>QAXD01000013.1:2932370-2953106 GCA_004335575.1 Haematococcus sp. NG2 | reverse complement strand
GTGGGGGGAAAAGTTTCCCCCCCTTCCACACACAAGGAAAGTGCCCCACCGACCCACACTCCTGTCGCCCCCCGCCACCCCCTGCCCAGGATCCCCGGGTCCGCGCGCGGCTACCTGGGCTACGTGCTGTCCCACGTGGGCGACTCCCAGATCCTGCCGCTGATGGAGGCGGCAGTGGAGGCGCGCACGGAGCTGGCCAGCTCACTGCCGGGTGCGCGTGAGCTGCTGTACCTGGACCTGGCGCTGGAGGACCAGGTGGGTGGGGCGGGGCGTGTGGGAGTGGCCGTGTTTCCTGTGCACCGGCTGGGCGCACTTGACGTGTGCATCTGTGCGTGCGTGTGACGAGTGTGTTCCGTGTTGGTGGTGGTGCATGGGTGCGGTACAGGTGCGCCAGGCTGCTGAGCGCGGCATTGGCGGCGCTGGCTTTGGAGCGGCTGCATACATGAAGCCGCTGCTGCAGAACCTATGCCTCAGCTTGGGCAACAACGAGGAGATCTGCTACTGCCTCAAGGTGTGTGGAGGTGGTGGTGGGGTGGGAGCCAGGTGGTGCGGGAGGTGGGGTGGCCGTTCCTCAGCCAGCACTGTTTGTGCCCCATGCCATGCACTCCCTGCCTGCGTGTGTGCGCACAGACGTGGTGCGAGCTGCCAGGCAGCGTGCGCAATGGCGGGCGGCCCAGCAAGGAGGAGGCGCTGCAAGCGGTGGCGGTCATCAACCGCATCCGCCGCGCCATTGCCGCCGTCAGCGACAACATCGTCGCACGCATCGGTGACGTGTCGCGCGCGTATGGTGCTGCATTTGGTGTGGAGGCGTGGGCGCGCGACTTGTTTGCTGAGGAGGTGTGTGGGGCACGTGTGCGAGGGCTGTGTGTCCTGGTGTGCTTCAGAAGTGCATACAGGGTGCTGTGCTGCTGCTGCTGAGAATGATAATGCTCTGTCTGTCCAGTGCCCGCCACTTCTGGCTCTGGGCAACTCACCTGCTGCAGTGCTGCAGTGCGTCTCATGGTTGCCCCCTTCCCCCCCAAACCTGCTGTCACAGGTGGTGCGTGGCGGCCCAGCGTTCGCGGTGTCCCTGCTCATCTCCTCCATCGAGCCCGCGCTGCGCAACGCGGCCGCACTGGGCGCGTGGCAGGTCATCAGCCCGCAGGAGGCCACGGGCGTGGTGGAGGTGGTGCACGGGCTGCACGAGGTGCAGGACAAGACGTACGCGCAGCCCACGGTGCTGCTGGCCAATCAGGTGCGACACAGGGTCCTGCACTTGCCACTGGGAGTAGCTGGGGTGTTTGGTTGCCCATTTGCCTACACGCGGGCTGTGGCACTGCTTGTGGAGGGAGCTGTGGAGCGCAGCACAGCACAGCTGTCACAACCACCACACATCACACATCACCCATCACACATCACACATCACTGGCCAGGTGACGGGTGAGGAGGAGATCCCTGAGGGTGTGGTGGCGGTGCTGACGCCTGACGCGCCGGATGTGCTGTCCCACGTCAGCGTGCGTGCGCGCAACATGCGCGTGCTGTTTGCCACGTGCCACGACAAGGAGCCGCTGGAGCAGATCAGGGTGGGTGCCCCAGGGTGTCGCACGGCACAGTGGGGGTCACGATGCTCCTTGTTAACAGTGGCAGGAGGGTGGGGAAGGGGGGATTGTGGGGAGGCAGGCATGGGAGGGGTGTGATAATGTTGTGGCTGCTGCCCTTGCAGTTTGTGTTCAGTGGCATGCCAACATGACCATGAAGCACATTGCATATGCACACGCCACAGGCTGCCAAGGGCAAGGTGCTGCACTTCACCACCACAGCCAGTGGCGCAGTCAACTGGAGTGAGCCCAAGGGCGCATCCGCAGGGGCCAAGGATGGCGCAGCAGCAGCTGGCAAGCCAGCCAAGGGTAAGGGGGTGCACCACGCGGCATGTGTGGTGTGTGAAGGATGTGCGGGTAGCGTCTGTAGGGTGCAGGTAGGCGCTGCATGCAGAGAAGTAGCCAACACCCACACGTTCATTCACACGTTGTACACCCCCTGCGGCCTGTGCCCCACCATCTGCAGGCCTGAAGATTGAGGTGCCCAAGTGGTGCGGCAAGTGGGTGGTGGGCATGGATGAGTACCGTGACGGCGTGGTGGGCGCCAAGTCCAAGAACCTGGCGGGGCTGCGCGGCAAGCTGCCAGCCGACATCGCGCTGCCTGCATCAGTCACGCTGCCGTTTGGCTGCTTTGAGCAGGTGCGGCGCTGGGGAGGGGTGTGCATGGATGTGGCTGTCCAGGGGGCAGGCAGCACGATCATTGCAGTCTTGATTTTTGCCTGTTGGTTTGGCAGGGTTGGTGTGTGTTCAGTGCTGATGCTGCTCGTACATTATGCCTGCCCTCCCAGTGCCTCGACCCCCAGCATGCTAAGTCACCCCCCGTCCGTGTCTGCCACGTACTACTGCCCCCCCACAGGTGCTGGAACTGCCTGAGAACCGCGAGGTCAAGACACGGCTGAGTGAGCTGGTGGGGCGGCTGGTGGGGCGTTCGCGCCCCTCCCTGGTGTCCAACGTCAAGTCACTCATGAGCATGGACGCGGGTGAGCGGCTGTGTGGTGCATCTGCGTGACCCCTGCTTGGGTTCCTGGCCCAATGCCTGGTTGGGTCTTGCATCGCTTGATGCAACTGCTGATGTGGTCCCATCATGGGGTACATGGCCACCACCTTGCTGCCACTGCACCGCGTCACGGGTGTTCCTTGTGTTATCCTTTGGCCTGCCACGTTGCCTCACCCACTGCCCACAGGCCACAGCATGGCGCATGCACCTGCGGAGGATGCTGCACTGCTGCTGGCACAGTGCCGCGACTGGGCGATGCGCGTGCAAGTGCCGGCAGTGGTGCGCCAGCAGCTGGCAGGCGCGATGAAGGCGGCAGGTGTGTGTGGGTGGGCATGTGTGTGTGCGTGCGAAGCGCGAAGCGGGCGGGGGGGCAGGGACTGGACCGTGGCAGGCACATTAAGGAGGGAGGTCATGCCTGGCTTGCTACTCCCTGTCTCCTCTGTCCCCTCATGTGTGGGACTTTGCTTGATACATGCTCATGCTCCTGGCCAAGCCAAGACGAGTGTGGGTATGTGATGAGAACACCCGTCGCACTCTGAATCCCTGCCTGCAAACCCTGCACTCCCCACACCTGCTACTGCCCTGTGCTGCAGGCATTCCTGTGCCTGAGAGTGAGGAGCGCTGGACTCTGGCGGTGAACGCGCTCAAGGGCGTGTGGGCGTCCAAGTACAACGACCGCGCCTACTACTCGCTGCGCAAGGTGGGCCTCAACTTTGACGACGTGCGCATGGCAGTGCTGGTGCAGCGTGTGGTGCCGGCTCACTACGCATTCGTCATCCACACGCGCAACCCCTCCAACAACGACCCCAACGAGGTGTTCTGTGAGCTGGTGCGCGGGCTGGGCGAGTCGCTGGTCAGCGGCATGATCGCGGGCAGTGCGGTGGCGTTCAAGGCGTCCAAGTCCGCGCTGGATGCGCCCGAGGTGCTGTGCTACGCAAGCAAGAGCGAGGGCATGTTTGTGCGCGAGTCGCTCATCTTCCGCTCCGACTCCAACGGCGAGGACCTGGAGGGCTACGCTGGTGGGTGGTGGCCGTCTTGAAACAGGGTTTGCTACAGTCCTTGCTTGAGCTTGGAGTGTCAGCGCTGTTGGGGGATAATGGTTGCCGGTAAATATGGCCCTGGGGTGTGGTGTGAAACAGGGATGGGAAGAATAGCGTAGGCTGGGGAAGTTGCAAGGAGGGTGTGGCCACCTTCAGTTGCTGCCGGCTGTGCATGTGTTTTGAGGGTTGTGCTAGGAGCAAGAAGGGGCAGCTGCTGGAACCTAACAGAGCACATGGCTGCTTGTGTGCCTTCAGCGTGGTGATGTGCATCGGCAATCAGCCTGCTGCTTTCTAAGCGCCCTGCCTGCTGTGTTAACCTCAATAGCGCTTAGCACATCCTGCGCGTGTGTGCTCGTCTACTTTGATGGTGGATGGTGTTGCCAACCTCTTGAGTATGTGGTGGGCCTTCCTCTCCCTCTCAGGTGCTGGCCTGTATGAGTCCATCACCATGGACCCCACCGAGACACGCAAGATTGACTACATGGACGACCGGCTGGTGCAGGACCCCGGCTACCGCCGCGACCTCCTGTCGCGCATCTGCAAGGTATGTGCTCACACGTGTATAACAGCGTGGTTGGGCGAGCACACCCTGGCTGTGGGGACTGGACAGGTGCCTGCGTCCTGTCATGGTGGAGGGTATTGGCGGGGCGCTGCTCGTGTCATGCTCTGATGTGCCTACCCTTGTTCCCCCAGCAGCACCTACACACGGATTCTTTGGCACCGCATACATTCCATGCATTTGCATTTGCATTGCCCCATTACTGCGGGCTCAGTGCACCTATCCCATGTTGCATGTGACCTCACTTGCGGTGCCCACCACGCACGACAGGTCGGCAACGCCATTGAGCAGGCACTGGGCAGCGCACAGGACATTGAGGGTGTGGTGGCACCTGATGGCAAGATCACAGTGGTGCAGACGCGGCCACAGGTGTGAGCTGCAGCATGTCAGCCCTGGCCAAGCCGGGGTGGGCTGCATCAGGCTGTGCGATGTGCTCGGGGATGGTGGGGGCGCTGGCTGCTGGCCCGCAGGGTCTGCGTTGTGTACTGATGCTAGTGCTGTGTAGCTTGTCTGCTGCCAGCGGGGCAGTGCACGTTGTGAAGAGCTGTGTGAAGCAGCCTTGACAAGCACCAGGTGGCCAGGGCTGCCCATGTGGAGGAGGTGGCGCATGAGTTGTGCCGGGGTGTGCTGAATGCATGGCTCTCATGTGTGCACACTGCTCCACGGCACACCGCTGTGTGAAACGACGGGGGCATGCGTCCTCATGCGCAATGTCAGTGGTTCCTATGGCTCATGAGTGCCGTGCTGCAGAGTGGTGATGATGCAGGCTTAGTTTAAGGCAGAGGCTGGTAGGGGAGGTTTCAGATGGTGGCTGCTTGAGTAGCATGGATGGTGGCAGTTTGTTGTGAGCCCGGTAAAAGTGTAGCCTTTTGACATGAAATTGAGCTTGAAGCTAGTGCAGGGTTGCTGAGCATCGTGACGTCTCAAGCACGCTCCTCGCATGTACAGGAGCTGTTGACTTGCATGCCGCATGGTGCATAAGTCGGTGTGTTCAGATTGTGTGTGTTATGTTCAGCTTGTGCGTGTTGCAACCCGGTCTAGTATTCATCTCATGTTTCAGGTTGACCTCTTGTTTTCTGTCTTTGAGTGGGATGCCAGTGCCCCAGCCACCCTTGGAATGGTAGTTCCTGCCCTGGCTGTTCGCAGCGGCAGCAGAGCCACATCTGCTGTGGGTGGTCATGTGCCAGGCTGATGATTTGTTCCATTTGTTTTGTTTCTGGGGGGCGCACTTTATCCTGCGCAGAACCTGCGGGGGTTGTGGTGGTGTGTGCAGGCATCGCTGATAGTGTGCGCCAGGACGGGACTGCAGGCGTCGTGCTGCTGGTCTGATTTGATTGTGGAGCAGGTGTCCTGTGCGGGACTGGCTCCTATCCTCTGGTCATGCATGAAGCATGATCAAGAGTGACCCATTTGATATGGCGAGAAGAAGCCGCGAACGAATTACACAACTCGTCTTTTCTCGTGAGCTTTGCTGCTGCCAGGGGGCTGCATCAAGCCGGCAACCGGCATGTGCAGGATGTGTTCCCTGTGCAGCAGCGTTGCTGACAGTTGCCTGCTTGGTGCACTGTGTACTTCTGGCGTATGTTGACGCTACATGTAATGCCGTGATACAGGCCAATGACCATCAGGCCGCCTGTAACAGAGGTGGACTGCACCCCAGTGCTGCTTTCGTAATCAAGTGGTCTGCGTGGGTGTGAACCAGCCTGCGAAGTGTGCATACACGATAGGGCAGAGCAGGACAGCTGTGATTTGTGTGTGTGCGGTTTTGTGTCCTTAGGGGAAATGAGAACAGCAAATTCGTGCATTGAAAACAGCAAGTGCAGCTGCCTGACCTGCTGTGGGAACCAGCATGGCTCAGGCCTAAGGGCCATACTTCGTTTAAAGCCTTACTTGCATAATATCCGCTCAGCTGCAGCAGCACATGGAACAACGCGAAAATGAAGGCACATGCTATGACGAAGATCCATGTCTCTCGCCTCCCAGCGCTCCGTGTGGGCACAAACACAGCCAGTGCCAGGGAGGGCAGCACTGCGATTAGGATGACCTCAGCGGCGAATCTGAGGTGTAGGAGGTAGAAGCTGCCTGCTCAGCATGTCAGCAGCGCTGTTGCAGAGCATAAGGCTTGACTGCATTCAGTTTGATGAGCTGCTTGTGAGCAGGTCAGAGGGCAGGTTTACACTCACCTGTTGGGATGCAGACGTATGAAGGTCGTGTCTGCGTGCGCAATCGCTGCACCTAGCAGCATGATGCCCAGGGCACCCCAAAACAAGATGGTGCCCCAGTTTAGCAGTGTATACAGGGCGCCTTGCCATGGGGGTGAAGAACTGAGCTGTGGCCACTGCACCATGGCCGAGTCAGCGCTGCACTTGATACCGTCAAGGTACAGGCTTGAAAAGCGTAGATGATGCGATCCACATAGCACAGACCCGTTCCTTGTTCAGCTTGTACTCACTTGAACCCACACATCGAGTCAGGGGCTGGGGATCAACGAGCTGTAAGGTGCGCACACAGTGATGGGCAAGCGGACAGCGCTGTCTGTGTGTGACGCAGCTTCCACATTGTGTTTGGAGCGCGCCCGTGCAGGCACGCACATAACCGACAGCTTCCCCCCAGTAGCCTGTGCGGCTTGATTGTCCGTGTTAGATATAGCGCAGCTTTCGATCTTACTGTAAAAGTCGCAGTACTGCAGAGTCCAAGTCGTCGGGGAGAAAGCTGTCCCCAAGCCAAAACCACGGCACACTGTAGACAAAAACTTTCCTCATCGTCATGATCATCATCGTCATCAGGAATGACTCGATCGGATGTATTGGCCTTGAAGTACATCGCCCAATCCTTGGTGCAATCTTAGGCTCGGCTGGTATCAGCGGCAAGTTTCCAGCAGTACTTTCTTAACGATACATATCATATTGCTTTGGGTCAAGATGTTGGTACAACAAGATGCCAACTTACTCAGACTCGTTCGTAGCAGCTTAAACAAATAACGATGATTCAAAGGGCTTGGTGATCCGCAATCAAGCTCAGCTGGACACAGCCGAAAGTCTTGAACTCCTTGCAGCAGGGGACAGCGAGGGCGACTTCTGCCGCTGTGTGGGCGCTGCTACTATAAGCCATATGCACCGCACGTGCAGTTGAGAGTTCATGCATGCTGTGCGTGCTGTCATGCTATATGTGGCTGGCCTCCTGGCCTAGCTGGAGCATGGCAGTCGTACATACAGGTGCAGCTCGTGCAAATGCCTGCATGTGAATGTGCCACTGCACTGCCCATTGTGCTATGTGCACCATCCATGAAGGGCATTGCATGTGTTGCGCATCACCAGCTGTCAGCCCCACCTCTACCAACCCCAGTACCGGTTTGCGCCCGCTGTTTCTGCAGCCAGAAGAGCCCTTACGTCAGGCTGCGGCTGTGTGCTTCACGTTTTGCTGCCTGTGTTGTACTGCGTGGCACCAAGCTCATCGTGTGTGATCGCGCCGTGCAGCTGTGTCAAATAGTGCTGCAGCGGACGGTGTTGCAGCGGAGCACGGTGCGGGTCGAGGGATCAGGGACATGCTTCACGTTGTAATTCCTCCAGGGTCTGAAGGTCAGTGGCCGCCAGCGTGTAATCGGCGGTGTGCAAAAACTGAGATTGTTCCATGATCTCTGTGCTGTGAATAGCTTCGTTGGGGTTTCAGAGCATAGCCGTATTCTTACAACCGCATACAGGTGCCAGCCTGTTACCCCTTTTTGGGGTGCAACAATTGTGGCCTTATCTGTACTCTGCCTTCATTGTGTACTCTCCATCCTTGATATTGAGTTGATGCCCTTGCACTTTGTTGCTGTTGCACCAAGGCAGAAACTGTGCTAAGTGGAGTGCACGCATGACACAGAGCCGCACCATTACCTTGTGCAGCCTTGGGACGCATGAGCAACAGCAGTAGCAGCAGCAGGCTTGTTCAGCAGCAGCAGCAGGAGGGGCAGGCCTGGTGTGACATCAGAGATGAACGAGCCATTCGCGATGTGCTAGGTTTCAAAAGTGCATGCATGTGGCATCAACCCTGTAACACTGAGTCAGATGCCACAGCGCACCGTGGCCCCACCACCTAACACACAGTAGAGCAAGATCACAGCTGCGTGTCAGACCCTGGCTGAAGTGGGAGAAGGTGGCCGTGTAGTGCTTGGGAGCATGAACACATTGGCAGTGCATAACAAGCAGCATGCACTGCAGGCTGTGCTTGCAGGCGGCTACCCCCCTGAATGCCCTGACTGCCTGTGTTAGACCTCCAGTGGTGAGGTTAACAACAGGACGCACCACACACCCATGAGAGATGTCAATCACCCCAGTCACTTCTGTGCATCATTGCCGGGGTGCAGATCATGCCTGGGGTTCAGCAAGGGGTGGAAGGTCCAGGGAAGTTGAGCAGGTGGTGTTCCTTTCGACCACATCAAAGCTGAGAAGCTGAGAAGCTGAGTAGAGCCAACTAGGGCCAATGCGCACCAAGGGTGGGAAGAGTGCATCCATAGGAAGGCATTGTGGGTGCTGCGCGCTGGTGCTGCGGTAGTCCAAGATGCGGTGGAGAGGCAGCCTGTGGATAGGTCCATGAATGTGCGGCAGCAGAAGCACGTGCGTGGTGCGGGACCACGTGCATAAGCGTGGCGATCGAGCCGCGCTGTTTGGTGGCTCAGCACTGCCCATACAAGGAAGCAGGCAAACTGGATTGCCGCACGCAGCGCACAACAGGCTTCGCAGCTGGTGGTGCTGCAGCTGTCGATGGCTGCTGCAGCACGCTGCGCTGCAGGCCAGCCAGCTATCGCCCCCCGGAGCTCATCAACGCATTCGCTGCCTTTGAGCGCGACACCGGTCACGGCTCATGCAGTCAATGGGCTGGAATGACAAGAGGGGGGCCGCGAACGCCAGCAAATGCAGTGGTGCAGCTGGGCGTGTGAGCCATGTGGGCGCTGACGGTTGCAGCATTGTGATGCACTGCAAGCTGCGGATCTAGTCAAGCTGTCCACAAACTGTCTTGTTGCAACTGTCATGCTGCATGGTGTGCAAGCTCGCGAGAGCCATGCAGCTCAGATTGCTCATGAACCTCACTCAGAACGCTTACAACGTGTTGGTTGCGCTCGTCGGGCACCGCCACAACTGAACTGCGCTGCCATGCTGCAACCCTGCTCCAAGCATATGGCATATGGCCAGCCAACCAATACAGAGATGCTGTAGCCTCGGCGCGACGCTTTCGGGGCAGCAATGTGCGTCCGTGGGACGGGTTCCTCCTGACCAGTGTCCATGTCATCAATCCCAATCACACTGAGTGGGGCCTCAAACCGGCAGCTGTAGCCACAGGCATACCCTCAAATTCCACATCTTTTCACCCGCTGCTTTCCTAAAGCGGCGCCCCACGCCCCAAGGCCAGTACCCTGGCTGACACTTCGGAGCACAAGCGCTCAGCACCCACAATGTCTTTCTACAGGGGCACCGCTTCCCACCCTTGGTGCGCATTGGCTCCAATTCGTTCTCCTCAGCTTTGATGCCGCCGAAAGCAACACCAGCCGCTCAACTTGCCCGGCACCTTCCACCCCTTGCTGAACCCCAGGCACGACCTGCACCCCGGCAACGATGCGCCGGAGCTAGTGAACGTGGTGATCGAGATCCCTCGTGGATCTAAGGTCAAGTACGAGCTGGACAAGGACACGGGTCTGTGCTATGTGGATCGCATCCTCTACTCGTCCGTGGTCTACCCCCACAACTACGGCTTCATCCCCAAGACCTTGTGCGAGGACGGCGACCCCATCGACGTGCTGGTCCTCATGCAGGAGGCTGTCATTCCCATGTGCTTCCTGCGCGCGCGCCCCATTGGCGTCATGCAGATGCTTGACCAGGGCGAGCGCGACGACAAGATCATCGCCGTGCACGCTGATGACCCCGAGTTCAAGGGCTTTACAGACATCTCCCAGCTGCCCCCTCACAGGCTGGCGGAGATTAAGCGGTGCGCAGCTGCTGCGCCAGGCGTGACCAACTGCAAATATGCATGCATGCGCCCACAGTGCGCCACATGCCTCGCGCCACTGATTGAGTGCCATTGCTGCGGCTTACAGGGTGCTGTTCTGGTGCCCTCGATGGTTGTGTTGCACACCATGCGCTGAGATGCGAGATGCTCGCATACTTTGCACAATGCATTGGCTCGTTACACCTGCGCATAATCCTGGACCGGCATTGACTTGCTCATGTTTTACCTGACGCTGCAAGCATGCCTCCTCAGCGCCTCACATGGATGTTAACTGTATGCTCGCCTAATGCATCAAGTCTAGCCCATGCCATGGTGAGCGCACACCATGCTCCACAGCGAATCGGTGCCAATCCCATCCCCACATGCCACCTTCCCACGTCAACTGCTGACCGATTCCCCTCCTGGCCCGTCTCCTTGGCCCAGTTTCTTCGAGGACTACAAGAAGAATGAGCACAAGGAGGTGATTGTGGATGAGTTCTTGGGCGCTGAGCAGGCCAAGAACGTGATCCGCGACTCCCTGGTGCGTTATGGCCCTGTTAACTCGGCTGGTACTTGTTGCGGATGTGGCCCCTTGTTCTCCCTTGATGTGACAGTGGCTACGCTTTGCTTTGGACACATGTTCATACCCAAACCATGCTGTTTCACATCAGCGCGTATGGGACCAACAAACACGGAGTCCAGGGTCATGGCATGGATTGTGTTGCACGGCTTGCACCACCCCGTCGCATTGGTGTGCTGGTGCTAGCAGTGCTGGCGCAAGCTGCTGATGCTCTGCTGCTGCCACCACCACCTGGCCACAGAACTTGTACCAGGACCACTACGTGCCCAAGAAGCTGCGCAGTGTGTATGGCGCATAAGCTGGGGACAGGCCAAGGTGTATGAGCCAAGACTGCCTGCCCGCACTGGCCATTAGCACAAGAGGCACAAAGCTGCATTGGCCAGCCAGCACGATGTGCTGCCGCCGGAAGCTGGCAGGCGCTCATGATGCTATGGCTGCGGGCTGCAGGCATGTTGATTGGGTTGTACAAGGAGCCCTGACACTTGGCATGGCCTGCAGCTGCGCGTGGTGCCATCCGCACTATCATTACATTGGTTTGATGGCATTTGAACCATTCTTTTCTCTGCAATTTTCCGGGGCAACGGGCTGCCTCGAGGGCTGTTGTGGCCTATAGAGCATCGCGCTCTCTTTTGGGGATCTCCTGGAGCGTGGCGGGTGTCACATGGGGGTGTGGTATGTGGTGTTGTGCATGCGGGCGCTGCCCACAGCTGTGACTGGTTCTCACAACTGACACCTGATGGAACTGCGTGCAACCACTGACCCGAAAAGCATGACGCAGGATGCAATGGCATTGTCACACTGCTTGTAGCGGTCAGCCCTTGATCTGCATTACATACCCAACGCAGACATGTTTGCCACATGCTCAGCGCTCCTTGAATGAGCCATACAACAACGTTTACAGTGTGACCACCAAACAAAGCTGTGGTACGATGTGACTGACCCTTGTTAAAATGCCTGCTAGGTGCCATGATTGACATGCAACCCATTACCCTACTCACGGCAGATGCACGCTTCAGTAACGGAGACCTGAGGAAAGCTGTGCGCATAACCCAACATATAACCTGGATGATAACGCACAATGCCAATGCCTGCCTTGCAGACCACAAACATGTGAACAATTATGCTACCATGCGATGCATACAGCACTTCCGCATGCACAAAGCAGCGACAAGGCTGGTCAGCAGCTCCACATCATCAGAGCGCCCCACAGCAAAAGGTTCTGCACAGCCGCACAGTGCATAAACCTTCACCTGTGCAAGCTGTACAGCAATTTGCACCACAATGTGGGACCTGTTGGAAGTCAGATGTGAGCACATTGACTGCATCTGAGGTGATGGTGTACCGCGTGGCAGGCATGAGTCATGGGGCAGGACACATAACAAACAGATTGTTAGCCGAATTTCCCAAGTCACTGCCGCTGCGCCTGCAGCTAACTGAACTGGCAATACGGTGCCAAGCACTACATGTAGAGGAACGGACCGAACATCTTTTGGGGCATTTCTTCTGACTTTGACTAATTACGCATAGCATTGTTGCTTGACAACTTACAAGAATACAAGGGTTGGTTTGATTGGAAACCCCAGTTGCTAGGCTTGCAGGCTGAGGGAAAATGGCCAGCAAAGAAGAGCTAGCTAAGATGACGGTCGCGGTAAGTGGCGCCCAGGGTGGTCCAGATTTCAAAGGGGTTTGGGCGGGTGACGCCATGCCCGCGCTCTGCACAGGTTATCATGCATCTGGTACTTCATCAGATCGCTGTCTGATGATGTGATCACCTTGCCCTCAAAACTCTCTGCAGGACCTTAAAGCGGCCCTGAAGGAGGCCAGTTTGCCCATAACGGGAAAGAAAGACGAGTTGGTGGAACGTCTGTTCACTGCCCGGTCTGCAGCTTCGGCCCCAGCCCAGCCTGCCGAGCCCACCACACAGCCTGCCGAGACTGCAACTGCAGAGCCTTCCGCAGCAGAGGCGTTCGTTGCTGCGGCAGGCGCAGCAGCTGCAAGTGCACCTGCGGACGCGTCAGGGAAACATGCGAAGATCGTGTTTTCTGACAATGCAGCTAAGGCGGTGCGTGCAGGTGTTTCGCGTGCTAGGACGACGAGCCATACCTGGGATCGCAACTACACATGTTGTATTGCATGCCATGTTGCGTGTGCATGGACGTGAGTGCGATTTTTCATGTCTACTTATGTGTTTTGCAGGCACCAAGCAAGATCACAGTTGTCAAGCCAGCATCAGCGCCAGCACCAGCACCAGCACCAGCACCGGTGACAGCACCGGTGACAGGGACAGCAGCCACTTATGCAGACAAGCTGAAGGTTAGGGCAGAGAGGTGCGTGGGGCATTGATTGGCATTTGCAGCATGCATGCATGCGGAGTTAGCGTGGAGGCAGTTGGGCAAGCAACCTGAGCATAAGCTGAGCTGCAACATGCTGCCGGCATTGCTGCGGGCAGCCGGTCCACTGACAACCCTGCACCTGGCTGTTGCGGGTGCAGGTTCAAGGACCCCGAGGTGGAGCGCCTGAAGCAGCGCGCGCAGCGGTTCGGCGTGGTAAGGGGAGCCCGCAGCACCTGCTATGGCCACAGCTGCATCACGGAACCTGGCAGCAGTATCAATTCTTTCAACTCCCACATCACAAGTGCTGTCAGTGGCACGTCGCCTGGGTCCGCCACTGATGTTGCGCCGGCCGCTGCCAGCACATCATCACACTATGGCACTGTTATTTGGTCTTGAGGTCTGGCCCCTGTTGCCACGCAGTCACACCCTGAGCTGGAGAAGGAGAAGGCGCTGAAGCGTGCCGAGCGGTTCGGTACGTACCACCCGGAGCTGGAGGACGAGAAGAAGCGGCAGCGCGCAGCACGCTTTGGGATTGAGGTACGTTGAGCAGCTGTGCGCACTTGAAGAGGTGGACCAGCAACCAGGGTTGGTTGTGTGGCAGGGGCGGGGTATGGGGCTGAAGGGAATGGCCACCGTGGTAACAGCGACTAGGACAATGTGTCAGCACACCTAATGACTCAATGCAATTGCGACCTAAGTCCAACATGCGTCTTACCACTCGGGCCATGCACAGGACCCTGCTGCCAAGGCCGCTGCACGGGCTGAGCGCTTCAAGCCACTTCCCAAGACCACGGGCGCATCCCTGGGGATGTCGCAAGATGACTTTGAGGCACGCAAGAAGGTACAGGTGCATGTGTCAGGGCTGTGGTGCAGGTTGTGTGCTCTACACTAAGGAGTGTGAGTTTCAAGTGGCTTTTAACACATAGCTGATCACATCTGTGCTGTGTCATGCCTGCACAGGCCCGTGCCGAGCGCTTTGCAACTGCGGCATCGTAAGGTGTGCACGTATTGATCATGATCAAATGTGATGGTCCGGTCTACTCCCTTGGACATGCTTCCTCTCAGGGCCTGCATCATCCACTAGCAACCTCACCAGCATCAACTAGAACTTGACGGACCATACAGGTGTTGCTGTGAAACAATGGTGCATCCCTGCCTATGCTTGGAATGGCTGTTCAAAGCAGCAGGCACTGTGCTGGACCCAGTGTAATCAAGCATGTGCTCATCAAGGTGACCTCAGGACATTCAAAAGGACCATCTAAACAAATGAGGCGTGCGATTGTGTCAGCAGACATCCATCAAATAATGCTATACAGCAATTGCATCCTCGCCAATGTTTGACGATCTGCGAGTTGGCGGGTTTATTGAGTACAGCAAGAATGGATATGTTGCACACAGCGCTTCTTTAATGCGTTAGTGCTTACCAGCGCGTGCGGAGTTGAAGCCTGCAGACCAAAACCCCAGACATGGCAACTTATGCAGAGCCATTGTCAGCGGCGATGCCAGGGCCGATTGACATGCCTCAGGTCAGCTTGCTTTTCGATTGGTGGACTGCCCTGGTATTCGGATCTAGGCTTTGGGGTTTTTTCAACAATAACACCGCACGGGCATTGCGTGCAGCCTACGAGGACTCAAGACGAAAACTACATCAATATGCTCATGCAAGATGCACACTTCGCATCTTCGGTGCGGGGTAGTGACCTCAAGGGCGCTGCAGCAGCTGCTTACAAATTTTTCAAGGCAAGTTGTCCTGGGGTACACCTGCATGCAGCGCGCATGCGGTGCATGCATGCATGGCCATCAAATCAAACCAGCGTGGCATTCGAGGTGTTGGTCATGCCAGGAACTGTATGCTCTCTGACACCCGTGCCTGCTATCTTGCTCGCATCGCAGCACAACCTCTCGCAACTCATCAGCACGATGCGCGAGCGCCGTGGTGCTATGGGTGAAGTCCAAGTGCTTGCTGCAGCAGGGCGACGGCTGAGTGAGGGTGCGGACATGCCGCTGCCCCTTGGCATGATGCGCGGACCGCGGCGCAGCAGTGAGCTGGGGGAGGGCGGCGCCGGCCGGCAGCGCGACATTAGGGTTGGAGAATGGTGGGTGCGGAGCGGCTGCCACATGCTAGGAGCGCGTCACAGCAGATGTCAAAGTTTCATGTCTGGTTCCAGAGCAGGGTCAGGCCACATGCAGGCAGCGGGGATGCACATTGCAGCACCCACCACCTGTGCCGGCACTGCACAGGGTGTGGCTCGCGACTTGTACGTCAGCTCCCGCATGCGTGCTCGGAATTGCGCATGGAGCTGCATGTGCAGCACTGGTTTGCAGCATCTTGCACTGTGGTCACACGGCCACTGCCAGTGCCGCCACCGCGCCGCAGGATGGTGATCCACAGCGCCAACAAGTCGACCGACCCTGAGCTGCTGGGGCACCAGGGGCAGGTGCTGGGCACAGAGCATAACGGCTGGGTGGAGCTGTGGATCCCAAAACTGGGTGCGCAACCGCACATCACACAGTTGCAACACGTACTGTGCAGGGATGCTGCAGATGCTGCGGCGATAGGGCAAGTTTGGTTAGGTTGAGGGCGGTGCCTGCATGGATGGAGGATGTTGCAGGCTTGCCAGACATGATTACAAGCAGAGCCGCAGGTGTTGCCAGCTGCAGCCAGCCGCATCATTGTGTCCTGTTGCACCTCAAACATGCTGCCGAGGCTGGCTGTTGCACGCGATGTTGGCACATGCTGACCAGCGCCTGTGTGTGCTTGCTTGCTGCACAGCCCGCACAGTCAAGCTGCAGCAGCGCTACCTCACACACCTCACACCCGGCCCAGGCGGTGTGGCTGGCCCTGGCGCGCCTGCATACGGCACCGCTCCCAGCCGCCCATATGGTGCTGGCTATGACACCCCCATGGCAGCCGGACCAGGCCCTGGGTCCGCGGGGTACGGGCCCTCAGCTGGCCAGTATGGTGCAGCTCCCCCTAGCGCACGCCGCCCCAGTGTGGGCATGGGCATGGAGGATGGTGAGCCATACTTCATGGACAAGTCGCTGTACATGCATGCACAACACTTGCTTCAATGCTGCATTGGCACATGACAACTACAACCGCGATGTCAGGCACCCCCCATGATATGGAACTGGATGATACGGGCTGCAGTGGGCTGGTGCGCTATGCGTGGACCGTTAGGGCTCATGTTTCGCACCTTTGCAGGCGATGAGCTGGCAGGCGGTGGCAACAGCGGCGGCCTTGCCCGTCCTGCGCAGCGCAGCCACCACTTTGAGGGCTACGTGCCGCCACCGCACCTGGGGCAGCCGCTGCTGCCTGCACGCGGGCCGGCGCTGGTGGGGCGCGCAGTGGGCAAGCTGAGGGAGGTGGTGCGCGGCGTGCGGCGTGAGCTGCTGAGCCTGGAGGAGGTGGTGCCGTGGGAGTGTGTGGACCCGGGTGTGTGGGGAGGGGCAGGGCTGTGGGTGGTGGGTGCGGTGTGCAGCAGCAGGGATTGCGCAGTGTCCCTCGCCATTTCCTGGGCCTGCCAGTTGGCACTGAGCTTCTACCAGATGAAGGTGCACCTGAGCACACCCTCCGCTTTGCTACCATGCATGGATTTAATCGCCCCTGCACCTTGCTGTGTGCTCAGGGTGGCGCATGCGGCGCTCCGCATGGCGCAAGGCGCTGCGTGCACTGGACATTCAGCCGGCCACACCACTGCCACCCTCCCAGCAGCCCAGCATGCTCCCCCCACACAAGGTGCAGTGGTGCTGCGTGCGTTATCGCAGGCACGGGGGTGCATGGGGGATGCATGCGCCGTGCTATGCATCCTTGCACACACACTGCTGAGACGCAGCCAGACCCAACCCCACCGGTACTCCACCACCACACAGTTTTCTGCTCCTCACACTCCCCTCAGGCACTGGAGGCGCTGATCCCCACCCTGGCCACACTGCTGCTGGAGTTGAGCGAGGTGCTGCTGACGGACAAAACGCCAGGCGGGCCCAGCCTGTTTGCACGCGGCGGCATGTGGGAGGCGCGCGTGCACGAGCTGATTGAGGGTGGGTGCGCAGTGCACTGGTAGTCACGGCTACCATGCCTGACACAGCCAGCAGGGGTGTGGGTACAGTGGTTAATGCTGAACATCCTCTCATCCCTGGCAGCGTGCTGGGTGTACACTTGAGCTGCTTGGGCTCTCTCACCCCCTCGTGTGGTGCTGCCGTGCACACACACGCAGGTGGCAACAGCGCTCAGTGCCTGCAGCACATATGGGATGAGTTCCATGAGGCAGTGCGCGCATGGCTGCATGGGCAAGGGCAGGCGCTGCCGCCATCCGGGTCGCTGGCAGCCGCAGCACCACATAGGCATCACCACCACCACCACCACCAGCGAAGCGGCGGCGGCAGCGTTGGGGCGGGGTCTCTGGACCGCTCTGCATACTCGGCCGTCCTGCGCGCATTCCTTGCGCTTGAGTCGGGTGCCGCTGCGGGGCAGCTCATGCTGAGCCAGGTGGGGCGGTTTGAGTTGAGCCGAGTGCCGGGATGGCCCTGCACCTGCTAAAGGCTGCTGACCCAGGCCACATTGGCATCAACACTGTGTTGGTTCTGCTCACGCATCACACAGCAGCCATGCACGCAAAGCTGCAGACATTGATGCACACAGCAGCATGCACGTGCCTCTAAGCATGCGCACAACGCCATACGCAACATCTGCACGTACTGGGCGTAAACACGCACGTACCAGGTCGCGGTGGACCGCATCCTTGGGTTGGGCTGTGATGCGTTCACGGGTCTCAAGGCACTGCTGGCGCGGGAGGATGCGGCAGTAGCAGCTGCTGTGGACGCGCTGGCGGCACAGCCGGAGCTGCCGGGGCTGCTGGGGTTGAGCGCGGATGAGGTGGCAGGGCTGAGTGATGCAGATGTGGTGGCGCTGCTGCTGGCGTCGCCTACACTGAGGGGGGAGCTGCGGCTGGTGCGCAGCATTGACAGCGAGCCCGACACAGATGGCGAGGAGGGTGGCAGGGCTGCGACTGATATGGATGACTCGGATTGATGCAGAGCAGGCAGGAGCGCATGGCACAGCCAGTTACCGCCATGCAGGTATTGCTAGGGTCAAGTGGTCGGGCTGATGGGGGCCTGCGGGCTGCTTGCACTGAACCAATTCACTGCGCCTGCGAGTATGACACTTGGAGCACTGAACCCACGAGAATCAACTGTACACCACCAAAGATGCAGCCACTTTGGTCATTGTATTGAGAAAAATAACAGTTGAAGGAGCCCATGCAGGGTACGGCAAGTGGGATAGATCAACCTCCGGACAGAGCAGTTGGTGGGATGGGAGGGCTGGGACCAAACGGGGCTCCACTGTGTAGCTGGACTACGAGGCTGCAGTTTGATTCAGTTCACTGGCTATTGGTACATGCAGTGTGGTGGCGGCAGTGGAGGAGTGCTTGCAGCACTTGCCTGCATCCACACACTGCACACAGAATGGGCCTCAGCCACACGTGATCATGGTTGGGATGGGATGATGGGCGCTGCTTCTGCGTGGATTGCAAATTGGCGCAGGTTCCACTGAAACCTGGCCCAGATGTGCGTGCCATTGCTACGTGCAGGTGGGTGTGAACGGGCACTGCTTGTTTGTAGCTGCTGGCAACAGCTGTTTGTGATGTTGGGGCGCACAGTTATGACCGAGTTTGCAGGATTACAGGATGAGGCCCTGCAAAGTTGGTGTAGTGTAACATGCGATGCAATAGCAACAGAGGTAAGCACAAAAATTCCTGCCATGATGAAGAGCCATCTGTCTCGGCCGCTTGCATGTGATGCAGCCCCACCAGCGCCAGCGTCCACTAGCAACATAGCACGCCTGCACCTCCCAACTTGCATCCGAGGGTGATCCACACAGCTGCAGGCCTCGCAGGCAGCTAAGTACTGCTCTCACTCAGCTCTGCTAAGCTCACGGGATCTCACCACGGCTCCATCCACGTGGCTTGCCATACACCGGGTTGGCCACAGGCACAACTGCGGCCGGGAAACCCCCTAGCTGCTGCTCCCCCTCCAGCGCACCCATAGCCCCAGTCCCTGCCTGCGTGCCTGCACCTCCTGCTGCATGATCTTGTTGCCAAGCCGCTGCTGCCCCTGAGTGTTGCAGTGCTACAGTGCCCTGCATGACCTGCGGCCACGCGGCTGGTGACACACTCCGCATTGGCACATCGCCGCCGCCTGCCCATGCCAGTGCTGAGTGCCCGGCACCTGTGTCAGCAGTAGCTGGCCGCTGGTTGCTCAATGTCTGTTGCAGCCGGTGCGACTGCGCGGATGTGGCCCGAGGTGGCAGGTTCAATGACTGGCTGAGGCTGTGCTGCACAGCATGTGCTGTAGCGGCAGGGTCTGCGGGACCTTGCGCGTAGCTGCCTGTAGAGCCGCCCTGACCGTTGCCGTGGATGTACGTCTCAGCTGCCTGTACTGCTGACAGCGGGTTGAGCATGCGCGGTGGTGTTGGTGGCGCGTGTGCACGCGCGCTGCGTGAGGAGGCCGAGTAGGTTGGTGCCCCACCTGAGACAATCATGTTTGCACCAAACCGCGGGTCTGCGTCCACACCTAGTCCGCTCCGGCTGCTGCTGGCGGACCCTCCAGGCCGCTGGCCCCTGGGGCTGTGTGCCATGCTCACCTGTGCCTGCTCCTCAGCCCCAGCAGGCGTGATCTCACCCCCTGACCACCCGTTCACACTGGTTGGCGCGGCTCGCATGGAGTTGGGGGTGAGTTGTAGCGTGCTGGTGGGGGCCCTGCCAAAACGACTGAGAGGTGCGGGGCTGAGGGGCCCTGACTGGCCAGGACTTGATGGCGCACCACGGCTGCCGCTGCTGGCACTACTGCTCATGTGACTGCCACCTGCCTGTCGAACACCGCCATCCATGGACGCATAGCGTGGGGACACAGCTGGTGCGCTACCCCCACGCTGGTCACGCGCTGCAGGACCTCCACTTGCGCCCCACATCACCTGCCCATCACTCCCGCTCGCGATCGCTCTGCTGCTCATGCCTCCTTCCGCGTGTGCATGGATGCCGCTGGCATGCAGGCTTGCCTGGCTGGGGGAGGCGCGCAGTGAGCCGCCACATGCCACGCGCCCGTCTGCCATCAGCGGTGTGCGCACACCAAAACCAGTGGCAGCTGGCACGGGACCACTGCCCCAGCCTGCGCTGCTGTTAACGCGCTGCCACAGCAGCGCACCAACATCTGGAGAGGTGGCGCCGCGCTGGAATGCAGCAGCAGCACTTGGTGTAGCTGCAGCGCCCTTCACCCCTGCGTCTGCCTCGTTACTGCTGGGTGCACTGTCCCCACTCGCTGCCCCGCTCCCGCCTGCACCGCTGCCCTTGCTCAACCTGCTGCTACCCAGCAGCTCCTGCATCTGGGAACCACTGATGTCGGTGATCTGCGCACCCTCAGCCTCTGCCAGCCTCCTCTTGCGCCAGCGTGACCAGTACACCAGCCCAGCAATGGCGACCAACGTGAGCACTGCCGACACAATCCATGCAATCCATGCACCCCCTCCCGCTGCATCTATGATGCTGGGTGAGTGGTACACCTCAGGGGGTGCAGGAGGGTCGGGTGATGGGGCAGGAGAGGGGGGCCAAGGAGGGCGGTAGCCGACAAAGACGGGACCCATGCCCATGGACTGCCCCGGTGGGGAGGGCGGTTGGTAGGGGCGGGGGG
>QAXD01000013.1:2758198-2932267 GCA_004335575.1 Haematococcus sp. NG2 | reverse complement strand
GCGGGGGTGGCTGTGGCGGACGCGGTCGTGGCGGGCTGGGTGCGGGGATTGGCGGCCGTGGTGACGCGGGCGGCGGCTGCGGTGGAGCTGGGGGCATGATGGGTGGTGCAGTAACACAACCTGCGCCTGTCATGATCTGCCCAGGCGGGCAGGCAGGCCCAACCGAGCACGCCACGTAGTCAGGGCTGTGCTCCATACATGTTTGGTTGTGTGGTGTGCAGTAGGCTGCAGTGAAGCCGATACCATATGCAGACGCACAGCACTGGTAGGCAGGGCAGACGATGGGCGTTGCGTCGATCACCGAAATCCACTGCTCGCAGTTGAGGATCCCCGCAGGGAGCGGGTCACACCCCACATTGCCTGCCAAGTACGAACATGCATGCATCAGAGGAGCGCATCAAACCTATGCAGTGCGTGGCTGGCAGATGTTTCAGGTGCTTCCACGTATGAGGCATGCAGCTTGTACCACACTGCGACGCATGCATGGTGGCAACAGGGTGCGCACACCTGGTGTGGTGCATGGTGTCGAGAAGTTGAAGGACGTTGGCGACGTGTAGTTTGAGCCACCGCAGAAATCTGCAGACGCACGCGCAGGCCATCCAACTCAGGTTCCGACTCAAGCGGCAATGCCATCCGGGCTGTGTACGCACTTTGATACCAGCAATGGTAATCCACGGCGCTTGCGTCAGATGGCGTGCTGAATTTGTTGCAGTAGAGTTGCACCCCAGACACCTGCAAGAGAACAGTGGCGGTTGGGCCGGCATCGAACACGTGAGCCTAGTGCATCAAGAGCATGCTTCTGCGATTATGATGCTGTTTACCCACGGGTCGATATGCCGGAGCCACGAAGAGGCACACCAAGACGGGCAGCACGAATCGCCACAGCATGGTTTCGCTTCTAGCAACTACAACGACGCTCCATGAGATCTGCTTTCGTTGTTTCTGTTCAATTCAATTTGTTGGATGCTCTGCGTGAGTCAGCCACCGAGCCAGTGTGGAACCTTGGACTTGGAAGAGCATTAGGCAGTGGAGGAGTGCATGAGCAGCCACACGCACAGCATCTTGACAATTGGCACCACCGCATTTCGGGCATCAATAAATCCCACTGCTTCACACGTTGTTCCAGTGCACAGCAGCTCTCAAGCATGTGCTGATACATGCAGCTGCTACGCGGTTCAGACGTGCAGATGCAAACTCCACCACCCATCACGCGGTCTGCTGCCGGTGCCTCTTGAAGAACCGTGCCAGACGGCCAATGACAGGCCCAAAGTCTTGGGCCACACTCAGCGAGCCCTGGATCCATCCAGGCAGCTTGGCAGTACAGGCAGGTGCTGAATACCGCGCGTCCACCAGCAGCACAGCTGCATAGTCGCGCGCATGCCGCACCACACGCCCGATGCATTGGTTCACCGCGTTGAGGCACATGCCCTCGTACAGCGACTGGCCTGTCAGCACCTGCACCCCTGGTGCGGTGGGGCTGGGTTTGGCCGTGCTGTCTCCGGGGCCACTCTTTGCTGCTGATGGGGGCGGCCTGTTGTGGGCGGTGAGCACTCCGCAGCCTGACTGCTGTGCAGGTGCTTGTGAGCCTGACGCTGCAATGGCTGCTGCGCGCTGATCCAAGTAGGCCATGCGCTCACGTAGCTCCGGGTCAGATGGGTTGGCATAGGGCAAGCCCACCACCACCACACACCGCCCAAGCTCATCCCCAAAGTTGATGCCCTCAGACATCTTGCCGCCCACCACTGCCAGCAGCAGTGCGCCGCTCACACAGCCACTGGTGCTGGCCCCGGTGGCACTGACAGCCCCATTGGTACTGCCCCCGCCTGTGCCCCCACAATGGGTTTGGGACCCGCTCCCAGAGCCACTGGCACACCCCCTGTCCCCCACTCTGCCACCCCCTGCTCCCCCAGCACCTGCAGAGCTGCTGCAGCCGGCTGCAGGCTGTGAGGCAGCGCAGCGTATGCAGTCCGCGTACCGCGACAGCACCCCCTCCACTGCGTCAGCACCACGCGGCTCTGACAACACGCGCTTCCTGTGGGGGTGGGGTTGGGGGTGGGAATGGGTGTGGGCACAGGAGCATACTGAGTGTCTGGACAGGCCGGCGCTTCATTCCAGCAGTTGAGTGGTTATGAGGCTGGGTGCTGCGTGCAAGGCCTGGGTGTGCACAGGACGGGCTGTGCACGAACACTGCGCTAAGGTGCACCAGATGCAAGACAGCGGCTCACTTAGCGGAGATGGATGCCAGGGCGCCGGTGGCCGTCCAGCGCGCCATGAGCTGCGACAGGTAGCTGAAGGACGGCACAAACACGACCACCCCGCCTGGCACCACGCCGCACACATTCAGCAGCAGCCGCGCAACCTGCAGCAGCATCCGGTTGAGATGCGGGCAGGTGCAGGCGGCGGGTGGCAATCACGTTCCAGCTGTCAATGTACATGGCAAGCGCGTGAACATCATTGCGCGCGCAGCCAGTGCAAGTATGCCATGTGTGTCTGCAGTGCGCACCTCGTCCATTGCGGCTGGGTCGCTGCGCTGTGCGTGCCGCAGCTCCAGCGGCCGCCCCGTGGGGCCCCTGCACACCACAACACACTCCACGCTCTCGCGCGGCACCACATGGCCACACTCAAAGTGCAGCACAGGTCGTGGCGCAGGCGGGTGTGCGGGGGCAACAGGCTGCGTGGCACCTGGCAGGGATGGCAGCGTCTGTGTGCGTGTAGTCGCTCGCGGCAGCAGTCCAAGCAGGCGTGCTGCAGGCGGGCAGCTGCCCAGCAGCTCCTGCAGCTGACGCGGTACATGCAGTACTCCCACAGCCACACTGGGTGTGGCTACAGATGAGGCAGCAGGAGCAGGGGTGGGGATGGCGGTGGGTGGGAGGAGGTGTCTCTTATACANGGATGGCGGTGGGTGGGAGGAGGGCGGGGAAGAGCTGTGCCACAGTGGATGCCACAGGCGCGAGTGTGCCGCTGGCCAGCACTACAGCCCGGCAGCTGGTCAGCACATCTGCAAAGCGCGCCGCTGCATTCAGCAGGACGTAGCGCAGAGCGGCACATGGCTGCACCCCCTGCTGAGTTCCTTCCGACGCCGCTGCAGCTGGTGCTGCACTGTCGGTGGGTTGCCCGGTGCGCACCACCACCACGCGGCCATCGCCATCGGCAGCCGTCAGCGCGGACAGGAAGCCAAGGAACGCATGCAGCGCACCCAGCCGCCCGGCCTTATCGGTGCTTGGTGCGGCACCTGTTGCTGCTGCTGCTGCCTGTGTGCCCACCACCTCGCCTGCTGACTCCTGCCACTGTGTGTACCCGCCCAGCTTGACCACCAGTCGCACGTCCTTCACCCTGTGCCGCAGCACGGCGCAGCAGTGGACCAGTTGTGCTGCTGCAAAATGTGTGCTGTGCATGCATGTGGGGTGATGCACCCCGCAGCTCATGCCAAGTCCTGGCGGCAGGAGCAGCGGTCAAGGCCAGAGTGGGGAGCGACAACAGCGCAGGCAGCACCGCACCAGGCCAGCAGTTCGAAGAAGTTGACACCATCCAGCTGAGCACCAAACAGGAAGTCGGTGACGCGCAGCGCTGCACCACCTGCAGCATCCTGGTGGCCACCCTCATGCTGCTGCTGCTCCTTGCTGCCCAGATGTGGCCCACCCGACCCACAGCCCATCGCGTCCAGCAGCCGTGCAGCCACAACCATCAGCGTCTGCACGCGCTGCGCGTTGCGGGGCGACAGCCGCGACTTGAACCGCTCCAGGTAGCTGGCCAGCATGGTGCGCGCAGCACGCACCTGACCTGCCCCCACCTCGTGTGTGTGCACGCTGTTCACCGCGTCAACCTGCAGGTGTAATGCGTGAAAGGCGCTTGCTGCTGCTGCTACTGCTGATGGTTTGCGGGGAGAAGCAGCAGGAGCAGGCAGCTGGCCCCAGCCCCACTGTGGTTCTTAATGTCAGATCCACACCAGATGTGACCTTATGCCCCACCATAAAAAACGGCAATCAAGCAAGCCATCCCTGAACACCCCGGACCCCACACCCTGCCACCACTGGCTCACCCCAGCCCAGCTTGCAGGCCATGTGACAGCTGCCCTTACCCCCCCAACACACACACACACGCGCGCGCTCCCCCCGCCCCTCCCACCCACCAGGTTGTGCGCCTCGTCCACCACCAGCACTGCACCTGCCAGCTGCAGCCCCACCGCGTCTCGCGCCTCAGCGCTCAGCACACTCGCATACGGCGCCAGCACCACGTCCGCACTAGACACCAGGGAGCGTGCGCCATAGTAGGGGCACACACCGCGCGCACGCCCGCGCTTCACCAGCTCCTGCACAGCAGCCCCATGACATGCGGTAACATGCACGACAGTGAGCAACAGAAGTCACCACCACGGAGGGATGGGAAACACAAGGTCCGCGGCGGGTGACAGTGACAGTTGGCCCCAGCGACAGCACATGCCAGTCAAGGACCTGCTCCCGCAGCCCTCACCTCCACATCCAGTGGTGGACCTCCTAGCACATCGTCCACCCAGTCCTCATACTGCTCCCCGGACTGCACAAGATAAGGGCAGCCTGCCCTCTTGGCTTTTGCCCTGGTCTTTGCCTGCCTGTCGCCTGCTCCCGCCACCACCTGCACCTTGGCGGCACCTGACCCTGACCGCTTCTCCTGCTGCAGGTCCAGGCAGCGCTCATTCACCAGCGCGGCCGGTGCCGCGCCGCTGCCGCTGCTGCCGCGCATCACCGCATCATTGATACACGCCACGCGGCGTGATGCAAGCGCAACAACTGCGAGCCGCTCGGCAAAGCATGTTCGCGCGATCTCCCCCACAAACTGGGACAGCTGCGAGTGGGTCCTGGAGCAGAAGATGACCTGTGTCCTGTGAGCAGCCTGCTCCTCCTGTACCTGCCCTGACACCTCCTCATCATCGCTGCTGCTGTCATAGATGGAACGGCTGCGGGTGCGCGCCCTGCAACGCTCACCGTCCTCACCCTCATCCCCGGCCCCCAGCACAAATGCCGCCAGCTCATCCCCTGTACTCCCATCAGGCGGGGCCATGTGTGCACCTGCCGAGGTCCCTGGTGCGCTCCTGTTGGCCCAGCATGAGTCCCAGCACGGTGTGCAGAGCTCAGGCCGCGCATAGCGTGTGCAAACATCCAAGCACCAGGGCAGACAAACAGGACGCTGTGCTGCGTAGCACTTCATCTGCTTACCCGAGCAGGTCCACAGCGCCTGGTTTGAGCGCACGTGCAACGCGTGCCTGCTGCCGCCTGCGTGCCCGCTCAGCACGCGACGCAGGAGCATCAAGGCCTGCCTTTGCCTGTGTTACTCCACCCGCCACCAGCACGTCCCTGAGCCAGTCGGGGTCACCGTCCGCATCGCACTGCGCCGCCACACGCGCTGCTGCTGCTTCCTTCTCATGCTGCTCACGCTGCCGATGGGCCTCCAGCCATTTGAGGGTACTACAAATGATGCTGATTGTCTTCCCAGTGCCTGTGTTGCGCAGGGCAAGACAGCGCCGCACGTATGATCCGCAGCTGCCATGCCTCATGGTTGCATTAGGTGTACAATATGCAAACCTTCCTGGCCCCAACAAGGACTCGCATACCTGTGGGCGACTCGAGCAGGCCGACGCCCCCTGCTTCGCACACAGCGAACAACGTCTGCATGAATTCCACTTGTTGCGGGTAGGGCTCATATGGGAAGGCCTCGAATTGACGCGGCACTTGCAGCAAATCTTGCAAGGCGTCACCCGATGTTGTGGAACCGGACATGATCCCTAGCCTGTCCCAAGCTGTCGCTGCCATGTTGTCACATGATGCTCGAAACTGGTTGCAAACCGCAAGTAGCAAACCTTTTGCGCTCTCCTGTTGAATGGTCGGTTCACTCGCTTCTTCATGAAAATGAAGGTACATGTGCTGCATCACACCAGCATGCTGTATGTACCATGGGGCTCAGCACACATGGTCTGTGTCGGGAAGCCATGCTTACACCTGAGTCCAATATGTACGTCTGGTGGTAACGTCTGGGTCAAACAGTGGGTTGAAGCATCTCTCACAAAAAACGCATAACAACAATGCAGTCGGGACTGTGCACAACGATCGGGGGCCCCTTAGCATCATCCCCGCACTCCACAAACGTGATGTTGTGAAACGCAAAGCACAAAAAGGTAACACTGGCACACAGGATGAAGATGATGCTTGCCCCCATGTCCCATGCGCCATTCTGGCAATGGAGGACAACAAAAACAATAGCAGTCAGTGGTACATTAGTGTCAAATGCCCACATTAAGCTCTTCAGCGCTCAGCGCTTTGGGCAGTCATTTGGTTCCAAACCGCATGAGCACCTGACATGCCTGTGCACCCGGCACTAAAAAGTATCATTCTCTCACTGCCTGACCTTATCCAGTGCTTTCTTTAAACCCCAAAAGCCGCACTTGCCTTCCATGTCCATTTAAGCCCCGCTGCTGACCCCAGGTTAGTGTGCAAGAAGCCACGCCCCCACATTGAACTTGCACTGCAACTGTACATCACGATGGCACTCGCCCAATCAGTGCAGGCCGCATCTGCACTGGCTGCGGCACGCTCCTGCCCACGCCCCCGCCGCCCTTGAACAAGCTCAGGCCGCCAGGCAGTGGGCTGAGCGCAGGCATCCCTGGCAAACCAGGCATCATCCCAGCCGCACCCGTCAGACTGGCAAGGATGGGCGAGCTCACAATCGCATTGTGGGCCATGGACTGATTGCGCGGGCCAGCCACTGGTGCATGCATGCCTTCGCCGCCAACACGCCGCGGGTCAGACGGCCCTGAGGCGGCTGACGACAGCGGAGGCAGCTGCCCTGAGCTGCCAGGAGGCGCGGTGGTGATGGGCGTACGCTGCAGGTGCGGGTGCACGCCGTTGGCATGCGGCATGCCGCCCTGTGGCCCGTGCATCTGTGGTAACCGAGGCAGCCGATGGCCGTTCACGGGAGCAGTGAAGAGCGGGACAGTGAAGGATGATATCTTGATGCCCAGCAGGTCCTCAATGATGTTGACCTGGCTGAACTCAGGCGGGGGAGGGCCCATGGGACCGTGCAACCCGGGCGGTGGCATGCCGTGTGATGGCATGCGCCCACTGAAATGCGCGTGCTGCGGTGGCATGTGCTGTGGTGGATGCACCCAGCCGTTCATGCCGCCATGTGGCGGGAAGTGTGGGGGTGGCATGTGGCTGTAGCCCTGCTGCATCCCTGGTAGCATGTGGGGCGGTGGGTGCTGTGGCCCGTACCCCTGTTGCCATGCCTGATGGTGATGCAGGTTTGAGCGGCGGGCTGGTGATCGGATGGGGCCCATCTGGTTCCGAGGTGACCGCATGGTGCCATTGAGGTGGTACTGGTGCTGTGCGCCCATCAGCCCGCCCCGCGGCCCTGCCCGCTCCTGCACCTCCCACCCTTGGGGCGGGGAGGGCGGCCGCTCGTGCTTGTCAGCAGCTGCCGATGCTGACGCCGCTGCAGTGAGCGCATCTGCCCCGGCCCGGTCGCCCAGCTCTGATTCCACCGCCTGCAGCAGTGACTCCATGTCGCACCCAAACAGTGCGCTCGGGCCGTTGCCAGCAGCAGCTGCACCCGTTGAGTTGCGATGGCCACGCCCCGTGCCCTGCCCGTTCTCCAGCGCTCGCAGGGGTGGCAGCATGGACCCGCTGCCTGATGCGGCCATGAGCCGCTGACGCTTCTTGGGCGGCAACCCACCGTATGCCCCTTCCCCCATGATGCTGCGCCCACTGACGCCACCTCCCTCATGGCTGGCCCGCCGAGGGACATAATCCTCGTCCTCTTGCCCGGAGTTGCCGCCGTCTGACCCGCCATACACACCCATCTGCTGCTTGCGTGGTGCAGGCGCAGGGGCAGACTGCGACATCTGCAGCGGGGGCAGCGATGCAGACAGCGCCTGCACACCTGCCAGCGCCTCCAGGTGCGCAGGTGGCGGCTGCTGCTCATCCAGCCAGCGGTGGGGGATGCCATCCAGGCACAGCCGCTCCTTGTCGCCATCATCGTACAGGATGATGTGGGTGCGCCGCGCTGCGTGGTAGCCCACCACGGTGCCAGAGTAGTAGGTGCCGTCCTCATCCCAGTACACCTCCACACGCCGCCCCAGGTCCTTGCGCTTCTCAGGGTTGATGTCCATCGTGCCCCTGTGCACCGCGCAGCAACCAAAGCGGCAGGAAGCTTACGACGAGGCAGTCAACCGGTGAGCTGCGGCATGTGTCGCAGAGATTGACAGCAGCTGGAATGACGCACAGCTTCCAACCGCACAGATACATGCACCCGGCCCTGGCTGCCTCTCCACACACATGAACTGCATGGTGCTGCACCCTGCGTTCGACTATGCACATCTGCACTTGCCTGCAGTTGGGCGCGCCGCACATGCACTTGAAGGCCGCAGCGTTCACCGTCTGCTGGCCGTAGTGCTGGAAGAAGTAGTCATACGTCAGCTCCTCCCCCGGCTCAATGTCGCGCTTGGCAAAGATGCCAACGCGCGGCTCACCAGTGGCCGCATCTGTCCATTTCTGAGTTTCGCAGTTTGAGTTGCAGCTACTGTTGAGCAGGCGAGCAAGGTTGCCCTTGAAGCGCGCATCGATGTACAGCCCCTGCGCCAGCTCCATGATGTAATAGCATGGTTCGGCAGCTGCCTGCGCTGCCTTCATGCGGTTGGCCAGCTCTGCGTCATCAATCACCTCACCCACGTACTCCAGCAGGAACTGCCCTGCACGCACCCGCTGCTGCGCGCGCACGCCATAGCCCCTGTGCAGTGCACCGGTGGACAAGGTTGAGCGGGTCAGGCAGCAGGGGCCATGCAGCAAGTGCAGAGGTAGACACCCTTCATGCAATGAAAGGACACGCAGTGATTGAGCAATGCATGCGCAACCCAGCCGTGAACCCAGGCACCTGTTCTCCGTGAGAAACGCTTCCATGCGCGGCTGGCGCAGCAGGTGGAACGGCTTGTTCGAACATGCGTCACCGTACTGGCATGACTTGGGGTCACAGCAGATGAAGGAGATGCGGTTGAGGCAGTCCTCACCACAGCCCCACTGGTCCGGGTACTGCAGGTGATGTGCGCCGTCGGCTGCAGAACACAGCACGCGAGCCAACAATAGCCAAGGTCAGGTCAAGGCACATGTGCACAGCACAGGAGGTACCCAGCCTTGCTAAGTGCACAGCATGCTCCTTGACAGGGCGAAAGCTCGAGGGACAGTGCGAACATGACAGCAACAGCCCACTTGGCCAATGGCAGGCACGACACGTTACAAACACCTACCGCCAATGATGTATGACGGCCGGCACATGCAGTGCTGCACCTCCTCCTTTTCTAGCCGCTTGGGCCGCTGCCGTGACACCCACAGGTTCCGGCGCAGCTCCTCATACTTGGGGGGGCGTGCGAGCAGCCACTGCTTGGGCAGCTCAAACGGCTCCGCCACGGCTGGCAGCAGCAGATCCTGATCAGGCCACTTGAAGCCCGCGCATTCGTCACGCGGTGCACGTGTGACCACAAAGGCTGCGTTGGCTGCGGGGAAGAAGGTCTGTGCCATGGCCACCTCCAGCGGGTCAGGCTCCGGCCGCACCTGTGCCATGATGGTCTCGATTGCCTCTGTGCTCACTTGCAGCTGCACACCTGCCAGCGCCCCAGCCACACCCCCATCCGCCGCCATGCTCTGCATGAACTGTAGCGCCTCAGCCGCCTCAGCATCCAGCATATCCTCATCAGCTGCTTCAGCTGGCGGCTCTGCTGACGCAGTCCCGCCGGCATCTGTGGAGGCTGTTTGTGCCGGGCCCTCACTGGCGGCAGGCACACCGTCACTGCTGCGCTTGGTGGGTGGCACGGGCCGCACAGCCGCAGCCAGCACAGGTGGGATGGCTGGCATGCGGCTGTGGTTGACTGTGGGTGCAGCTGTCAGGACGGGAGGGATGACTGTCTTGCGCACATTGACCAATGGCACTGCAGGGACTGCACGCGCCAAGATGGAGTCCGTGGCTGCGGCTCGGCTGCGGTCTGTGGTGTTGGGCACCAGCCGGTCCTGCTTGCGCTGCAGGATGGTGGCCTTGCCAGCCAAGTTCTTCCCTGCGTCCCGGCTCTTGACACGTGCTGCACCCGGGGGCAAGGGCGGCCGTGGCTTGCGTGCTTCCCCACTGCTGGCTGCTGGGTCCTCAGACCCTTCCTTGAGAGGAGGCACAGCTGGCGCTACGTTGGGCATGACCATTGTGACCACGACAGCGGGGGCTGTCTTAGGCGACACACCCACCGTCACTGCAGCTGTAGTCACTGGTGTAATGCCAGTGACAGCAATGACACTGCTGCTGCGATCACGTGGCCGGGCATCTGTGGGCTCGCTGTCGCTGACTGCCACTCGTTTCTCCTTCTCCTTCTCTCTCTCCTTCTCCTTGTCTTTCTCCTTCTCCCTCTCCCGCTCTTTGTCTTTCTCCCTTTCCCTCTCTTCCTTGCGCGTCTCCTTGGGAGGCTTGGGCTCCGCAGGCTTGCTGGGGCTCTCTGGCTGCCCAATGCGGCCAGGCTCCAGCTTCACCTCCGCCGGCCCTTCCCCGCTGTCATCATCCTTGACCTGCTTGCTGTCCTCAGGCTTCACATCTGTGCCCTCTGTGCCCTTGGAGGTGCGCGGCAGGCGCTCCATCGCCACGTCCCCGTCCTCCTCGCTGCTGGAGGATGCACCACCCGCTGCCTCCCGCTCCCTCTGCCGCTGCAGCTTGAGCTGCTGCCTGCGCTCCCGCTCCCGCTCGCGCTTGCGCTGCAGCTGCATCTCGCGGTCCATGCGCCGCTGGCGCTCCTTCTCCTTGTCCCCGCTGGAGGTTGGCTTAGGGCCTGCCTCTGATGCGGGTTGGGAGGGAGGGCCAGCAGAGCTGACAGCTGGCTTGCTGGGGGCAGCTGCAGTATCAGGCCGTGATCCCGTTTGCTGCACCCGCTGCAGCAAGGCGCCTGGTGCAGCCAGCATTTTGCGCTTGTCCTTGTCTGGCCCGGAGCTGCTGCTGGGCCTCTCCTTGCTGTTGCCAGGCCGTGGCGTGACCCCTGACCGCGTGCCCCGCCTGCTGGGCGAATCCTCATGCACGTCATCCAACTCTTTGAGGGGCTTTGCAGTTGGCAAGGGGGGTGCTGCTGCAGACTGCATTTCCCCCTCTGCACGGTCCCTGCGTGGGCTCTCTGCATTCTGCTCCTGCTTCGGCACCTGCACTGGTGGTGGTTTAGGACGCGTGCTGCTGGCTGCTGGCCCACTGCCCCCATCCACTGGCTGTGGCTTCTTGACAAGCTTGATGCCTGCAAGACGCCGGATTTCAGCTGGCAGCTTGAGGATATCCTCATCAACAGCCATGGTGTGCACGTCAGCGTCCTTGGAGATGGATGGCACAGTTGCTGCAGCAGTGCCTGCCGTGCCTCCACTGGCCTGTTGCGCTGCTTCATCTACTCCAGCAGGCGCAGCACCTGCACCACTGGTCCCCACGCCTGTACCCGGTGACACTGCCGATGCTCCTGCTGCAGCTGCCTCTTGCTCAGCTGCCGCACGGAGCTTCTTCTTGGGTGGGAGCGGGGCAGGTGCACTGCTGGTAGGCTTGTCCTTGACGCTGCAGTCCTTGGCACCGCCAGATGGCGGCGCACTCCCGCCTGTGAATGACTGGCGCTTGGAGCTTGCCCCTGCGCCAGGCTGGTCACGTGCCTGTGCTTGCTGACTGTTTGATCTGGACGCAGGCGCGCCCGAGCTAGGTGCGGGACGCTTCACCCCACCTGTCTGCTTGCCCCGAGCTGCCGACACCTTGGCATCTGCAGCATCCGCTTTGTCTGTTTCCCCATCCTCCTGCTGTTCTTCCTCCACCTCCCCATCACTGTCGCTGTTGCTGCTGGAGGCCTCATGATCCCCGCTGCCACCTGTGGCCACCTCCTTATCACTGCTTGCATCACTCTCCTCATCAGACCCAGGCTCTGCATCTGTGCTACCCTCAGAGCTGCCAGAAGCAGTGGGGGCTGCAGGCGTACGCCGCTTAGCAGCTGCACGGCTCTTGCCTTCACTGCGGGCCTTGGCAGGGGCCACCTTGCACCGCTTAGCACCTTTCTTCTCCTGAGGCTGCACCTCCTCCTCCTGCTCCTCCCCAGCAGAGGAAGATGTACCCTCCTCCTCCTCCTCATCATCATCCTCTTCTTCACTTGAAGATTGTGCAGCTGCCCGCCCCTTGCCCTTGCCAGCAGGAGTGCCGGACTTGCTGGCGGGCTTCGAGTCATCGTCCTCAGCGTCCAAGCCTGGGGAGACATAAGTGCAACATTCACAGCTCATACATAATGGCACACCCAGTAGGATGCCTCATTTAGTGCATTTTTCAGCTTGATGCAGGTGTCTTGCCGCACAGAGCAGGCATCATGCATGCACAAGCTCATGCATGCAGCATGCATGCCATGCAACAAACTCTGACTTCTGACGCTTACGAGGCTCACCGTTACTGGGCGCCCGGCACCACCAGTACTGTGGAGCCTTGCGCTTTTTGTCCACGACCAGGAACTCGTAGACCTGTGCAGAAACCAAACCAAGAAGTTTGATCCAACACATGAACTGGCAACATACAGTCATCGCAACGTGTTCGCAGCGCTCCCAAGCACAGCCTGGCCCCACCAACCTGAGCACAGGCCTTGAGGAAATTTTTGTGCTTGCCCTTGGCGAGCAGGCCGTCCTGGATACCCTTGCGGAAGCTGACGATGTCTGCCTGCGCTATCCAGGCAATCTCCAGCGTGCCGAAGAACATGACTGGCACATCAAAATTCCGCTTGTGCGCAACTTTGCCCAGCTTCTTTTGCGCAGCAGCTTCATTTAGGATTTGAGCCTGCGTACCAGGGCAAATGAAGTGTCCATGCATGCTGCATGTAAACCCCAGGCGTGCCAAGGGCCCCATGCACCCGTGCCAGTGCACAGACACCCCATGCAACAGCACGCTGGAACCAACACGGATGTGACGAACAGGCGCGCAGGCCCATTGGGCATCGCAGCGCATCAAGCCGAGCATCCGGGTTTTAACGAAGATTGGCCCACCACTTACCGGCCAGAATGGATAGCCCTTCACACGCGCCCAGACGACTTGAACCGAGTCCGCATCGTCAAGAAGCTTGGGCTGTATTAAGCCCTTTTGAATGGCCTGGGTATCCTCCGCCATTTCCCCTTCCCCTTCACCGCATTTGAACAGAGGTGTTCATACAGCTCTGCTTGTTTCAGGGTCCCATCCTGGCTGATCAACACAAACCAAGCAGCGCTACGTACAGGGAATCATTTAGCTAATAGTGCAAAACAAAACAAAGAGCATCAGAATTAAACTGTCGTTGAAGGTCACATCAGCCAGTGAGGTGAGCTTAAGCAGCAAGTGTAAGCCTCAAAGCTGTAAAGGAACAATTTAATAAATGTTGAGCTTGCTACGGCCCCTGAGTGAAGGCTCATTACTCCGGGGCTTGGCGCGTGATGGGATCTCATTACAATCGCTGGTAGGATCCAGCACGGTGGATCAGGGCCAGCGCCACGCTTCCGGGATGTGCTGGATGGCAGGTAGTGCTCCATGTTCCTCCAGCACGCAGCCTGCACATAGTGCTTGGTGGCACCAGGCAACCTGTGCTACGTCAGGCAGTAACTTTCCAGCAAACAGCATGCCGCATGTCAGAGCCAGCCATACTTCGGCGCTGCAGCATGTCAATCAGCGCGCCAAGCCAGCTAAGTATGCCCCATGGACATTTTCGCGGCTCCTACAGCGATCACGGCCCATTATCAAGCGCATGGGGTTCTTAGTACAGACTCTGGAGGAAGAGCAGGTACAGGCGCTGATGCCCCGCAGCGTAACTGCACGCATGGCCAATGTGCCTGACACCAATGCTGATCACCTGCTGCGATTACGTGCTGTTCTCGCCAGCATGCGCTGGCGGTCCACATGTGCGCTGTCATGTGCCAGGTCTGCTGGTACTCAGTTTGCTGACGTGTGTGTTGCAGGTGAGGGCTTCTCTAGCAGCCAAGTCCATCCCAGATTTCCGAGCAGGTGACATCCTGGAGGTGCGCATGCTTGCACCGGAGGCTGGGCGGAAAGAGTACATCACACGTGGCCTCTGCATTGCGCGGTACAACAAGGGCATCCGCTCGGCATTCAAGATCTACAATGTGTATGCCGAGTCGGGCGGCATGGTGCAGCACATCCCACTGCACATGCCGGACTTGCTGAGCGTGCGTGTTGTTGGGCACATCCCTGTGGCGCGTAACAAGCTGTACTACCTATTGTAAGTACCGTCTCTGTGTGAAATGCCGCTGCACACGCATGCGCCAGCTTGTACATGCAGACCGCGTTGTTGATGAGCACATGGTGGTGCACACAAGAGTACATCTGTTCGCGTGGTGCCAGCACATCAGCATGATGTGTCTAACTGTTCCCTGTCTGTTGATGCCGTAATCGCTGTTATGTGATGGGCAAACCCCCGTGCAGGGACCCAAGCGGCCGGTATGAGACACATGAATACCAGTTTCAGGCTGAGCCACAGCCCGTTATAGCAGCAGGTGACGCAACACCTGCAGCCAAGCCAGCAGACAAGGGCAAGAAACAGGAGAAGGGCGGTGCAGGGGGAAAGAAAGCTTCGAGTTGAACCTGGCACCGGGATGTTGCAATGATCACTGAACCATCAGTCCACGATCTGTTTTCTATGCGTCATGGCGTTCGTGCTCTGTAATCAGAGAGCTCAGCCACTGCAGCAGTACTATGTGATGATAGCAGTCATACGGCAGCGCATTACTGCGGCAGCCGTGCTGTGCACATTTTCATCTGGGTTTTGGACTCAGCCACCAGCTGCACTGTCGTTCATTATCATCATTGAACCAGGATGCCCATGGTTTGACAAAATAGAGTAGTGTATGAGCATCAGCACTTGTTACATGAATCATGCAAAAACAGAGCGTTGCCTTCCAATGCAATGGGCTATGCATAATGCGTAGCAGCATGCAGCATTCCAGCTGCCCATACTCCTACTTCATCGTACGGCTCATGGACACATGGTGTGTCCACACAGCAAGCCTGCACTCCAGCAAGCCCCATCCCCTTCCTGACCGCCACTCCTGTTCCTTGCACCATCAGAGCTGCTGACATGCTGTGATACAGCACCTCACAGGGAGCTGCTCAGCTGAGGTCCATGCTGTCCCCACCCGCTGCACCTTCGGCCTCCAGACGCTCGCGCTCCACCAGCGCGTACCGCTCCTGTGGCATTGGGGGAGGGGGGGATCGAGGCAGGTGGCCGGATGGAACACATGGCACGTGCGCTAAGGGTGGGGTGCGCAATGTGGGGAGCACACATCGTTATGCACACCGAAACCACATCAACCAAACTGTTGTGACTGTCCATGGCAAGTCCACATGTAATGCGCCTACCACGTCTCCACACACCTTAAGCGGAGACACCATGACCACGCGCTTCATGAGTGACACGAATGGCGCGCATGCCGAGATGCCGGGGAGTTGCGCCAGCGCGTCCACCGCACGCAGGCATGAGCGCAGCATGTCCTCGTGGCGGTCCACCTGCCAAGGTACAGGGTAGCACGGTGTGGGAGCTTCAGATAGTGGGGAGATCCACGACAACCAGGTGTGATCCAGGTGCACGAGAGCGAGCTGGGCCACGGGCATTCAGGTCTTAGCTGTAGCCGCCTTTGCCAGCCTGGTGCACCAGGACACCAAGCGCACCACAGCTGCAGCAGGCCAGCGGCTGCCTGCCACACGCACCTCCTGCTTCACTGCATCACTCTTCAGCCGCGCGGTGAGCGTGCCCTCCAGGGGCCCCACCAGCTTCTCAGCACCTGCAGCGCACCCTGCAGGGTCCGCGGCAGCGAGCTTGGCCACCATGAGGTGGCATGGCGCCTTCACGTCAGCGTGGTCGCTGCAAGGGGCAGGTGCGGTAGGGAGAGGGTCAGCGGGCGCAAGGCTCAGCATGATGCATTCTTGGTCATGAAAGGCCTTGGAAAGGACAGCACAGTGTTCTTGCCGGCCTTCAGCAGCTGCGGTGCATGCATGCCCTGTAACCACTGCCTGAACATCCACCCCATGCTGGGGCGCCACAGCATAGTGCATGGTCAACCGAATCTGTCTTGAAATCTGCAGTGCAGCGCATACACTCACCCCAGGCCTGACTGTAGGTGCTGCAGGAACGTGGGTGTGTCCAACTGCCCGCGGCACGCGCCGCTGTCCAGCAGGATGTCCAGGCACTCAAACGCGGCCTTGCGCAGCTCCAATCCATCGTCAATCTACGTGTGGCACGTAGCGGTGTTCAGCCACAATGGGAGCTGGGCAGGGAATGTTTCAGCATGGCAGTAGCACGCCTGCAGCTCCAGGCTTTTTTCAGCTCCAAGCATCATCTACCAATCACCCAGGTCAGCGAACCTCGTCTTGCACGGATCCACGAGCACAGCATTGAATCTGTGACCCGGCAACTTCGCCCCCAACCACAAACCCGGACCCAACCACAGCGCCAGGTCCCAAACCTGACGTATCCCCTCTCCTTGCCTCCCTGTGCTGCCCACCTTGTGCTTGAATGGCCCCAGGTCCACGGTGCGGATGAGGTCCTCGCGCACCACGGTCTGTGCGTACAGCGGCGGCAGCAGCCGCGCCAGCACACCCCCGCTGGCCACCAGCGCCGCCTTTTGGTGTGCCACCGCCGACAGGGACACCACAGCCGCACGGCGCACGTGCCGGTCCTCGTCGCCCATGGCACCAGCCAGCAGGTCGGCCACCACGCTGCCCAGCACTGTGTCCACTGCATGCGGCCGCTCCACCACTGCATGCTTGATTGCTGAAACCACCTGCGTGCAGGTGTGAGTGGGTCATGGGGCACGTTGAACACGCAGCCAAAGGATAGCGCCTGAGGCCAGCAGACACAGCAGGACTACAGAGCACACAGACCCTACAACTTCAGCAGCCAGCACACAGCAAGAGGGGGATGACGAGAGTCATGCCTGTCACGCCTGTCTTGCTCATGCCCTCGCCACATCCATACACTCTGCTCGCTGCTCCCTGCGGGAGCGCACTGAGAGCTGACCCGCAACCCCACCCACCACGGCGCGCATGTGTGGCTCAGGGTCCTTGGCGCGCTGTGCGATGGCCGACAACACAGGCTCCGGCGCCAGCAGCGCCAGGCGGCCCAGGCACTCAGCAACTACTGCACGCCCCTCCTCCTCACCCCCGCCCGCACTTGCCAGCAGCAGGGACAGCACCTGGTCCACCTCACCTGCAGCAGCAGCAGCAGCACACGGGGCACGCAACTAAGCGCAGGGGCCGACTGAGCAATGGGTCAATTGACTTATGAGGCAGCAAGGTCCTCCCCGAGGTTGTGGTTGCATCAACTGCACAGCATGCACCAGTCAGCCGGAGCTCAGTCCCCACACAGCATACGCTGCCGGTGGGGAGCGCACTCCTCCCCATCAAACTGCTCCAAATCCATCAACGGTGTGCTTCCCATCACATGCCCACCACCAACCCCAGCCCCGCACAAACCGCCTACCCACCCTGCGACAGGCTGCCATTGCCGCTGCTGAGCGTGGTGAGCACCTCAGACAGCGCAGTGAGCAGCAGGTAGTGGCGCTTGGGCGTGGAGGCAGCAGCTGAGATAGCAGACAGCAGGGAGCCCAGGTACCTGAGTGGTCACGCGTGGTGGTGGACATGACACTTTGTGGCCGGTCAGCGTGAGCATGCCATCCCTGCAACCCGCAGCTGAGGCATCTGGTGTGGGATAGGCAGCACATGATGGACATGCACTACCCAGGAGCCACCAATCGGCCCCACTGCTGGCTGCACAAGTTGGGTGCTTTGTACATGACGAACACATGCACACCTCACAAACATAACGCTGTGTGTTCCATCAGGATGGCCTGAGCGCAGCGGCATGGCCTCTCACACTTGCAAGGCCCAACACCCAGGTTTCAATGCGACGTACCTGCCTCCTGCCCCCCACCCCACCCCCCCCACCCCCCGGGGGCACCCCACGCCAAACCAAAACCAGACCCCCACAGCCCCCGGACGCACTTGGGCAGCGCGCCACACGTGACCCCGCCCAGCGCCAGGGACGCCGCGCCCTTGATCTCCTCACTGTCCGCGTCCAAGCAGCGTGAGATGGCCGCCTCCACCTGCGGGTTCCCCGACAGGTCGTGCCGCCGCCCGATCTCACCCAGTGCCAGCAGTGCCAGCCGCTGGGAGGACGAGTCCGCAGGCGATGCAATGTCGGACAGCAGGCGCGTGGTGGTGGTGGCCACCGCGGGAGCACCCGCAGCACTGCACAGGGGTGGTCCGGGTGCGGGCAGTGGACAGTGTTCATGGAGGGGTTCGCGGCACAGGTTGGGGTTGGTGGTGATGGGATCTGAGTAGTGCAGGTCAGGGGAAGGATGCATCACATCACATGGACTTGGTTGTGCTACAACTGAGTGTGTGCTGTGCTCTAGCCTGTGATCCCACAGGGTCCAGCTCGTACCTGCACAGCGCCGCCACACACTGCGCAACCGAGTGCTGCGCCGTCTTGCCGCCCACCTCACGCCCAGCTGCAGTGCCCACCGCCAGCAGCTGCGCCAGTAGGGCATCAAACGACGCGGATGGCGCACCGGACGCCACCAGGCCTGCCAGGAAGCCCTGCAGCGTTTCCAGCGCCACCCCTTGCAGCAGGGGGCTGCGCACGAGCACCAGTGCTGCAGGCAGTGCCTTGTCCACCACCACACCCGCCACACCCGGCTGTGTGCGCGTCAGCGTGGCCATCACACGCAGTGATGCAGATGCCAGCGGCAGATCTGCGTCCCCCACCAGCGCCACTGCTTCATCCACCACGCCGCTCGCCGCTGCAGGCGTCAGCACACTGCCGTAGCGCGCCGCCAGCGCCTGTGATGCGGCCAATGAAGTGGTACGACGATGACTTGGGTCATGGACAAACAGAGAGCGGTTTACTACGGTCGCCCTGTTGGCTTGGTGCGTTCTTGCATTCCTCACATATGCCTCAGATGTTCGAAGCTGTTGTCATTATCTACTGCAACGAGAGAGGCCCTTGCTCCTCAACTGCACGGCAAACCCAACTCCAAGCCTAGGGTTCAAGGGCACAACGCACGCGTCCATGCCCTCCAGGTTGTGTGCATGTGATGAGCTATGCCCCGTGCAGCTGGAGATGCGGGGTGGGCACACATGTGGCCGCACCTCCAGCGAGCCCAGTGATGCCGCACGCAGCGGGCGCAGTGCCTTGCGCAGGAAGGACGTGAGGTCCGCCACCACCTGCTCCAGCACACCACCCGGCCCTGACAGCTGCACCGCGGGCGATGCAGCCAGCGTGCCAAACGCGCGCACAGCCGTGAGGCGCGTGATCTCATTGCGCAGCCGCTCCAGCAGCACGGTCAGCACGCCGGGCACCTCGGGCCCAAGCACATCTGCCAGCTGGGCCACAGCCACAGCCATGCCGCTGATGGCCGCGTCCTTCACCTCCTGCGTGGGTGGTGGTGCACGAGGTGCCTGGGGTTCAGAAGCGGCCAGGGTCTAGGGCTAAAATGTGCATGTGGTGTATGGGCACTACAATCTGCACACATCTTGAGGTGCTTAGAGCGCGGAAGGTCCACCAGATAGAGCATGGCGGCACAGAGATGTTGCACGGCGCAGTAGCAGCCCCAAAAGCCCCGGGGTGGCTAGCACTGCCCCTGAACCTACCCTACCCCCACCTGGTCCTGGTCCTGTGCTGACAGGCGCGCGCGCAGGGCCGCAAACAGTTGCGGCACATGGCCCGCCACTTCAGATGGCAGCGGCGCAGGTGCAGCACCGTGTGGCCGCAGCACCAGCACCACTGTCTCTGCCAGCCGGAGTGCCTCTGCCGTGACCTGCAACAGGGGTGTGTGGTGTGAGGTGGCATGCAATGCCAGTGGATGCCAGTGGGTTGGAGGACCAGACGAACAAACATGAAACGGTCTCAATCAGTCCAGCGCACAAGCAACTTCACAGGCTGCACGAACCCCTGTCGGAGGTACATAATAACTGGCCGGCACGCACATAACAATCCCCAAGCAAGCACGTGCCTTGTAGTAGCGGTCCGACGCACACGGCAGCAGCGCCGCAATCACGTCCTTGAGCGTGCGCGCGGGCGCAGCGGCACCCGTGGGCCCAGCAGCCAGCGCGGCACGTGTGAAGGTGAGGGCCTCAATCTTGAGACCAGATGCCGCGGAGGAGCGGTCCTGCGATGTGGGGTGGTCAGCCGCAACTAAATGAGCGGGTGGATGCCTTTGGTGGGTACGCCCTCTGTACAATGCAATGGGCAGCACATGCAAACTACAGGCGTGCATACCCCACTGGTTCCTTGTCACAGGAAGGCACAGCGTCAAACACAGCACCAGCACACAGCGTTCGCCAGCCATGACGGACGCAGCACAGCAGGCACAACACCGCCCCACACACCGCCAGGGCTGCCGTGATGCCGGGGGTCAGTACCGCCAGCTCAGCCGCCACCGCCGAGGGCACCACCCCCACCAGCTCGCGCAGCAGGCTGAACGCGCCCACGCGTGTCTTGGGGCTCTTCTCCTTCAGCTGACGCGCCACGGCACGCACCACACCTGGCACATCACCACGCAGCTTGGCCAGGGGGCTGCAGGGCGAGGGGGGCAGGGAAGTGCATGAGCAGCATGACACAAGGCCTAACTGCCGTATGATGTCGAGTGCAGGGTCAACCCTGATGGTTGCGATATTGTCACAGGCGCAAGTCAACCCAACCGTAATTTGCCACGCAGTGCTGCTCGCGCTTTGCGCCCGCCTCATGCTGGCCGCGCCACCATGCCCAGTACTAGTCAAGTGGCAGAGCTGGAGCAATGTGGAACACCCTGCCCCGCCCAAGCCAGGCCCTGCTTGTCCTGCAAAACGCACCTGGCAGGGTCATCAGGTGCGTGGTGGCGCCCGACCACGCCCACCTGGCGTGCCAGCGCCATGTATGCTGCAAAAACATCAGCCTTCACATTCTCCTCACGCTCGCGGAACCTACGTGCGAGATCGGGCCAAAGTGAGAGGGCTGTGGCATGATCACATCTCCCTGGACTTGCAACACGTTGGACTTGTGCTGGGCAGCAGCAGGGACTGTGACATGGGACCCGCTCCAACTCAACTGTCCAAGAGCACACACATAATCCAGATGCTCGCCGCAGGTTTTTGTGCCACCAACACCCACCCCCCCACCAACCCTTACAACCGCACCAACTGCACCCACGTCCCCATGCTCACGCACCTGCTGACCAGCTCCCCGGCAGCACGCGCATAGATGACGGGGAGCGCGTCAGGGTACGCGTTGGTGGCGGCGGCCAGCGCCTTGGCCGCGGCGCGCCGCACCTTCCAGCTCGCGTCCTCGTCGTCGCTGTACGCCGCGTCCTCGTCATCCTCATCCACGTCACTCCTGTCACAAGTGGAGAGCCAGGGCTCAAGAGGCGTCGGTCAGGCGAGCACACTGCAAGCTGTTCTGCGCGATGCGACGCACTGGGTGCTGCAGCAAGCCGTGCCCACGCAGTTCCGGGCTTCTGCCTGTGATCAGTGCCTCCCCCTCTCCACGTGTGCCCCAAACTCAACACATCCGGACAACTCCGTCGTGCACCCCACGCACCCCGCATCTGACCCGCCCGCGTCTGAGCCCGCCATCGCGTCATCCTCGTCGTCCGCAAAGTTGGGGTCATGGCGCAGGTAGCGCAGCGAAGTGGACAGCAGCGCATCCAGTTGCCCACGTGCATCATGCGGCGCGCGCAATACAAAGCCCTCCAGCGCCTGAAGTTTGGGCCAAGTGCAGGAAAAGGGAAAGTGGGGGGCAAAAGTCAGGCTACATCAGGCATGCCATTCGTTAGACGCCAACATGGGCAGCCACCTGGCATCGTGTCATATGAACTTGTGGCTGTTTGTGAATGTGCACGCCGCGGCCCAACACACGCCTGCCCCCGGAACTTGTACCTGCAAGCACAGCTCCCGCAACTCGTCGTCGCCCTCAGCTGCGCCCTCACACTGCGCCACCACCAGCGGCAGTGCAGCAGCCAGGTGGCGGCCAAACCGGTAGCCCACGGACCGGCTGCAACCGTTCAAGCAGCGTGCAGGCATGATGCTGCTCAAAGATGGGTCAAGAGTGTGTGGAAGTGCACCCACATCCGAGCTCAGTTGATTAGAGCACAACAGGCATGGCGGGACATGAATTGGACCGTGCATGTGCCACTGCATACACGCGCAGACGCCTCTCCCCCTCTGCCCTTCCCACCCTGCTGCGTGCGTACCTGATCTGCCCCAGCGCCTGCACATACGTGCGTGCCACATCTCCCTTGATGCCTGGCGCCCTGAGGCGGCCCAGCAGCGTGTTGACCACATCATCCAGCAGCTCATCACCCATGTACATGCACAGCGCAGCTGCAACGTGCAGCGGCAACCAAGCTGAGAGTGATGCCAAGATGCCATGATGTCGCAGGGCAACACGTCACAGCCCAAATGGCTGCCCACCAGCAAGAGTGCACTGCACGCCAGCTATCAGTTCTTGCAGCGCCCAGCACCAAGCACTTCATGACTGTTCAGTCGGCGTTCTGCCCCCCAGTCTATGCCGCTCTGCCCGCGCACCCAAGCAATGCAGAGCGCGCTTGCGCAGTGCGGCGCGGCTGTCATCCAGCAGGGGTGACAGGGCAGCACGTATGCGCGCGTGGTCTGGCGCCACCAGCCCACCAAACTTGCCCAGCATGTCGCCCAGGATATCCAGCGAGTCACCCATCACCTCATAGCTGTCAGACTGCGCAGGGGACCAGCGGGTGTGTGACAGTAGTGCGCGGACATGTCACAGACATCAGGACTGTCACCCCCTGCTGTGTTTATGCTTACTGCAGTCCTGTGACAGCCAGCATGTGGCCACAAAGCAGGGACAAAGGCACTGACGACTGCGCTGCACACACTGCCGCTCATGGCAGCGCCTGCCTAAATAGACTTCTCCCCCTAGCCAGTGGCACTCTTCCTAGTGGCTGCTACCTCCTGCACCAGGCGCGGCCCGGTAGCATGACAGCGCACCTTGCCAACACCCTCCAGCAGCCTGTTGACTATGATGTTGGCGGCGTGTGCGGCCAAAAAGCCGCCACTGATCTCTGCAATGATGGTCTTCAGGCCGATGCTGGCAATGTCACGCGTCTGCTGCCCCTCCTTTTTGCTGGGAACAGTGATGACCTGTGTAGGCATTGTGCGAGCACCAACTTCATACTGCTGATTCTGAAGCCTGCAGCTGCACATGCTGCATTGCTGCATGGTGTGAACTGGCCCTGAAATCATTGGGACGATTGCCCCGTGCATGATCGTGCCCTGTGCTGGCTGTGCATGATCCTGACCTTCACCCGCCATCCATGTCACCTTATCACAGAGCGTGCGAACCAGCTCCTCTGCCCGAGGCTCTGAAACCTTCCTTACAAGCAAGCCCAGGCTGCGAGCAGAAACGCGAGCCAGGGTTCTCGTCATGATGCGGCCCGCATACGATCTGGTTCACGCCTTGTGCAACAGCAGCTGAAGCACACGCACCACTTGACGGCCAACCCCGAAATATCGCCAGATGTGTCGTCCAGCTGGGTCAGCACAACACCACACAGCTTTTTTTCCAACTCCACGTCTGCCTTAAAGGTCTCCTTTTGCAGTTCATTGAGGAGATCGGACGTGGCCATATAGCGGAAGTCCTTGTCTTTGGATGCGATCTGAATCGATCACGAGGACAGAGTGCTTCATCCGCTGCCGCATCCCAGCATATGCCATAACTAAACTCAATGCGGGACATGTTTTGCACTGGCTGCCGCCAAGATTGGCCACCTACACCTACCTTTTCCAGTATCATCAACATGGCTTGTGACGACATTCTTCCAACACTGCTAAGGCCCTAGCGGCCTACCCCAGACTTGATGAAAACCCTGGCAGCACAAAGTTAAAAATTGATGGCACAGTGGAGGTTGTCAACTGGTGAACAAAAAGCAGGAAGCAGCTCCTTAACAGTGTCAAACTTTACAAGTTGTAGACACGTACTCGGTCCTTATGATGAGTGAGCATGTACCTCTGGGGCTACCTCTGGGGCAGACTCTAGCGCAGATCAGAGACTTGGCAACAAGTGCTTACAACATAATGCATACTGCACGTGGCATGCGGCATGCAAACCAACTATACACCTTGTGCACTGAAGCTGCACCTGAATTGAATTCCACTCACACAGAATTGTACAAAAAGGAAACAGCAAGCAGACATGAGAAAGACAAGATGTGCTCACTTACATGAATAGCAGTTGAATAGGCAAGGATTGAAGAAAATAATGGCTCAGTCAACACCCTGGGATCTGATCTGCATCCCACCTACATGTGGCGGGGTTGATGCATTCCAACAGCAAAGTACAATCAAACGCGCACGCGCGCACACACACACACCCAATTCTGGGCATGGCTCACTGCACTCGGCAAAGGGCAGCACTGGCCCATGCCACTGGGGTTCACCCATGTCCTACAGGTTGTGTGCAGACTGCAGAGGCGATGCCCTGTTGATGGCTGCTCCCAAATACTGCAGCTGCACACCGCCACCCCTCCCCCTCGGCTGGTAATCTGCTTTTGGTTGCCCTCCTGCTATGCTCGCCCTAACCTGCTTGCCATCTCACTGTGTGTGGTCGCCCTAATGAACCCATCCATTGGCAACATCTCAGGATACTACCTTCAATGGCTGTTGTGATGTTCAGTTGCTCGTCTGGACCCCCCCAGCCCAGACCACGACTCTGGCAGTGGCAACACAAGATGTGCTTTCAGCGATGCCAGGCACCGCATGTAAACCTCCTGCAGTACTGCTACCCAAGCCAGGTCTTGTTCCTGCCCCCCAGCAGCCGCCTCAGTATCTGCTGTGCTTGGCTCCAGCATGGCTGCCTCCAGCTTATCAAGTGACCAATTCTGCAAAGGCTGCTGTGCAGTGTCTTGTGCCTCATGCACAAATTGCCTCGTGGATGCAGCGCATGCTGTGCTGTCCAGTAGCCCGTATGCTGCATGTGTTGCTGCCAGCAATTCTCCCAAGGCCCAGTGCGCACGCTGAACATCCAGGAGCGGGTGTGCCACATGCGGCCCAGCCCCTGGTGCCTCTCCTGCCATGCAGCTGCTGGTATCGTGGCTGGAGGCCCTGCTGCCCTCTGGCTGCAGAGCTTCAAGCGCCGTCACTGCTGCCACTGTCAAAAGCGCACCCCATCCCCTGAAATCCAGCCCACTGTCTGCTGCGAGGTTCCGCTGCACCAAAGACTCGAACTCGTGCTGGGAGTTGCAGAAATCCCTGCGTCACATGCAGCATGGCATGCAGAAGAAGTTGACAAGAATTGTGTTGTGGTACATATGATTGACATGCTGCTGCAGGCTGCATGATGTAAGCCATAGTGGAACAATCGAACCACATGGCATTGTGAATCCTGCTTCCACCTGCAGTCTTCAATCATTGCTGTTGCCTGAGCATGCTGCGCCTGCAGCAGCGCCCATGTCCAGTGCGCATTGTGCGCATTGAGCCAGTTGTGGTTGATTGACAGCGTGTCCGCCAGGTTGAGCACGGTGTGGTGCCAGCCGCTGGGCACAAACAGTGCATCACCTGCCTCCTGCGCAAGCACCCACACAGAGCACCAGTGCAGAGCCTGCTTAATGCAAACTGTACTCACATGAATGACGATGCCACATGCCACTGAACAGCGACCGGCAGCACCCAATCTCGCACCAGGCGTTTCCTGCTGGCGCATGCTGCTGGCTGGAGCTGGTCATGGTGGCCGCACACACCTGGATCACCTCATAAAGTAGCGGCCACGCATGCCGCAGCCGCGGGAATCTCTCTGCAAGGGCAGGGTCATCCTGCAGAGGCAGCTGTGATTGCTGCGCGTGCTGCCAGCAACCTGAACTGCGTGGAGGGACCCCAAAGTCAGGCGCCAGCACTGTCATGGCGTCATCATACAGCAGGTAGGTGTGGCGCGGATGCAGCAGCAGCCAGCGCTTGGCACCTGCAATGTTCGTGGACCAGCTGTAGGACCGCAACACGTCGCTGTGCAGTGGTGTCCAGCTGCCGGCAGGCCCCAGGTAAACGAAACGGTAGTCGCGTGTGGCGCTGCCGCTGGTTGGATTGTGGCGGGCCAGCGCGTCATAGTATGCATTCAGCCAGTCTGATGAAAAGTACACAGGTGTGTCGTATGCACCATACCCTGGGGGTGCCTGTGCGACAAGGTGCCAGTCCTTCAGGTACCACACTCCAGGGCCCAGCAGTGGCCCTGAGGCATGCCCAACACTGCATGACAGCTGTGATGACCTATGTGCGGCTGCCATGCTGCAGCTGGCTGTGCCCATCACACCCTTAGTGTCTGCGTTGTTGCTAAAACCGTGTGCGCTGCAGCTGCTGGATGCTTGGGGTCGGTCGCGTTGCTGCCACCAGTCACGATACTGCCCAAGCGTGACTTCCTGACACGGCCCACTGCCGCTTTCCTGGCGAGATGTGTTGGTGACGCACACATGCGCTGCAGCACCCACCAGCCGCACCAGCACGTCCAGGTCTGGTTTGCCCTCACCATCCACCCATTCCCTGGCACGCCACCCTGCGCTTACACCCTGTGAGCATGTGGACGCGAGATCACCAGTTCATCATCTGCACGTTGACAGGGAGCACTGCCACATCTGCGTCAATCTCTATGACCATCCGAAGCAGACAGACATTTTCGCCGTGCAGTCTGCTTCACTGACCTTGATGAGTACTGGGTTGTTTGGTTCCATGTACTCTCTGATGAACGTGTCGTAGCTCAGCTCACTGGCATGGCGCACGTCTACGCGTAGGAAGCCTGCAGCCTGTTGATCACCACCATTGCTGCTCTGCTCACCTCGTTGAACCCAACCGGGCAGGTGCTGCCGCTGCCCTTGGGCGTGCGCTGCTGCGAGCTGCCGCAGCGGAGTGCGGTCCAAGAGTAACAAAGGGTCCCCCTGAAAGCAGGGATGCAGTATGTGTCGTTTGTGCCAGGCGTGTTGTCCGTGATGCAGCACGTGTGTGCATGCATGACATGAACCTCTCAGGCAACTGGCCTGCACATACCTCAGGGCCAGCAGCCGGCAGCTCAAAGATTTTAGGGTTGGCATGTGGTGCCTCCATGCAGCTGCATCAAATCCTTGACATAAGGGCAGAGTAAACCGCTTAAAACAAGCCGTTCGGGACGGATCATGTACCAGTTGCAGATCCTAATGGCAACTTGGCCGACAGACGCAGCAGAACAAAATGTGTGCCCACCGCAATGTCACAGCAATGAGGAAGCCGCAGGGCAAGAGCCTCGTGTCTCGCAGATTCCACAGGAATAGCACCATAACTAGCTTTTTCGGTGTGTTCTAGATAACTTATGCAGATTCGGTGCATGAGAGCCGCTCGTCTCCAGGCTTGGGTGGGCGATGTGTATGCATAAGAAATGGAAAGCATATAAGCCGAGGTTCGAAGAGATAATTCCCTGGTGCGTACCAGTTCCCCTCGTGCTGGTGGGCTGTCACCTGTCACAGTTGTGGATGGCTCAAGAGATTCTCCTCCATGCCATGGAAGGAATTGCATTGTGCTTGGATTAACTCTTGGCTTTGTTGCCGTTGGTTTGGATGCAGGGGCCCCAAGGCTACGGGCGGGCTTACCATGATTTTCAAGGTTCTGGTCCTGCTGTTTGCTTTCATATGGAGTGCGCGATCCGCCCCTATCGGCACTCGCTATGATGGTGAGCCTGTCTGTGTCACAGCCAGGCGATGGAGCTGGAGGGGCGTAAGACATCCAATTGTTTGTGCCGTCGTGGGCGTGGAAGAGGTGGTCCGCGAAGCCGCCCACCGCGAACACTGCTGCCTTGCTACTGCGTGCATGGTGCTGCATCCCTGGACATGCGCCACAGGACACTGCACACCGTTTTACAATCATGCAGCACTGCTGGATGACTGGCAGTGCAGCAGGTGCATATGTCTGCTGCTCTGACTAGCCTGTGGCCCTGGACCCACTGCTACATTCAAAAAAAACTAAGATAGCGGCAGCTAACAGTTCCGTGCGCAACACTGCGTTGTGCCATGCAGGCGTGCTGCTGGTCATGGCCTTTTCAGAACAGGGTAGTGGGCACAGGACAGAATACATGCTGTTAGAGGGTGTGAGCGGCAGTGATGAGAGCATCGGGGGCGCCCGCGTCATGAAACTCAGTCCAAGCCCACTCTTGGATGGGCTCAGCTCAGGCACACCCCTGCGCCTGTGGCTGACGCAGCAGGACAGCAGCAGCTCCAGCAAGAAAGTGGCAGCCTTGTCTCCAGACAGTTCATCGGACACGTCCAGCAATGGATTGGCGAGCCAGGCATATGATATTGTTCACATTGAGCTCATCATCAGTGAACAGGGGGGCGCAGCGAGCACCAGTGCCAATGATACAGATGTGACAGGGCGCAAAGGCAGCTCATCTGTCGGGTGGTCTGGTGTAACTGATGCTGACCTGAATGCTGCTGAGACAAGCAGCAACAGTGGCAGCACTGATGATGAGGGTGCAAGTACAGAGGGCGAGGCTTCAGGGGAGGCAGTTGCAGCACTAAATGGCGAGGGCATCACCACCTCCACCATTGTACTGGACGATGCCAGCACTGGCACCTCCAGCATGCCAGCGAATGGAAAAGGCATCCGTGGCTCATCAGGCACCTTGGGCACCACTCGTGGTGTGACCCCCATCATCTACGCCAACACACCGCGTGTAGTGACTGACATGTCCGCGCTGTTCTACCTGGTGGACCTGTGTGGCAAGGGCGGTGGACCTGCAACGACAGAGGCGGTGGGTGTGCGCTGGCTGGCTCATGTTGGGGACCTCACCTGCATCATCAAAACATCGTCACTCACTCGTTGTTCACACCCTTGAGTGCCTGCAACTGTACAAATATAACTGCCACTGGAACAGGATATAGACTCAGACTGTACATCTGTCACGGTTCTTGCAGGCGTTCAACGCCACAATTCTGGGGAACACTACAGAAGCACTGCCAGGCTACATCACCCGCTGCTCCTCAGGCCTGGGCATCCTCAACAGCAACAACAGCAAGGTGGTCACTGTCAGGCTGCCATGCAACGGCACCACCGATTCAGGAGATGTGTTCACCGCGTCATCGTGCAGTGGCGACAACCTGATGCGGTTGGCATCAGCAGCTGACAGGTGCGGGGCTTGAGATGGCTTTAACACATGCCTCTGTCTTTAGTTTGCGCGGCATGGCAGCTGCAGTTGGCAGTTGCATAGGCAGGGTTGCATTTGAAGCCTGTGTCCCGTGCTGAAATATTCACACCCATGAATCCAACCAACATGGAGTACTGGATCAACAGCTGACAGTGCTGATGTTTTGTGCACGGTGACCATCGTGCAGCTATGCAAACAAGGTGCTGGGGCTCAAAGTGTCAAAGTGGAGGCACCATGTGCTGGTTCTACCACGCAGCATGTCAAGCTGGATGGGCAGCAGCTGTACATGGGCAGGCAATGCTGTGGTTGGTTTTGCAGCACCTGCATGGTCCTATTCGTGGATTAATGGGGACTTATGGACAATGCCGCAGGTGTGAGAGAATGCACCAAGCAGGATCTTGCTTGCCTGGTGCAGACCTTGTTGCTGTGTGCATCCTGCAGATTCCAATCTTGGCCAATCTTGCAGATCTCACTCACAATCTGTTCATCGCCCATGTTCTGGCGGCATGCCACTTGATGTGTATGTGCCTGTTCATGCTCCAAATGGCCCCCGTGCACACCATGCACCGTGCGCTTGCAGCTCTACCTGCATGAGATTGGGCACAACTACAAGCTGGGCCATTCAGCCACCTTTACAGGTGCAGCGACCACGCATGATGTCAATGCGGAGACTGCATCCTGCAGCCACTGCGACTGGTCCAGTGCGATGGGCTACTGCTGTGCCCAGCGCTGCCTCAACGCCGCCCAGAACTGGCAGATGGGCTGGGCGCAGTCCATCGCATCTGTTGATGGGCGTACACTCACACCTGGTGTGACACTCAAGTACCGCCTGCCCCCACAAACCACAGCACGCATAAACTATGTCACGGTCACCACTTCCTGGGCTGCCTCTGCATCTGGGCCCCCTTCAGATGGGTCCAGCCTGACACTGCAGGCGGACACCCTGGCCCCGGCTGCCAATGACCCCACTTCTGCCTCTTCGCAGTCACGGAACACCATCATGCGCACCTCAGCTACACTGCAGGCTGTGAATGATGGGTCCATGCCCAGCCACACTGTGCCTGGAAGCCCAGCCGCAAGCAGCAGCCCCTCTCTCAGCACAACAGTCCACATTACAGCAGAAACGACAGCCACGCCCAGCAGCAATGGCGCAGCCGCACCTGTGGATCTTGCAGCTAACGAGCCCAGCACAGACGACAGCAGCTTTGGCAGTGGCAATGCAGAAGCGACTGCAGCTAAGACAACTGCCAGCGCCAAGTCATCAGCCGGTCTGACTGGTTCATCATCACACACGTACTGGATTAGCTGGCGCCCCCGTGTGGTGCCGTACGACAACCCTCTGGATGGCTTCACTGACGCCGTAATGGTCCACTTGTAAGTCTGGGTCTTCAATGGCTGCATTAAAGACTGTGTGGCTTGTTGGGGTCGTTTTGCAACGACTTGCATTCATGCAGCCAGCTTGCAATCATGAAACGGTAGCTGGTGGAGTGCTGTGGGCTCACATCCCCTGCAGCACTGATGACCTCACACATCTCCGCTGCACTGCTTGGATGATGCAATTTTCAGGTACGATGGCATTGGTGTGGGCGACGACTCAGAGACATTCTTGATGGCCACGCTGCGCCCATCATCCAGCCCGTTCCCGCCCAACCAGACCATAGCACAGCCTGCATCATGGACGGATGACAGGTATAACAGCGGCCTGGTGGTGCGGGTGCTGGGCTTTGGCCCAAATGGCACTGTGGATGTATCAGTGTGCAGGCCGGCAGCGGCCAGCGAGTCGACCTTGGAGCTGTGCACGGATGGTCTGGACAACGACTGCGACGGCATGTCAGATGCTGCAGATCCCGGCTGTGCAATGTTCCAGCCGCTGGCCCCACCCAGACCCCCACACCCTCCAACTTATCCCAATGTCCCAGCAGGCCCACAGTTCTTGCCCCGGCCTGATGTGTCAGAGCCCCAAACCCAGACCAGCCAGAATCGCAGGCCACCTCCTCCCAGACCTGGTCAAGGGGTCATCCGCCCTCCTTCCCCACGCCCCTTCCCTCCCCTGCCATACCGAGTCAAGCCACCTCCACCGCGGCCCCCTTACCCGCGTCCTCCCTTGCCAAAGCCACCAGTTGGCCGCGTGAAGCAGAACTCATTGTCACCCCGGGCGCCCCTCCCGCCCTGGCTCCCATCAGTGCCACCATGGCCGGGTGTCCCAGGCGAGTCACCACATGATGCATCCCGGCGAAGTGCGCAGGAGCAGGCCGGAGTCGTTCGGATCATGGGCTGTGCAAGCGTGCCACGGGCACAAGAGGGGCGCGCGCCGCATGGAGAGCACATCGCATCCCAGGAGCTTCGCATGCAACGTATTCAGGCAGTGAGCAGGCCACCGCATCGCTTGCGGGAGGTGGTTGTGTGGAAGCCGAACTCAAGCCATGCACAGGATGATGCTGATAAGTAAGTGCCCGCAGGCCAACCAGGCCAAGACTGCTAGAGGATGCAAAGATCATATGCACCTAGCAGCTGATTCATCATAGCTGGAGCTGATTCATCGCAGGTGCATTGCTAATTTCTGAAAGCTGTGATACGCTGCTGTTATGTGTTGCGTTATGCATTGTTGATTGCTCTGCGGCTGTGCTCGCATCGGAAGACATTTAATCTCTGAGCTGTTTCATCAATCAAACAATAGATAGCAGCTGCACTGAATCTGGCTGTACAGCTGCAGGTTGTACTTTATAATGCCTGCAGCATCCATGTGCTGTAAGCCAGTCATGTGTGTTGCTGCCAGCTTGAACCTGACGTGCGAGTGCATGTTCCCTTCTGTTGTCCCAGCTGTTGTCATCTGTGCGCACTCAGGCCCTTTTGAACGTGCCTTACTGACACCGGTGGCGCCCACGATCATGGCCAGTGCCGGCAGCAAGCGCATGACAGCGATTCTGACAGCAACGAAGCTGCTGTTTCTGAAGGATGTGACCAGCACTGCCTGCGCCCCAGCTGTGCATTTGCAGCAGCAGCAGACTGCCTGCACCCCTTGTTCTGCCACGTGTTGTTTGAGTGCTGGTGCATAAGCTGCCACCTGGCCCACTGGTACATATGCAGATGCAAGCGCAATTGTCTGCACGCACTATGACACTTCATGTGCTACATGCTCTGCTGCTGGGGCATCGGCCTGCATCACATGCCCAAACAGTTCTTCAAGAAATAAGAATAAGAAAGCTTCTTCAGTTACGTATCTGGATCTCAGTGCGTGGCCGCCAGCACCTGCAAGGCAGTTGTACGTAGACTGGCCAGGCTCCCCACACCTGCGCTGCATGCTGTGCCAAGTGTGCTACCTTCACCAGCAGCGCAACAGTCAGCATGGCTTGTACTTCAGGCCTCTTCCTTCCAGCACCACCTGTGTGACTACCTGCTCTAGTGGAATTTACGCCAATACCATCTTAGCGGCACGCGCAGCCTGCACAGCGGCTTGCACAGCCGCAGAGCTTGCATGAAGCTGGTCGGCTTCTGCAGCATATGTGCCAGCAGCTGCTTCCTTGCCAACGCGCAACGGCCTACGTGCCACCTCATGCCCTGCCACTACGTACTCGACTGAAATATGTGCCAGCTGCGCCCCCAGCTGTGCAAGCTATGCCGGGCTTTTAGATTGCACGGGTTGCAGCAATGGCACACTGTAGACAGCCAGTGCGGGATAGCAGCACCTGCTCCTGCGCCCAATGGGACGGCCAGCACCGCCAAACCTGAGCATGCACATGGCACAGGATGCACCTATGATGATAATTTAGGCGGAGAGCACAGCACAAACGGTCCACCTGTGTTGCGATGCACTGCACCTCGCACCAATGCTGGCAGTACTGCTGAGTACTGCCTACTTCGCACAACATCATGCATCACAATTTGGTTTCACAAAATTTGCACATTTTTATCACAATGGCAGCCCCGCACGATGCATCCTCATCCCCGATATCGATAATGTGCTTGTGAGCAAATTTATGAAACGAGCAAAGCTATAACTACGAGTTGCAATGCCCAGCGCGTCGGAGCCATCCACTGGTAGCCCGGGGGTTTATTTGTGAGTCCTGCTGTTGAAGCCGCTCGACCATTACTGCTTACTAGCCGTGACATCTTGTTAATTGTTTCGCTGGCGGGCCGCAGGTACGCTAGTGGCAATAATGCATTGGTGGTGGTGCAGTCGGGGCCGGGCATACTACTCACGTTGTTCTCTGACGCGCCCCAACGAGATGCAAAGGTACGTTGTTGGGGCACTTGCATCATGCGTGCATGGACGGGCCATGCAAGAGCATGGACATTGCCGCATTGGGCTATGAAAGCATTGTGTTTATCATTGCTGTTCGCAGGTTCTAGTGACTTTTGACCCCCTGGGACTTGGAAGCGTGTGCTATGCAAGCGGGAAGCCATGGTGCGGCCACTGAAGCAGTTGTAGCTGTTCACTCACTGATGACAAGAATGGTATCAGCTGATCTGAGTTGTACCAACACGTAACAGCATGTGTCGGAGCGCCAAGCTTGGTGTAAGCTACAAGCTGCTGGGCTAATGAACAGGTGGTCTGCCTCACTCATACGCCACACAGGCTGGTGGTGACGCAGGAGGGGTGGACGGTGAGCGACCCCAAGGGCAATGCGGTGGAACGTGGCAAGCATCCGCGCACACACCCCAACCCAGTGGTGTGCTCTGTCTCAAAGGATGTCACCGTGGAGTTCAAGGACAAAAAGAGCATCACGCTCACATTCAGGCCTGAGGGGTTGCCGCCGCTGCTGTTTGATTGTGGCGAGAAGCGGCTGCGCACGGAGAGCCACCTGGACAAGGTACGGTACGGGGGTGCGACTCGCCCCAGCACTGACAGCATCGGCCTCATCGTCTGTGATTGTTCACTTGTGTGCGGATGCATGCAGCTTGAACTGTCCTATGCTACTAGCTGCCACGGACCAGTGCACTAAACCGCCAACATGTTCATCGACACGCTTGCTATGCACGGGCTACTGCTTGGCTGTAGGTCGTGTACGATCACATGGTGTGCAACAAGTTTTGCCTGCACCTCATGCTGATGCTGCACCATATTCTGCACCAGGTGATTAGCTCCTCTAAGGGCAAGCTGGAATTGGACATAGGCAAGATCAGGGAGCGGCAGCGTGCAGCTGGCTCAGTGTACGTGCCCAAGGGGCCCCATGCGCACACCACGGCGCACCCAGGTCTGGGCGGCCTCAAGTCAATGCTTGCCAACCTACCAGCTGCCAGCCCGCTGTCACACACGGTCAAGAGCTTGCAATCCAGTGATTCACGGCTGCGGCTGATCGAGACGCTGCCCAAGCCAGTGTACGGCACCACCCGCACGAGAGCCAGCAGCCCAGCTGCCACCCAATCACTACCATCGTACGCTGGTACCGCAGCTGGCTCACTCATCAGCAGCCCTGCTGCGCCCCAGGCGCTTGGGCCGGCAGGTGGGGCAAATGGGGACGGAGCCATGTCCCCTGCAGGCACACGGAGAAGGATCATGAGCAGCCCCATGCTGCCTGATTTTGGTTCGCCACCTTTGAGCAAGACGCAGAAGCGGCTGATGCGCAAGCCGCAGGAGGCGCGTTTCTCGGGGCGGCGGGCGAAGCTAGAGCGCATCAGCATGGCAGATGTGCAGAGCGCAGTGCTTGGAAAGGACGCCCTGCGGGACACCTTGTACACACTTTGCCTCCTATCAGACTGGAACCCAGTATGCCGGCGGCTTGAGCCACAGTTGCAGGCGGGCCGGTGGCTGCTTGAGCAGGACGCAGCAGCTGACCCTGCAGGACCAGCGTCACGTATTAGGGTACTGCATGTTGATGCATCTGAGGGCAATGAGCTGCAGGCGCGGTACAAGTTCCGCTCCATCCCCATGTTCCTCATGTTCTTTGAGGGCAAGCTAGTGGCCATCACAAACAATATCAGCACTGCTGATGAGCTGAAGGCTGCATGTTTGGCTGCACTGGAGAAGGGGCGGCGGGGCGATGTACTGCCTGACCACTACGCAATGGGGGGCATGGGCAACAGGCTGCTGGACTTCATCCAGCCTGACATGACACTGCGGGCATGAGAATGCCAGGGGAGGGCTACGCGAGAACAGAAGGATAACTACAGCACTTGCACACGAGCCTTGGCTCCAGCCAATGTGAGCGGCAACCGCAGACATGCACTGTGTGGTTATTAGCTCGCATTCTATAGAGCCGCCCGCATTGGCGCCGCATATGACAACAACATTTGTAACATACACCACCATGATGCAGTTTATCTAAGATGATCGAGTGAGCTATTTTGCACCATAAACTTATAACCCATTGTAGCCACGCGATGCACAGCAATCCCAAGTTGCTATGACATGTGCCGAAGCACCAAGGTTCATGACCAATACCAAGCTGGTTCAGCAGCAGGCAGGGCACAACAGCTAGTTGCCAGCGCTGTGTGACTGCGGCAGCCCTGGGCCAAGCAAAGGCTGGGCCACACTGTCACGTGCAAGTCCACGGGCCAGCCCTGATGGCGGCAGTGGTGGCAGCCCCTGGGGATGCAGCACACCACCGCTCTGTGGAGCTGCGCCCCCACCAATGGGTGGGGGGATGGTGCGTGTGCGGCGGCCCAAGCCGGCCTTGAGCAGGTCATCCAGGTTGCCCACCACCACCTACATGGGCGTACGCGGCATGTTTGTTAGCGTGCACCTGCATTTGTACGGCTTAGCTCTTGCACCAACAAGCAATAACAGCATCTGGCGGTGCCTTGGAGAGGGGCAATCGAAGTCAAACATGACGTGGCCCAATCAACCCTGCGGCTGGCGACCTTGCCAGTAGCACCACACGAAGGCCAACACCCAACCAGCAAGCCGGGTGCAGATGGACAATGTGTGCGTCGTCACCTGGCGCAGTCGCTCCGGCAGCCCCTGGGCCAGCACAGCGCGCTCCACGCGCACGCGGTGCTCGTTGTCCACGTACATGTCGGTCTCATCCACAATCTCCGCGCGGATCAGCTCCTCAATCACGTCCTCGATCGTGATGATGCCGATGGCGGAGCCAGGCGGCGCGAGCGGCGGCACACGTGGGCGGCGGCGGCTGCATGCGGCAAGGGCACGCACACACGGTCGACCATGCGTATCTGCGTTGGCTTGTGCGCGGGCATTTTGCACGTCTTTGAGAGGAAGGAGTGGCGCAGGGCACAGTGTGGCAGGGCCATCAGGATGAGCCCCCAAGCGCAGAGGCAGGCAAGCAGCTGGGCAGCTCAGGAGTCACCGCACTCACGCTGGTCCTGGGCCCTTCCCTGTGCGCCCTACAGACATGTCTGACGCAGCGTCCCACTCCCTGGGTGAGCCGCCATCCACCCCGCCGTTGCTCTGCTGCATTGCGCCGCCTTTGCCAGCAGGTGTGGCTGCAGCAGAGGACGGCACCAATCCGGCCTCTGGGTCTTCTGTGCTGCTGCGCGTCCCTTCACCGGCCACAGCCCTAATGCTGGCATCTGCGTCCCCGTCTCCGTCGCCCTCCCCATCCCCATCCACAGCCGCCAGCTCCTCCTCCTCCTCCTCAGGCTGTAGCAGCACCGCCATGTGCGACCGCCCCGTCTGGAACAGCTTCAGCATGTCGTACCTGCATGTGCCAGTGCGTGCGTATGAAGATGTACAGGACACATGTGACGTGCAACGCGTCGTGCTGGGCTGCTGGCAGCCAACTGTCGCACAGGTGGCACAACACGCAGATCACGTGGCACAGCGCACATGCAGCACAGAATCGACCTGCAGCATCGCAACACCACGCACATGGGGGTAGCGGCAGACAGGCGCGGCAGTGAGCGCATCTTGAGCATGGACACCGGCACGTTGCGCGTCATGGAGTACTGCAGCAGCTCCTTCACCAGAATGATGCCCACCTGCGAGATCACGCGCATATCAGCACAGAACGCACCCACATTGATGCCCCTCCCGTGCCCACCAAGCCGAGCTCCTGCTGTGCGCGCGGGGCTGTCAAGCAGCATGCTGGTTGCCGCCGTGCCGCCGGCTGCAAGGGCACGCACCAGGTCGCTGCGGTTGCCCGCGCGGTGTATGGGGATGCGTGAGTGCCCCGACTCCAGCACCGCGCGCAGCGTGGCCTCGTTCAGCACGTCATCAGTCGACAGCATGAACACTGCGTTCAGCGGCGTCATGGACCTGTACGCGATCTTGGAGGTGAGGTCCAGCGCGCCCGTGATGACCTTGATCTCGTCCGTGCTCAGCTTGCCACCCAGCCCTGTGTGCTCGCCGTGCAGGTCCACCAGCGCCTTGAGCTGCGCACGCCTGTGGTTGTGGAGGCGAGGCAGGTGGAGGGAGGAGTGGGGAGGAGAGCCGTCATAAGGGGTTCTGCGATCACGTGCATGCTGGAATGGCCAGCAGCATGCAAGGACGGGGCACTTTGCGGAACAAGCGCTCTGCCAAACAGAAGGGCATAGACTGTCAGGGTCAGCCGAGTGCTTGCGCCTGAGGCTGGCACCTCGTTTGCAAGAATGGATTCAGGTGGCACAAACCTGAAGAGCACATGGTGCTCCGCACCCAGCATAAAATCAAGCAGCTTGCCCATGGGCCAGGAAATGGGGCTGGTCACGAACATGACGCCCCGTACAAACCACGCCAGCCGCGCGCCTATCACCAGACCATATCTGTGGCGATGCAGTAGCAGCATACACGCACACATGCGTGTGATAGTGTGTGATCGTGCTGCAAAGGCCATAGTTAGTGCAGTGGAAACTGGCAACATTGTGGAGTGGCCACGTGCAACTGCAACGCGCACCTGGTGCAGACTGACTGCGGGATGATTTCCCCAAAGAATAGCACTGCTGTGACGGACACCAAAATGGCCGTCACAGGGTTGGCCAACCGGTCCAGGAACAGGGGCAGTGCCTTCAACAAGAGCAGCACACATTGACACGCTCACTTTGGACCATCACCAGTCTTGATCGCACCGCAGTAGGGGTTTGAATTGCACAATCAGGAAAGCAGGCCTCTTTGGTCCTGACTAGCGCACACACCTCCATTGATAGCGCATTGCACAGCAGGAGAGTGACAAGCAGGAAATGGCTGTTCTCAATGAGGGGCATGATTTTGCGCGCATATTTCTTCTCTTCTGGTGTCCCGCTGCGCTTGAGCACCTGCAGGCACAAAGTTCACCATGCATACATCAACCTGCATGTTCACAGCCATGCAAAGCTGTGCACTGGCTCGAACATAGCACACAGTGCACACCTCCATTTGGGTCATGTCAAGAGACATAAGCCTGCAAAAACAAGGCATAAGTATTTTTGAGCAAAATTCCTTTGACTGGCCAGCAGCATGAAGAAGGACATGACATGAGCACACTGAAACTCCTTCAGACCTACCCCAGCGTCAATCCACTCATGAGACCCGCGAACAGAACCAAAATTACTGACACCGTCAACATCATCCAGTTCTGCCATGGTTCATTGTCTTCCCAGGACAGGAGCTTCCTTCCCGTTCCAAGTAACTGATGCCCCAGCGGCATCGTGATGAGGTTAAGCAGCATCTTTAGGACACGCGGAAGCGAGTTTGGGCTACAGCATCAAATACCCGGCGTGCAAGTCAACGCGTAATCTTCACAAACAATAAGTTGATTAAGCAATTTTAGGCACCATGATTGCCTCAGCTATAGCTGCAGCTGCAGATGCGGTGCACCGGGAGCAAATAGCCTGTATGTGCCGTCAGATCATGATCTTTATATGTTCCCGTGCTCAGTCCGCGACCGGGCACCAGGTAACCGGTGTGCATTAGGGCCTAGGGTTTGGGAGGGTTTAGAGTGACCAGCAGTTGATCTGACATGCGTTTCAGAACATGTTGCTCATGCACCAGCTGATCAAGAACAAGGAGACCATTAGCCAGTTGCAAGAGGCTGCAGAGCAGGAGTTGGAGGGCAGAAAGTGCATGCCTGCTGCACTGGATCGTGCACAAGGCACAGCAGCTGCAGCTGCCTGTGTGCAGCTCAGGTTGGCTGGGAAGTATACAGAGCATGCTCAGGACATGCTTACATACTTGCATCACACAAAATGGTCTGACAGGCAACATGATGTTCTTACGATACCTACTCATTGATAATTACCATGGTCTGTGCACACATCAGAATGTCAAGCAATCAGGTGCGCTGCCCGTGCTGGACGGCAAGCCAGCTACAGAAGAAACACTGCACACATAGAAAATGAATGGCAGCGGTGATACTGTACTGTGTCGCATTCCCTGAAACCGCCGCTCAGGTGATTGTGTGTGGCCTGTGTGCACATGTCGATATGTGGAGTTACGTCTTCTTGCCCAGAGCTTCATCACCTGCGGGACATGTGTGAGATTTTGGTACAGGATGGATACAATTTCACCTCCTCCTGGGTGCAGTATACTGGTGCAACCTTCGCAAGCATTGTTCACAACCAGCAATCGTGCAGTTTCAAGCCACGGCGATGCATCCAGTTGATGCTGGGACACCTATCAAGCGTGTAGCAAAGCTGTGCCCCCTTGCACAATGTGTGGCGATTGCGCATTATACAACAAATGCTTTTCAGCGTTGCGCACTCTAGTACAGTTCCAGCTAGCAGCGGCTCACCAGGAATACCCGCTGGCATCTTGAATGGGGGCCCATCACCCGCCTCCTCAGCCTCCCCCAGCCCTAGGTCCTCATCACCCTCATGTGGCTCCAGCTGCTGGTGGGGCCGGCGCGCTGCAGCCTCAGGATCAGGTGGCCTCGCAGAGCTGACCTTTTGCGGTGTCAGTGTGCCTGTATCTGCACACATGCGCGGTATGCACAGGTCCACAATGAAGAGGCCTGCTGCAGGTCCATGTGCAGGCGCGTGTGAACAAGGTGGGCCAGTGGCACACTGACCCCTCAGTGAATCCATGCCCACCTTCAACATCCTGTTTCAGCGCAGGCCTGGGCTCCGTCCTTGAGGGGCCTGCATATTGTGTTTGATATATGAGAGCACATCAGGCTGGCTCCACGCAGCTGCTCGTACATCGTAACAAGCAGGCAGCCTATGAAAGGTGCCACCTGCTCCTCCAGAAGTGCTGAACCATGCAAGCGGTGCAGCAGGTCTGTATACCACAGCAACAGCAGTAGGAGCAGGAGTGCGGGCAAGGGCGACAGAGCAGACAGCGAGCATCTGTGATGTCATCAGCAGACAACACAAGAACAGGTTATCACACAGGCAGCAAGTTTAAGGAAGGAACATGCATCAAGAGTGTACTTGGGATCTCCAAGCGGGTCTTGTACTGTACTGGTATAATCTGCGTGTGACACGGAAACGGCATGCAGTGACAATATCTATGTTCTATGATATAATAAGAGGTGAAAAAATGAATTGACAATGCATCATGGCCGAACCGCCACAGAAAAAGATGAAGACTGCCGGCGCAGCGCCCGCAGGGGACCAGGGTAGAATCAAGCTTAAGTATACTGCAGGCAACGTATTCGAGCGCATTCCGGAGGAGGGCAGTACTGAGCTGCTGTTCAATAGGCCGCACACATTTGCTTTCCTTGACAACCGGCCTGTGGCGCGCGGCCACGCAATCCTGGTCGTGAAGCAGCCCGTGGCGACTATTGTTGATGCAGTCAGTGATGCAGCAGCTCAGGACATTTTCCCAGACCTGCAGGCGTTAGCCAAAGCGGTACAGGAGGCAACTCAATGTGCAGGTGATTCAACGCTGGGGGCAAACTGCATGTGGGAGGATGCGCCCTGCTGCCATGTGCGCATGGCTGTGGTGCCTGCGTGCATGCATGTGATGCTGCCGCCTCTGTCATCACAACACCTGCAGGCATTCAAGTGCTTCAGAACAGTGGTCTTGCAGCAGGCCAATCTGTGCCGCAGCTGCATTTCCATGTCATCCCAACTTACACACAGCATCAGCCAGAGCAGGCGGAGGCAGCAGCAGAAGGGGCCACCACATCCACACCAGTCATCTCGACGCAGCCAGCTGCAGCTGCAGGGGCTGCATCACTCCTAGCCCTACCCCCTGCGTCACGGAGGCCACCTATCGACGAGGTGGAGGCCGGGCCGTTGATTGCAGCCATCCGCAACGCTCTGCCTCCCACCTACAACCCGGGCTACCATCACTGGGCCGCCAGTAGTTATGATATGGAGGCATTCGGCCACGCACTGCAGGCGCAGCTGGCGGATGCAGGCACAGTGGTGCTGCTCAACGGCAATTTAGGTGCAGGTGCGTGCAGCATGCGCACGGTATCTTTTGATGCTTGATCGGCTACGATCACGGCAGCTTTTGGCGTCGTGATGGAATCTGGACTGTAGATGCGTTGTTGCTGGTCCTGACAGCGGCATCTGCACGCCATGCAGGCAAGTCAACCATCGCGCGCGGCTTCGTGCGCGCGTTCTGCCGTGATGCATCCCTGGACGTCCCCTCCCCCACCTTCCTGCTGTGCCTGTCGTACGCGGAGGACTGTGCGCATGAGGGCCCACGGCCTGAGGACACAGCAGCAGCGGCAGCGAGTGGTGCAGATGCTGCGCGCCCGCGCTCTGTGCACCATATGGACCCCTACCGGCTAGGCCTCAAGGTTTGTGTGCGCCAACAGCTGAGCATGTGGTGCCCTGCTCGTGCGAATGTGATGAGGAACGATTTGCGCTGGCATGCCCCTGCCTCGCCTGCGAACCAAGCACTGCAGTAAGCACTGAGCATTGCCCTTGTTGTTTGTGGCCGGCACCCAGCCCCCTTACCTCATCTTATCATACTTCAGGCGGACAAAATGGCTGGGCTGATCAACTTTGAGGCCGCGTTCACGGATGACGTGTGCCTCATCGAATGGCCTGACCGCATGCCCAAATCGGTCATGGACCTACCCAAGCGCGGGGTCACGCTCAACGTCAGGTGTGCGTTGCATGGGGCCTCCACCACAGCGATACATCGCGTATGTTACAATCAGTTGGCCAATGTACTTGTAATGCTAGTTGGATCCCAATCCCCAGCTGGGCAGAGGTGAGACGCACGTTTCTCTACAACAGTGTGTTGTTGGATGAGCCTTGTGAGGTTTGGGTGGTGCCATGCGATGTGTGCATGCAGTGGGACAGGCATACAGTCGGTGGGCCGCCACATCACAGTCCTCCCACTCGGCACAGAGGATCCCTCCGCCGCCAAGGTGGCTGCCTGGCGTGCTGCGCGGGGTATCCCTCCTGCCAGCATTCCATGGCGCAGCAATGCTCAGAGTGCAGCCACAGGTGATGGTGGCAATGTGCTGGTGCCGGGGCACATGGCAGCTGTCCAGCAGCTGCTGTCCACACCCCCTGCGTCATGGATTGTGCTTGGGATTGAGAGCAGCTGCGACGACACGGCAGCGGCAGTCATCACAGGGGATGGCCGCGTGCTGGCACATGAGATTGCATCCCAGACGGGGCTGCATGAACAGTACGGCGGCGTGAAGCCTGATGTTGCACGTGACGCACACGCTGCGGCCATTGGGGATACTGTGGACCGATGCCTGGCGGCCGCTGGCGTGTCTGCTGACCAGCTCACTGCTGTTGCGTGCACGGTGGGCCCCGGCCTGTCCCTGTGCCTCCAGGTGGGACTGCGCCATGCCCTGGGCATTGCTGCCAAGCACCAAGTGCCATTGGTGCCAGTCCACCACATGGAGGCACATGCGCTGGTGGTGCGACTACCCTCCCTGTACTCCTCCTTTGTGCCCCCTGCGCCCAGCGCTGGGCAGCTACAGGCGCCACCGCAGCCTGGGCCCCTGCTGCCGGGCTCCCCACCTGCATTCCCTGCGCTGCTGTTGCTGGTGTCTGGTGGCCACAACATGCTGGTGCTGTGCCAGGGTGTTGGTCGCCACCGCATCATCGGTACCACTCTGGATGACTCGGCGGGCGAGTGCTTTGATAAGGTGGCGCGCCTGCTGGGTGTGAGTGCCATCCCAGGTGTGTAGTCCACGTGCTGGTGTACAATTGGCTTGCGTCGTGCATTTAAAATGGTGGGTGCCTTGCCCAGGGATCGTGCATATGTCCCAGTGAAATGTTCGTGTTTGTGGACATGGCTCAGCAGGCTCACGCATAGCGAAGCACAAACAGGTCTGTGCGGCATGTTCGCTGCTTCTCTCCCTCGTTTTCTGCAGGCGGGCCTCACCTGGAGAAGCTGGCAGCTACGGGCAACCCTAACCGATTCAAGCTCACGCTGCCGATGCAAAACGGCATGCATAAGTCAAGCTGCAACTTTTCATTCAGTGGGCTCAAGACCAGTGTGGCCAAGCTGGTGGAAACAGAGCGCGCACGCCTGCTGAGCACATCAACCACTGCAGCAGCAGCAGCAGCCGCCGCTGCCGCCACGCTGGCTGCAGCAAGCTCCAACTCACCTGTTCCAGTGCCGGGTCCTGGGGCTTCTGGGCAGGTTGCCATGGAGGAAGATGGGGATACAGGTACTGCTGGAGGCAGCGGTTCAGGTACTGGGCCCACACCAGCACCCAAGGTGATGACAGCACCCGGTGGCAAGGCACCCGGCACGCTGCTGGATGAGGGCGAGGAGATGCGCGCGCTGGCAGCTGACATCGCGGCGTCCTTTCAAAAGACGTGCGTCACATTCCTGCAGCAGCGCACACGCCGGGCACTGACGTGGCTGAAGGTGAGTCCTGTTTGCCCTGCCCCTTTGCAGGATGCAAGACGTGCCGTAGAGCATCACGACATGACGCATCAGCACATGTGCCTTAACTTGAAGTTATCAGCTCTCATGCTCGTGCTGTGCTAACTTGTTATGTTGCTGCCCATTTCACAACCCCTGATGTTGGTACGGTGCGTCACTGTGCAGGACGATTGTGCGCAGCATGGAGGTGACATGCCGACCTGCCTGGTGGTTGCGGGTGGCGTAGCAGCCAACAGCGCAGTGCGTGAGGGGCTGACAGCGGTCGCCACGGAGTTCGGCATCCCCTGCATCTATCCACCCATCAAGTACGTCCAAAGATTTGCGGCCGCTCCGGCCAGTGATGTTTCTTTTGCATGGTGCGCAGTTTTTTCACCATCTCATCGCAGGCTTCCGATGTTCGATGTTGATGTGTGGCACGCGGTGCATTGCAGGTACTGCACTGACAACGGGCTGATGGTCGCGTGGGCGGGAGTGGAGCGGTTGGGGTTGGGGCTGTTCTCCTCACCACCAGCTGATGCAGCTGCAGTGGAACGGCATGTGGATGTGCTGCCGCGCTGGCCACTGGGGCCAACCGACCCACGCAGCGTTGTGTCACCCACATGCAACAAACACCGCACAACATAGCTGGGCTTGCAGCAGGACGTGCTTCATGGCCTCCAGATGCAGGGATATGTACTAGGTGCTGATGCCTGCAAATGCACAGTACAGGCATGTAATGGGGAAGCTGCACCTGTGCTTCTGCATCTGTCAGTAACCACAATTGCACAGCAGGTGCATGGAGGAGTCTCCACCACACAACGGCTCCAGACTAATGCAGGTTCGACATATCAGGTTCACGGGCATACATTTTCTGGTGTCATCGTTTGAAAGTTCAGCCCGTTGAGGTGGCGAACTCAGGTATGGAGCGACCCATGAAAGCAGCAGCACTAGCGTGCTGAATTGGCGCGCAGGTGTCCCGTTACTTGTACGCTGTACCCCCAGGTGTCGGTGGCACTGAGTCGCTGAGACCCCTGTGAGACTCCCGTTTGAAGGAGAGTAAAATTCAAGAGCTGTGCATTGTCTTTCTCAAGAACGATTTCGTCTCGCGGCTGCTGGGTGCGTAGGTGGGCAGCAGTGGGCACCCTCCTTAGTGGGCCAAGCCACAGCCTGAACTCGTCTCTTTTACTGCATTTCACGGTTTCGGATCTAGTTGCAGCCCCCCAGACGTGCATGTCGGCATGCGAGAAATTCAACCTTGATCAAGACCCGCCCGATCCCCCTCTTGCGTAGTCTAGGCACATATAATGAAGAGCTGAATGCAATGGGTGGTCCCTCGCACCCGCGCCCCGGTGGCCAGCTGCGCTGACCAAGCCTTTACTGCTCCTCATGAGGATCCATGCACATCAACATGCAGTGTTACATCATCGCATGGCTGCGTGGTACACTGTGCCATCTGGGGCATGCTGCTGATCACGTACCACTCGCAGGTTGTACCCTGTCCGCACTCTGCACTGCGGCACCAGCTGCAGCAGGCAGGCGCACAGCAGTCAGGGCGCGAGTTGTGTTTGACCCCGAGCAGCCATGGGCGGCTCATCTGATAGCGGTGCTGCCAGTGTGGTGCCCTCCATCATCTCTTCATGGGTCAGCTCTGACAGCCTGTCCAAGCTGAAGGAGGGCATCAGCGCCACCTCCGTGCTCACTGTCGGTACCGCTGCTGTTGCGGCTTACTGCCTGTATGAGCAGATGAAGTTCTCGTGGTCGCGCCGCGGAAAGGATGGTTCACAGCTGCCTGGTGCGTGAGCGGCTTCCTTGCAGGGGTCAGCCGGGGGTGCTTGGCAGCAAGGGGCAGAGACGGGACCTGGCGCCCTTGTAGATGTGTGCGGCTGTGTGCAGTACACCGTACAAACCGTGAGGAGTATGTATGGAGCTTCCTCTCACCCCACCCCACCCTAACCTTCCTGCCCCTTCACAGGCCCTGACTCTGTGACCCCTGTGCTGGGGGGCATTGTGGAGATGGTGAAGGATCCCTACACATTCTGGGAAAAGCAGCGCAAGTACTCGTTCCCCGGTATGAGCTGGCACTCACTGGTGGGCACGTTCACCATCTTTGTGACCGACCCCGCCATCTCCCGCCACGTGTTCAACCACAACTCCAAGGTGAGCCTTTGGCTTGACGCTGAGGAGAAACCTAGTGTGTCATGGCAAGGGAATCATTTTGTTTGCAGCTTTGGGATCACATGCATGACGTCTTGATGCGACAACGAGCATTGCTGGCACATGGCTGAGCTACCGCTGAGCCGTCGTAATGCACCCATGGCATTGCACTGCAGGACACACTGCTCATGGCGCTGCACCCTTCGGCGTCCAATGTGCTGGGCGAGCGCAACATTGCGTTCCTGCACGGCCCCGAGCACAAGGCCCTGCGCAAGTCCTTCCTCGCCCTGTTCACGCGCCGCGCGCTGGGGGTGTACGTGGCCAAGCAGGACCAGGTCATCTGCATGCACCTGCGCAAGTGGCTGGCGGACCAGGGTGCGGATGCTGCAGGCGGCCGCGCGGGCCTGCCCACTGAGATGCGTACCATGGTGCGCGACCTCAACGCATACACGAGCCAGGAGGTGTTTGCAGGTGCGCAGTGGGCTGGCACGGAGGGAGGGTCGCAGCGGCTCTTGAACAGAGGGGTGGAGCTGGGGCCATATGGATTGCGGCAGGTTGGCAGTTGAAGGTTGTGTGTGCTTGGATATGTGCATGTTTGAGTTGGAGCTCAAGACCAGTGACAATTCTTGCCTTTCCTATGGCCATCAGCGTACATCGGCATTGGGGAAGCGGCTTTGTTTCCTTCACCCCAACCTGCTGCGCTTTAGCTGCCCTCTTCACTGCCCATCCTGCCTTGAACCGTGACGTACAACCACCCCTTCCACACATGCAGGCCCTTACCTGGATGACCCTGTGGAGCGTGAGGAATTCTCAAAGGCCTACATGGCCATGACCGAGGCATTCCTTGCGTTCCCACTGTGTGTGCCCGGCACCGCAGTTTGGAAGGGCCGCCAGGGCCGGTTCTTCATCATCAAGGTGCTCACCAAGGCTGCTGCACGCGCCAAGGCCAAGATGGCCACCGGTGCAGACCCCGAGTGCCTGCTGGACTTCTGGGCGCAGCAGGTATGTGCCTGGTGGGGTCTCTGCTTGCGTGCCAGGCCAACTTCGTTGCTCAGGTGTTCTCGCCATCATGTGTTACTGGCTTACTGCACACGGCGCTGCACGCTGGCGGCCGTGTATGTCCATTCAGCGTGCACAGTGCACATCTTGCTGGTTAACTGTGCAGCTGACACCCGTTGCATTGTGCCATGCTGCGCACAGGTGCTGAAGGAGTGCGAGGAGGCCAAGGCTGCTGGCACTGAGCCGCCTTTCTACGCTGCTGACGCCAAGATGGCTGACTCAGTGATGGACTTCCTGTTTGCGTCCCAGGACGCGTCCACTGCATCGTTGGTGTGGTGCCTGACCATGATGGCGGAGCGCCCCGATGTGCTGGCCAAGGTGTGTGGTGTTTGTGTGACAAATGTTGCATGGCTGGTTGTCACCAGGATAAGTTGCAAATTGGAGATGGAATTGTATAAAGGCAGTTGTCTGCATGTGACACATCAGTGGTCGTTGGAATGTGTTTCTTTGTGGACAGCATGCTCAGTGTGGGGCTGGCAGCAACGAGTGCACGCGATGTGCCCTGCCATTTGGCATGTTCCTGCTCACACGTGTGCGCCTACCCCTGCCCTGTGCCACAGGTGCGCGAGGAGCAGAAGAAGCTGCGGCCCGACCCCAATGCGCCCATCACGGGCGACGTGCTGAACGAGATGACGTACACGCGCCAGGTTGTGAAGGAGGTGCTGCGGTACCGCCCGCCTGCCCCCATGGTGCCCCAGACCGCGCAGGCGCCATTCCAGCTGACGGAGAACTACACTGCACCCAAGGGCTCCATGATCATCCCCTCTGTGTGGGCTGCGTGCATGCAGGTCAGTGCTGTGTGCTCTGCACCTGTGTAGTGTGTGGCATGTGCTCCCCAGTGTTGTGCAGCCGTACTTTCTTTGTACCCGTCAGATGCTCCTACAGCAAATGCCTTTCAACCGTTGTTACACTGTTGTGTTGACCACCCTGCACCCACACGCTATGACCTTGCAGGGGTACGAGGAGCCCCACAAGTTTGACCCGGACCGCTTTGGGCCTGAGCGCAAGGAGGACGTCAAGTTTGCCGGCAACTACCTGGTGTTTGGGCACGGCCCGCACTACTGCGTAGGCAAGGAGTACGCCACCAACCACCTCACATGCTTCCTGGCGCGCATCTCCACATCGCTTGAGTGGACGCGCGTGCGGTCCAAGGTGTCGGATGAGATCAAGTACCTGCCCACGCTGTACCCTGGGGACAGCGTGTTCTCCTTCAAGTGGGCGTCCCCCAACGCCCCGCACGCGGGCAAGGGCGCACCTATGGGACTGCAGCTCAAGAAGGGTGTGCACCACTGAGTAGCAACACCTGCCGCTGGGCACCAGTGACCTATGCATCATGTGGCCCTGCCAGTGCGCAAGGTGCCCTTGCATGTGGTTTGACTAAAGAATGTGCTGAGCACACAGGGCAACAGCTCAATGTTGATTTGGGGGCTGCGTGCACATTCATGTGCATTTGCATGTGCACGCATGCGGCTCGTGACAGGTCTGTGGCAGGCGAACATTGTTGAAGTGTGCATGTACAGCATGATAGCAGTCCATACCACAACGCTATCTCTGACTATGTCTGTGCAAGACCAACTGAGGCTCGCATGGCTTGGATCGGTAACATGGGGGGGGCCCGGCTGGTATTATGGTCGAGGTTGTCAGTTGTGATGCACATGTTGGCCCATCTGGCTTGCAAACTTTCATCATCAGTACTATGTTGTGGTGCGGATGTGGCTATGGTTTTGCTACTACATTATTTATGGCTGAGACTTATTGATCGGCTGTTGTAAAGCTGGTGCAACACCCAAGCTGCAGGCTTGCACAGGCCTGCAGTTGGTCAGCAGGGGCATTAGTTTGGTGGCTGCAAATCTGCTCACCCTCTCGTGCTTGCGGCCTCCTGACCATGTGCCTGGGAACTGAACTGTGAACTGGGGGCGGCAGCGCAGTCTGGTCTGACATGCCAGTGAAGCACATAGTGAATGCTCAAGGATGTCGCAACGTTTGGGACACGTACAACATATCGCGCATCCTGTAACAGCGCATTCTGTGTTACCAGCTACGTCCCAGAACTCGGCCCACACATGTGTACCGGGTTCAGCACCCTTTCGCAAAGGCCCAAGCGAATGCTATTAACCTAGATGCCAGATTAGCAGTGGTTTGGAGGCATTTGCCAGTCTATCACTGGTCTGCTGTTGCACGAAGGGAGTCCAAGTTGACCGCTGTTTCCAAGTATCACATCTCCGGGATTCAACGCTGTGTCTCGGCCAGGTCAGGTCGCGTCTGGTCAACTTGCATCTGAGGGATCTTTACCGCTGTTTTAGGGGCACTGGCGCTGTATGCCACAAACAGCTATGCCGATTCTCTCGGTTCGCTCAGTCGACAAAAAAATTACGCCACAATGTCAGTAACTGCATGCCATCTTGCACACGCACTGCAGGACGGAGGGCGGACATACAGGCTCTCTACTGGCCACCATGCTGCCACACTGTTGACCTGCAGTGCATGGGCGGGCTGAGCCAGCGCGTCCTGACCTGCAGCATGGGTACCCCATGGAGCACATGTGTCAGCAGCAAGAACCGCATCTGCGCATGCATGATGCTGCTCACCTGGCTGACAGTATGTGTCAGCTCAGTGCAGAGCATGCGACCCACCTCCCATCATCAAACACGCAGCCTGAGCAGCACAGTAAGGAAGGCCACCACGCTTCCACGCCCGGCGCTGGACCTGACGGATTCTCTGACGTTCTTGCAGCTGTTCTTCAGTGAACTGCTGCCCAGCCTCAGTGACCCATTCGTGCACTGGAGTGAGCTGCAACATGCAAGCGCTCGGCGCGCAGTACTAGCTGCTCAGGAGTTGTACGAACAGATGAAACCAATAGGGAAGTTAGACGTTGGGGAGGAAGCTGTGGAAGCACACCGTGCACAGACGGCAGCACAGCTGGCGTCGAAGCCCGAGCGCTTTATTGAGCCTCTGGGCCAGCTGGTCCACAGCATCAATGGCTTGCGGCAGGATGTGTGTAGGCATGCCGCGTATGCGGCCACGCCTTTGAGTGGCGCGTCAACTGGGAGCGTGGGCAAGAGCAGTGGAGCCAGCAGTGGCCGACGGTCTCTACAGGGGCCATTTGGCAAGGGAGATGCACCACAGATACACAGGGCACATGGGCGGGGCTTTGAATCCCCTGGGCTGAGCCAGGCACCGCGGGGTTCCACGCACAGCAGTCGCGAGCGGCAAGCGATGGAGGGCGGAGACGCAGTGCTGGGTGATGGTGGGGAAGGTGGCGGGTTGAATCCTAAGGGTCTGGCTCACGCCCCCAACAGCAGCTTCCCCATTGTCCGCCGCGTCACACTCGCGGTACTTCATGCGCTGGACCTCACACTGGCAGGGGGCATGAGAGCACAGGCCATCAACAGTGACAGCATAGATGCGGATGGAACAGGCGGGAATGATGAGGAAGAGGAGGAGGGTCGGACGAAAGGGGATGGCAGGCGCGCACTGCTGCGGGCCGAGCAGCAGCAAGATGATGGAGGTGACAACTTGGAGGAACTGGTGGGGCTGGTGCGTGGTGCAGCACGTGGCATGCTCAGCTCCCTGCGCAGTATGGAGCGGTGCAGCGAGGTGCTGCGGCCAGTGCTGGAGCTGCTGCACGTGTCCAAGAGCGGTGGCTCCAGCATGTGCGAGCTTGCACGGCTCAGTAACCAGCACAACCCGCACTTCACGCCGGGTGGCAACTGCCTGATGAAGGGCGTGTTCCCCGACACGCCGCGCTGGCTGTCGGTACGCCCCGAGTGGGTGCCGCAGGAGTGCGCGGCGCACTACTCCTTCCAGCTGCTGCCAAAGTGCGCGGGTTGTGGTGCAGCCTCAGAGGAGGTTCATGTTCCCACTACAGCTCTTCATGCAGTAGGAACATGAAAAGCTGCTGGTTGGAGGTTTACCTCGGGGGATTGCATGCACCAGCCTGTCAAACTGCACTGACAAGCTCTAGTACGTTTGCTGCAAACATGCTCTGTGCATTGCATCATGCATCATGCATCAGGAAAATATAAAGGTCAAAAAGCGTGTGGCACACCTTCTGCTGCTGCAGGCAGCCATGCTCTGAGTGGCTGGCAGCTCACGAGTCCAACTGCCAGGAGCGCTCCACGTATCTGCTGTCCCACGGCTATGACTACTACAGCACGGAGGTGCGGTGTAGAATGCAGTCAGGGCTGCATAAAGGGCTGCCGAGTAATGAGAAGACCGCCTGTCGGGTGCCGTGGTGCAAGCATAGGGGTGAGAGGCTACTGAATGGACTGCGGCAAAAGATGGAGCATGGCGCACGGCCCTGCACACCACAGGTGGGCATCCATGGCAGCCGCCCGGGTCTGGTCTCCTCAGCGCACGTGTGCGTGCAGCACGCGCGCACCGCCGTTATGCTGCGCGAGCCGCTTCGACGTGCACAGTCTCACATCGCACACATCACCAACGCGCTCGTGCAGACGTGGGTGCTGCCCTGACTGGATGCCACCGGCTGCTGTTGTAGCTGTGCCCTGAATTCAAGTGGCACCTTGAGGGTCTGTTTGGAGCATCCAACCGCCAGGCCCGTAACCCTGGTTATGCTTTGCCCATGTTCACCCATGCAGCCATCACCGCAACTGCGCGCGGCTGCTGGCCAAGCACGGTGACAAGCTGCCGCCCTGGCGTGTGCCACGCAACCTCAGCTTCTGGGCCACCCATGCACCTGCAGTGCTGGACAACTATGTGATGCGCCACCTGCTTGGCAAGCACGGCATGTGCAGGTGGGGCCAAGCCTCAGCAACCAGTCACGTAAGCAACAGCTGCCTTCAGCTTGGGATTCCACCGCAACCACATTCATCCTTGGCATAGCGGCTGGCTCCATGCTGTTTGGGTCTCTCACCCCCTATGCTGCGTGCTTGTACCTCCTGCCTGCACCGCCACACAGGCAGTTCAACAGTGAGCAGCTGACGAGCGCGTTCAACAGTGAGGACCTGGCAGCAGCGCGCGCCAAGCTTGTCAGCTTTGACCACGTCATGACGCTCGAGTCTGCGCTGAAGGAAGTGGTGATGCAGCTGGGCATGGGGTGGGCATTCACGTTGCGGCATGTGCACTACCGCAAGGCGTCCACGCCGCACGCGCTGGAGGCAAACCTGGTGGGTTTGACAGGACGATTCGCGGCTGTGGGATGAACGCGCATGCATGGATGGGCTGCTGCCAACTGCACTGAACAGTGGTGCGTGCACCAGTTTATGGCACGCACCCTCAGCCAGCTACGAGCGACACACATCACACTGCACAGGCGTGAGCAGGCAGATGCACCTGTATCCCATGAAGTGATAAAGCCGAAGGTGGCATGACCTCATGTGAGCAAGCATGCTATGTTTCAATGTTTGTCATGGCCGCAGGGCTTCCCACCAGGCACCGAGGCAGCCGTCACAGCACTCAACGCTTGGGACATTGCTCTCTACCGCCTCGGCCACACACTTGAAGCCCTGGACGCGTCCTACTACGCCTCAGCGGCAGTGGTGAGCGGTGAGATACTGCCCCCATCTGCAGCGAGCAACTTGTGTGCAGCACAAGCTGCGCTGGAGGCGCAGCAGCAGGGCCGGGGTGAGCAGCAGGGGCAGCAGAGGGCAAGGAGCCTGCGGGATTCAGGCCACATGCCTGCCCCCAAGCAACAGCAGTTGCAGCAGCAGTCCTCCATCTGGGCCCGTGTGCTGGCTGCACTGGCTGCACCACTGCAGCGGGCCCGGCGAGCTCTGGGGAGCAGTGCCACTGAGGACGACGCAGCCGTAGACAGTGATGGTGCACCCACTGTCGTGTCGGCCGTCGTCAGCACCACCACCACCACGACCACCACCACGACCACCACCACGGCCGCGACGCGCAGCTCCCGCGTGAACAGGGACGGGCGGGACGGCCCCGTATTTGGCCATGAGGGGTTCCTCACGTATCACGTGGCACTGAAGCGTGGTGTGGGAGGTGGCGGCGGGCAGCCCGACCCGCTGCATGTCGACCCTGGGCTGCTGCTGTTTGGCAGCCTGGAGGGGGTAGAGGAGGGGTCTGTTTTTGCCCTCAGCCCTCGTGCACGGCAGGCGGCATGCCAGGGGCAGCAGCAGTGAGCTGAGCAGCCGCGCTTGATGTCGCACACCACTGGTGATGATGGAACGCGCAGCACGTGCAGCCACGCAACTGCCGCATCACATCAAGTAGCCGGACCGGGCCTAGCTGTATGGCAGTGGCAGTAGCCTATTCTTAGCTTTCTTCTGTTTACGTGGTGTGGCAGCGGGGTGGCTGGTGAGAAGGTGCCCTGATGATTGCTCGGGCCCGCCTCTTTTGGTTCTTGGACATTCTTGGTTTCACATGCCCATTTCATGCGGAGGGTTGGCAGGTCTTAATGCACCACATCTACCCTTGCAGCTTGGACGAATGATTCTGGTTGGGGGGATTTCGTGCCATGGCACACCCTGGAGCCGTGGGGGTGGAGTACCGCCGTATGGTTGTCGTCGCACCTTCACAGATCAAGGGGAGGTGTGATCCTGTGAGGTATTTGCTCCCTCACCACTGATCATCCTCAACACATGGCAAGCTTCAGGCAAAAGGTTACACTTCAAGGGTCGGTGATATGCACAGCAAACAAACGGTGCCATGCTTATCTTGGCAGCTTTTTAGAGGACCTAGGAAGACAGATGATAAGGAACCCTGGACAAAAGCGCTCTATGCACAACATATTGATCACATGTGCGCGCCATGCACTTGTAAATGCAACCATAATAAGGAACGCAACAGATGTACACAGTGCAGAATGTTGCTGATAATTGGCTTGCCTATGGTCACAACATCCACAAAGGTTCATATGAACAACATAACAGCACCCACGACGCAGTCCCACACCCCAGCTGCCTATCAGACGGCACTTGGGGAACGTTTGTGCTGGCTACTCACATCAAGCACTTAGGTCCTGACGCACAAGACATATCTTGATGAGGAAAGGACGTGGCAAGTTGCATGTTGTATGAGCACCTCACATGGCCACCATCCTTCCGCACATTAAGGAGAGACAGCTGCTGTGCAACATGTTGCCAGTGCGGTGAGTCACGTGCGGCGTGGCAGTGGTGTGAGGGGGCTGCCAGGCGTGGTGGAGGGGGTGGAGGATGCGGCAGTGCTAGCACCTGCGCTGCTGCCCGCAAGGGCTGTGAGGGGCAAGCTGCGCGTGGACGCACGCACCACACCGCGCACTGCATCCCCTGCGCCCAGCATTGGCCTGAAGCCTCCACTGGCGCTACTTGGTAGCTGGTCAGGTGTGGCCCCGCCAGCTCCACCTCGTGGCAGCTGTGGCGAGCGCAGTCCGCTGCACAGCCCTGGCTCGGTCGTGACGGTGCTGGCGGCCGTGGTGCGGGCCACCTCCACAGACACACTGATGTCTGAGTCCCAGCTGCCACGCAGGATGGCAGCTGCTTGCGGGGGTGCAACCCCGCCACTACTGGTTGGAGGTGAGGCTGTGGCGTCGAGATGGATGGTTTGGGGGGAATCTAGTGAGGGGGAGACACTGTGCCGCCAGGCTGGGCTGCTGCTGGTTCCCGCCACTATCTGCACCTGGGCCGACACGGCGGCAGCGGGCTCCTTAGCCAATGTCTTCCCAGGCTCCAGTTGCGCACGTGCATTCTCCTGCGTGGCATTCATCCCACCCCGCCCATCCTCATCCTCCTCCTCTTCCGCACTGCTGCTGCAGCTGTCCTCCTCTGCACCCGGCAGGCCCCCATGGCCAGGTGCAGAGTAGCGGTGTGCACGAATGTGCTGCGTGGTGGGCTTCAGCAGCACCATCTGCTGTGGCGCCAGCATGCTGCTGCCCACCCCCGTGCTGCTACTGCTGCTGCCGCCTGCTGTGGGCATGGGCAGGGGGGTGAGGTTGACAGTGCCCCCCTGAGGTGTACCGCTGTCTGACAACGCACGCATGCGTGGCGCAGGCCTGTGACCCGCAGTCGCCAAGGGCGGCCGTGGCTGCAGGAGCGGCAGCGGCCCGTGGGGCATGCTGGGGTGCATGTTGTGGAAGCCGTCCAGCAAGCTGCCCGCACCAGCCGTCCCGGTGCTGCTGGGCCGCATCCCGTGCACCCCTCCGCTAGGGGCCCACAGCTCAGCCAGTAGCCGCTGCTGTGCGGCAGCAAGGGCCCCCACCTGCTGCCCCAGCTCCCCCGCGGTGTTGGCACGCTGCACCGTGGCCTTCAGCCGGGGTGTAGCATTCATGGCAGGACCTGATGGGAAGCCTGGGAATGAGTGCGAGGATGAGGCAGGCTCAGGTTGCTGCGGGGGCGGCTGTGGAGCGGATGGCACCCCGGCATCTGGCCCTGGTGCTGCCACGTTGCTGCTGGTGTTGGTGCTGGTGATCAGTGTGCGTGCAGCACCAGCGCTGCCACCAACAGGCGCACGCGGCTGGACGTGCACATGGCGCGGCTGCAGGCCCAACATCGTGCCCATGTCCCCACTGCTGCTGCCGCCGTGTCGGGAGCCTGCGGCAGGGAACACAAACTGGTGCAGGGAGCCGCTGGCACTGAGGGAGGAGGATGACAGAGATGCATCATAGCCAGAGGCAAGCTTTGTGCCATGTTTGATGGCTTCCAGCAGCTCACTGCTGTGGGGGGAAGGCGGGTGGAGGTGGCCAGAGCCTGATGCCGGTGGCGGGGTGAATGTGTGCGCTCCTGGCAGCGCACCAGCAGCGGTGCCGGCCTGAGACGGTGGGAGCTGTGGTGCGTGCTGCAGCCCAGCCAGCCGCCACGGTGCCTCCACCACGCGCCCTGCTGCAATCTGTTGCGGCAGTGCGCCCATCGTGCGCTGCTTCTGGCTGCCAGCGAGCACACCGCTGGCAGACGGTGCCTGGGATGGTGCGGGCGCTGCGGTTCGGTTGCTGCCGGCCGAAGCTGGGCGCGTGAGCACTACTCGTTGCTCCGTGCTGAGCGACTTACTGGGGAGCGTGGCGCTGGTGGGCCGTGCGCGGTACCCCAGCACGGCTGGAGCACTGCTGCGGTCACCATCCGAGTTGCCTGGTTCACCTGGGCCGCCAACACCCCCGTCGTCTGATGTCCAGCCATGTGCATGGCTCTGGCCACGCGCTGCTGTAGGCACTGAGCATTCGCCAGGGGCTGGTGAGCACGTCGACACATGTGTCTGCACCCGCACACCGCTGCCACTGCCACTGCCACTGCCACTGCCACTGCCACTGCCACTGCCAGTGGTTGCCAGAGCAGGGTAGCATGCATCAGGCAGGGCCACATCACTGGCTGTGAGTGGGGCGCCCGGCTGAGACATGACCTGTGCGCCACGCGGCTGCGGCCATGTGCACATGATGTCGGGTGTCTGCAAAACCCCTGTTTTGTGGAGCGGCCCGTACCTGCGAGTGTGCATCAGAAAACGGGAATATTGCATTGTGTATTTCGGTAATATGTGCTTGCATGCGGGTGACCTACGTGTTGGAAAACCCCGCCCTTGCAGCTCGCATGATGCCTTCCGAGTCTTGAAATGCCGCCTGCGTTTGTAAGAAATGTTCCCTTCGTCGGTGCAATGAAGCTGGGACGCGGATGTCCTTTGTACCAAGCACGCACCATGGCCTCCAGCCTGATCAGGCCTGCCTGCGTCAAGGAGCTGCTGCGTTGCTTCTATCACAACGAAACTACAGAAACAGTAATGTGCCACACATCCGCGACTGAGACACCAGTGCACGACACTGGTAACACCAGCCCGATATGCGGCGCATGGTTCAAAGAGAAGAATGACGCATGTGGCGAACATTTCACACCTCACACATGCTCGGTGGCCGTTTGCGCCGTGCATCGCTGGCGCCGCAATCTTTCAAACATGGCAACGCAATCCTTCCAGCTCCCAGCACCGTCCTCAGCGTCCACTTGCGTGCCATGCATCCATGCAGTGCAGCACACACCATCCACACGGAGCCACAGACGGCAGCTAGCAGGCGCAAATGAGCATGGGCCATTTATAACACGCAGATCAGCAGCAGCACTGCTTGCAGCCATGGCTGGTACATGGGCGGTTCAACAGCTACAGCCCGCCGCAGCCGCTCCACTGCCAGGTCCAACTCCCAGCGCATCTGAGATCTACTCCAGGTAACAAGCATGGTATGCCGCTAACATGGACATGCACCCAGTATGAATGTCAAGCAGGGGCTGGGCACCAACCACAGGCGTGGGAGGTGGCCAACCTGATGGTACCACAATCTTCCTTCACCAGATCACAAGATTCACAACTGATTGATGGTCCTGTTGATACGTTCCTTGTGGCATGCAGCTACAGCTACGCATCACCGGCTGATATTCTGACCTGTGAGTGGTGTCTGTGTTGAGGATGGTGGTGCTGCATGGTCTAAGTTCTGAAACATAACAGGACTGTCGGGTCTCACCAGCTCAGCCCTGGCCGGTGTCCGGGATCTGGGGTGGTGGTACCTGTCTGCTGGACTATTGGGAGTGGCCCCGCCTTCCCCTGTCTCATGCTTTCTCCCTGCCTTCGATCTGGGTCCCACCTCCGTGCGATGGGGTTGACCCATCCCCCCCCCCAAAAAAACAAACAGGACTGTGCATTGTCAAACCCCATCATAAGTTGTGCAGGCCTCAAGCGCCTGTCCTGCTTGTACCTTGGTTGCAGATGTCAGGGACCGTGCCGCAGCTGGGGATCCAGAGACTGTTCTAGCAGCCATCGATGAGTTCTCCACTGCCTTCCCCATGTATAAAATCGGCCCGCTGAAGGTGCAGCTGCCTTCAGTGGGTTTGTCGAGTATAAGCTCATGCTTGGGGCGCAGAGTGCAGGACCTTGCCAAAGGCAGGCACAGGACAATGAGCCAGCGAGCCACTGCCATCCTGCATCCTGCTTAGAGGTGAACCTCGCTTACACTTGGAATCAATGCGTACTTGTTGGTGCAGGGCGCAGTCCTGGAAAAGCTCGTGACCACTGTGCAGCCACAGCTGGTAGTTGAGCTGGGGTCGTTTGTGGGCTACAGCGCTGTGCGCATCGCGCGTGCCCTGCCAAAGGGTGGGTGATCCTGCCGTCACAACACGCCGAGCCTTGTGGCTTTAGTTTATGCGATGTAGCATGTTCACATGTGCCTAGATAGGTTCGTGACATTACGCACGGTACATCCCAGCATCCTTACCGGCCAAAGTTGTTCCCCTTTTTTGGCACCATGACGACCATGCGCCCTGTGCTGCGTGCTCATGTTGTACACCCGTGCGGTCCCTGCAGGCGGGCAGCTCGTGTGTGTGGAGGCTAACCCCGAGTGTGTGGTAGCCATGGAAGGTGTGCTTGCACACGCTGGGTTGCGCGATCGCGTGGTCATTGAGCAAGGTCTGTCCAGCCAAACGCTGCCACAGCTTGCATCAAAGTATGGTCAGGCGCAGCTGCTGTTTGAAGACCACTGCAAGGCATGCTATGCGCCAGACCTGGCGCTGGCAGAACACACAGGGCTGGTGGGGCCTGGCACATGGGTCATTGCGGACAACGGTGAGTGTAAGCGCGGCAGCGTTTGCTGGCTGCAGGGCTGGTCAGCATGCCAGGGTGCACCTGTGCATGCCTTGGCTGGGATCAAACATGCATGCATGCTGCTTAAGATGTTGATACTGTTGGACGGCACTGCACTTGTGCGCCTGCCTCTGCTCACGCAAACAGCAGTGTTGCACTGGCGTAACGCTGCACACACCTTTGTTTTGTCTGCCAACCGTGCAGTCATCTACCCTGGTGCACCCGACCTGCTGGCCAAGTTGGCAGCGACAGAACAATACACAACCACTGTAGTGCCTGCACCATACGAGTACGATCAGGCATGGAACCCTGACTGGGAGCCTAAGGCAGACGGTATGAGCATAGCTGTGCGTGTAGCGGGTCTGGCTGGAGACGTGCGGGCGCAGGCACAGCAGCAGCTGCACGCGCTGTGTGCACAGCTCTCCACGTGTACGCCCATCCCAGACAACATCATCGCAGCTGTGGCCACTGGAAAGGCAGCAGAAAAGATGCTGGGGAAACGGTGATGCAGGGACTGTGCTCTAGCCCTTCGTGGTCTCCGTCTTCCCCCTCAGCTGTGTTCAACCGTTTGCTTCATGTCATAACGTGGTGTGAAATTCAGGCACTGCATAGCTGGTGCGTTTGTGAGGCTGAAACCGCGAAGCGGGCTTGTCAGCATTGGTCAAGAGCGCACACATGACACAGCGCTGTTATCATGCTGCACCAATTGTTGCATGTATTCAATCACATGGCAATTTGTCAGTGATCCAGAGCTTTTGCTCAGAGGCAGATGACACTGTGACGGGCCAGTAGTATGTACCGCCTTGTACTGTAAGACAACATGCAGCTTTTGCAGCATGCAATACAGAAGAAACTAAAATGCCTCCTATGAAGAAAGCTACGCAGAAGCGCAAAGCCGAGCCCGAGGAGGAGGAGGAACAAGAAGAGGGGAGCGAGCCCGCGAGCGGCAGCGACATAAGCAGCAGCAGTGGGGATGATGATGAGTTTCCTGACGTATCTGATGAGGAAGCAGCTGACGATGGCGGTGCTGCTGACGACGAGGACGAAGACGTAAAAGAAATCATGGTGGAGTTTGAATTCTTTGGTCCAGAGGAAAAGGACTTCTTGGGCTTGAAGGCCCTGCTCTCCAACTACTTGAACGGGGAGCAGTTCGACTCATCAGGCATGATTGACGCCATCATCGCTGAGGTAAGCTCTTGACGGTGCTGTGTGTGCTGTGATGTTGTGCGGTTGTGTTGCTGCCCCAGCATGGCTGCTGCATGGGAGCAGTTGCATGCAAGGGCATATATCAGTCAGGCAGCATGCTATCTGCTTGCAGCCTACCTCAGCAGATGTGCCCCATCACAGTGATGGCTCAAACAATGAGTGCTGTGCTCACAGGGCGATGTAGGAAGTGTGGTGAAGACGGACGAGGATGATGACCCAATTGCAGTCATGGCTGTGCTCAGCCTGTCCAAGTACAAGGATGCACCATTCATGGCCCAGGTGTGCGCACTATGCTGGCAAGACAGGCAGGAAGTGTTCGCAGGTGACAGCATGGAAGGGTGGGCGCGTGGCCGCGTGCTGGGTGGTTGAGTGTTGCTGACGTGCTGGCCTGCCTTGATTCCCATTCGCTGTTTTAGGTGCGCGACTTCATCACAGCCAATGTACCCAAGGGTGATGCAGCACTGGCGGGCAAGGTGGCGCAGGTGCGCGTGAGAGTGACCGCGCTTCTGACCATTCAACCATGTGAGGGCAGATCAGGAGTTCAGGACGTGTACGGTACCACCAATTATCTGTCAAGGCACAAACAGTGGCATGAGATTGCACAGGGGTGTGGGCAGCCACTATGCAGAGGCAAACCCGTATGCCCCACGCTCACATTGCCGCAGGCGCTGTCTGCCCCCGGCACTGGCCTTATTGTGAACGACCGACTGCTCAACTCGCCTCCCAAGCTGGGGCCACCGCTTGTGCAGTTCCTCATGGAGGGCATCAAGGAGGCAGCAGATGAGGGTGAGCAGCTCACATGAGGGGTGTGCACAGCGCAAGCAGTGGACTGCCTGCTGCTGTACTGTGCGTGCTGGTATGTTGCTCCACAGCATTACCGTACATGATAGGATTTTCCATTTCAGTCCTAGGCAGCGACGCAGCTCTGCAAACAGGGCTGGCATAACAGTGGGCCTCATACAGCAAACCTATGACAGCAGCTGGTGTCCGTGGCTTCGGCAAGCATGTCAATAGCTGCCCTCTGGCTGTGCCTGTGTGTATGTTGCGTCAGGAGACGCAGACGCCAAGTACGAGCGCTTCCTTCTAGCCACACGTGTGTACGTGGACCGCAGCGCGCAAGGCAGTGCTGGGCCATCGGGGAAGGCTGACAGCCGGCCACAGAAAAAGCAGAAGCAGGAGGTGCGCTGAACTCTTTGCTGCATGTGCCAACTATCGCCAACTGAGATATTGTATGCACGGCATCCATTCTGGGAAATGCTGGTGTTTTCAGCATGGTGGCACTGGGCCGTACAGTCTTGATGGTGTACAATTTTTCTGTTCCATCTGAACTCTTATACAGCAGTTTATCGCCTCTGTGCAGGATGATGTGCATCCCTCCACCTCTGCCTCGTCGGACCTCATCTTTGTGCGCCCCGAAGACGAGTTCTTCCACGCGCACGCATCGTGGGCATTCACCTTCCCTGTGGACGGCCGACCAGTGGGCAAGGACGGGCTACAGCTGCACCGCCTCGTGATGCAGGTGACGTGCTGCTCCTGTCATGCATCTGATGCCACGACACCGCACGCCATTTGTCTGGTTTGCGCTCCTGCTTGTTGCACTTGGATTTGGGGCCACATGCAGCGATTCCGCTGAGCTGCTTCCACCTGCCTGGTGGGCTGCAGATTGATGCGGGCAAGGTGGCAGCTGCGCGCAAGGAGCTGGATGAGGTGGTGGGCAACATGGCAGCTGGGGTGGCAAGTGGGGCCGGGCCATCTGGGTCGGGGGCAGCTCCCAGCGGCTCTGTCAAGGCCGCACCTGGCAAGGTGTCTGGCAAGGCGAAGGCTGCAGTCAAGAGCTTGACACAGGAGGATGTAGCTCGCATGGCAGAGGAGGCGTTCAGGACTGCAGCAGCAGCGGGTGCCGGCAAGGGCGCACGGGGCGGGGGCGGGAGCAAAAGGAAGGGCAAGGCCGGCTAATCATGATGTGCAGTAACTTACAGTAGTGACAAGATTTAGGTGACATGCCCTTGACTCTAAGACCATGACCTGGTGCTGAGGTTGACAAGGCATCAACTGGTGTGTGAGACTGGCACAGTGACAGACATGGCTTGCGTGCACCACTAGAGTGTCTCGAGCTGCCTAGCAGCAACACACGAGGTAACTTGTGCGGCTTCATTTTTTTTACCACCCGGCTTGTCATGAATACTTTCCAGCACACTGGTTCGTTCAAAATTGATGGCGGGTGGCATGTGGGCCCAGCCTGCAAAGTGTCCCTAAGCCAAGGGGTGTGCACAAGCACCGATGCACCCCATCAGCACATCTCGGCAGTCCAATCATGCATATGCGCGTGCGCGTGCCTCGCGCCCAGCAATCGCCGCTTCTACCACCTCTTTGCTGACACTGGGCAGTGCGCCCGTGATGATGGGCACCAGGTTGGTTGCTGACTCAGCAGGCACTGCCACGCCATCTTGCAGCCCTGCAATGGTGCGAGCCAAGAGAGCGGAACATAGAGCTCTGTGAGTAGGACATGTGCAGCAGCTGGACAGCATGCACAGCATCCCCACGATTACCCATGCATGCACATTTGCAAATTGATGCCGCATCTGCAGTAGTGCATGGGGGAGTGTCCTCTGCAAGCGCCTTTGTACATGAGAGCATAGCACAACAATCCGCGCATGCGACGCAAGCCTGACCTAGCGACAAGGTGCAGAGCGCATCCACCGCGCATGTGGCCATGTCCTGTGGCTTGGACTCTGGCGGGGCCATCATGTCATACTTCTTGCGCGCCGCCTGCTTGGCAACCTCAAACCGGTCAATTTCCACCTGCAGCAATGCATCATACAGTAACATGTCATGATTTGGGGGCCCAGTCACGTAGCTTGCAGTACTGCTGTGTCATGTTCATGTTCATGTTACACGAGCCTTCAGCCAGTCACGGTACTGCTGTGTCCCCTCCAGCAGCATGTGTTCACACCATAACATAATAGACACATCGGCCATCATATCAGCAGCCGCGCACCTCGATATCTTGTGTGATGCGGATGCGGCGCGCCGCCATGATTATGTCTCTTGCCGGCACCAGGCCCAGCCCTGTCTTGACCATCCACATTATCTGTGATTGCGGCAGCAGCCAAGCTTGGCATTGGGCAACCATGGCAGTCAACTGTAACGTTGTACAGACTAGGGCATGGTGATGCAAAAGAGGACAGGGAGCGTGGGGATGGTCAGGCAGGAGGCCGCCTACATTGAAAGCGCAGGGAACATTGTGTGACACGCAAACACTGCCTGCCTACTCTTCGCACCAGCAAAATGTATCGTGACGTTCCCATTTTGCCATGCTTAGCCTCCAGCGCCTGCATCGCTGGTGCCATGCCTGCTGGCCTCTTGTCAAAGATGGCCCGACAGAACTCGGGATACGCCTACAGGCGCAGGTTGAAGCATAGCAGGTTGATTTTTCAGACGGTATTTATTTGTAGGGCGCTGGTCCATGCAGCTGAGTGTGCAGCATGGCCGGCGGACAATCTGCAGCCGCACCAGGTCATCAAACCCGCCGTCCGGGGATGTGATGCGGCTGATCAGCCCCACGATCGGCAGCGCGCCCTGGATCTTCTTGGCCACCTTAGCCACCTGCTCACCAAAGCCACCAGCACTGCACAGCACACGAGGACACCCGCAGCAGGATCTCTTCCATGAGCGTGGCGACACTTGCGCATGGATGCTTTGCGGGAACATGATGCTTGACACAGAATGTAAGGATATGGACACAAACACGCAGTGCCCAACCCCACCGGGTGAAATTGGTCATAACACATGAATCTCTTCCATGACCTTTTCCACAGCACACTCTCTTACCTGTCGGCTTTCACCACAATTAAATTCCTGCGTGGTAAGTGCGTCTGCACTGCTCCAAAGGGCCGTTGAATGCGGCATCCCCTCAGCATACATTGTCGTTGGTTCACAAGCAGCGCCATTCGATCTTATAGTGATATAGAGATATGAGGGCAGCAAAAGTGGCTCGACGGGTCATAGTGCTCCCTCTTTTATGGTGGCGAACGACCTGCATGAGGTGCTACTTCGAGCGTGTATTCCAACGCTTAGTGCTAACTAAATTTTCTGTGTTGATCATCGTAGTTCCACCATGAGGTTTTCATTAGGAGGCGTTTTGACGCTGGCAGGACTGATGGATCTGCTTCATACCGCCTATGCAGTCATCAAACGTGGGTTCGCAGTGTCTGGTTTTTATGACCGATCATGGTGTTGCCATGAGTTAATTTTGGTATGGCCATGCACCATGCCCTCCTGCAGACAGAGAGGTGCTGAAGCTGACACAAGAAGAGTTCAGCTCATTTCCCCCAGCACTACTTCTAGAACTGGCCATTGGGACAGGGCTCAGCGTGCTAGGTACGTGCATGATCACTTGCGATCAAATGGGCATTGGCTCCTGTTTGTAGCTGCGCAGGGCCGTGTTCCTGTGTTCCAGGTCCTGCTGTACATGGCAATTTGTCTACAGATCTCCCACTGATCACTGCTGCACTTGCAGGTGCATTCATGCTGTCAGGTTCACTGAAGGTGGTGGTGTCAAGCAAACAGGCATGGTGAGTGCAGGGTTAGCGTAGACGAGCCTGGGTACCACCTGCAGTGCAGTTGGCTTAATGAGCCAACGCGCCAATGCTGCTGCTGAATTGGCCTGCTCATTAAAGCCCAGCGCAGGACAGCCAGTGCCCAATCTCTCTCTCATGCGTCACAAGCCCCACGTCACATGTGCTGCACCACACAGGAGCATGGACATCGGCGGCCTCAGGCTGGATTTCATGTCATTCAACACAAGGGCACGAGCATTCACAGTGCCTGATGTTCAGAAAACGAGCTGAGCGGGGGTGCGGAATGCTTGCATGGCACTTGTCATGGAGCAGTGCCTAGTCATCTTGGGCATTAAGCGGTAAAATGCATGGACGTTGGTATTTCAGCTGTAAGCAGTTGCGTCATCCATGAAAGGCATATCAAGTACATATGGTCAGTCCGAAGCTGTACTGCTCATCGCCAATCATACAAGCAGACCTGTGCAGGGGCATAGGCACACAGGCAGATGCCCAATGATAACCACAGCGCGTCAGTGAACTGAAAGACAAATCTTTGTCAATCACATAAAGGTGAGGTGATGGATTTGATGGGCCGATCGATTGGCTCTCAAATCGCAACCATGTCTGGGGCCATCCAAGTTGGAGGCTTTAGCCTTGATCCTAATACTATTCAGGCGCAATACAATGCCTGGCTGAAGCAGCAGCCACCTGCGGTGGAGGTTCTTCTAACAGGTCTCCAGTCATCAGTTCAGGGCGTGGCCATCGGCTACCTTCTTGGCAGCTTGACGCCCTCCGATCCCAGTGCGCTGAACCCCAACAACAGCAACCCAGCTCTTGCCGCACAGTTAAAAGCTCTACAATCAGGCGGGCCATGGGCACAGGCACGGAACCTGGGTGTGCTTACGGGAGTCAACGCAGCGCTCACACTGGCCATCAAGAAGGCGCGGAAGGGAAAGGAGGACGTCTGGGGCGCGTGAGTGACCCCGATGGATCGTCCCCGAGAGATGCGCATGTTCATGCATGCTGGTGCATGGCTGCATGGCGGCTTCCGATCTGGCATGCTGCTGTTCCTGACTGTACCACTGTCGCCTGCATGTATGTGTGCAGCATGGGTGCTTCATTTGGATCTGGTGTCGCGTATTCACTAGCCAGCGGGGCACCCAACCCCATCCAGAGCGCCATCACCACGGGTATGGCCTTTGCAGTTTTCAACGGCCTCTTCTACCAGGTACGCGGTGGGCGTGTGCATACCCCAGCATCATTGCAGGCACAAATGATCGCGCACCATTGGGACATGGCCTGCGGACTGCAGTGTTGGAACTGGCATGTGTTGCGCTGCATACGCTCCGACTTTGCAAACACAGCTGGTCATGCCTGCTCCAATCACCGTGCGTGCAACTTGCTGCAAAACACAGATCGGCCAGATGTTCAAGCCAGAGCACGCAGACACAGAGTATGACCGTGGGAAGTACATGCTCAAGACACTGGGGCTTGCGGTGAGTGCGAGAGATCCGCCTGTGGGCCCCTGGCTGACGCTGTGATGGTCTGCATCACCCATAAGCAGCTTGGTACGACTTTTTCATGTGTGGCCACTGGTGAACGAATGCCATCTGATCGCCGTGTTCCATGTGTGCAGAAGTATCAGGACAACCTGAAGAAGCAGCTCCTCACAGACAACACCATCATGTTGTGGAACGACAGGTGCGTGAGGCAAGGCGTGGTCATGGCCTTGACCATGCATGGTCTGCATGGACGTGTGGTGTTGCAGGACGGACTCTTGGTGCTTGCCTGCTTTATGCCATGGTTTGCAACGTTGCGTCCATGATTTGCAAAGTTGCGGCGTCCAACACATCCTCCCATGTTACCCTCTCGACCTGCACACCCGCAGTGCGCTGAAGGATGCCAGCATCCCTGCTGGCCCTCGCCTGCTGATCCTGCACCACCTGGACACCTACCGCAACCCTTCAGCAGTACTGAAGCCCGCGCTGCCGCTGCCCCCACTGCCACCTGTGGAGGCGCCGCTGCAGCAGCGTGCGCAGTAAGCTGTAGGCGCTTACATTCTAGACAGTTGAGGGAATGCACTGAGCAAAGCTACCTCAACATCAGCAGATTCACATTATTCCTGAAGCGCAGCTTTAGAGGGCTGTGTGACTCAGTACATGTATGATGTTCCTGCACACGGTTCACCGAGAAGCTGTGCGACGTCTTTGTCGGGTTTTGTTCCTAGATTGAACATGAAAGCACACCAGAGGGGTCTGCTGATGTTATGCTGCAGGACCCAGTGTTAATGCTTCTTGAGACCTGAGAGGTTGAACTGACATGCTCAACTGCATATTGCAATGCTTGCTACAAGCATGCTTGTATCCAATCCTTCTGAACACCATGTAAGATGAGTTGGTGATGCAAACCACTGATGTCCTGCACACAGTAAGATTCTTGCAGTACTGTTTTATTATCCTCACTGAACAGCCATCTTACTGCACTTGTACTGCAGTACTGCTGCGCTACTGCACACCACTTGTCGGTTCGCGTTCAGGCTGCCTAAATGGATTCGATAAAAGTATGGGGTGTCTAACATAGTGGCGCGCTGCAGCGCCGAGTTGCACCAAGCTGCTTAGATGTTTGGCGACTGAAAATGTCTGCGCAAGCAATCAAAGCAGAGTTGACATTGTCAAAACGCTACCCAGAGGCCACGGAACTGCTTCACAAATTAACAAAGAAGGAGCAAACCGCTCTTAGGAGGGCGTTCGAAGCTTTTGACATTAAGTGCGTCGAACCTCACCTTTGAGCATAACCAATTCGGCTAACAGCCATGATTGTGCTTGCTGAAGCCCTAAGCTTGGCCATGTGCACGTGCGCTTGCAGTGGAAGCTGGACGATTGAGCTGACTGAATTGAATGAGATTTTCAAGTAAGCTCTTGCATGCTTGTGTACACATGGACCTCCATGATGGCGTGCATACTGTAGCGATTCATGCTGGGCAACCGTCTTCACACCGTGCCCGCCACACACATTAAACGGCAGGCTCCTGGGTTTGAGCCACATCCCTCCTGATGAGTTGGCACGCAAGTTCAAGCAGGTACAGCGATTGCAACACGGTGCACGGCAAGGACCAGGCCCCATTACTTACACTGAACATTGCAGCGCACACCAGGGTACATGCACCTGCACAGTTGCTGCTGCTTGCTGCACAGTATGTCGGGTGCACTAGTACACGTTGCATGCAAGTGTTGGCTGCCTGACCTTTTGCACGCGCACATGTGCAGTTGGATCTGGATGGGTCAGGTGCAATTGACTACCCTGAGTTTGTTGGTGCGTGGCACTCAAAGGCCTGCACTGCTTGGCGCAACATGGCAGTGGCCTGGGCATTTCTGACACGGTAGCCAGGCTGAGGGATGCCGAGGAAATGGGAGCTGTGCATGTGATGAAATGCAGACCATGCTGTCTGTGCAAAACACGGGCTACTGTACATTCGGCTCCCTGCGTTGCAGGCATGTATATGGAGGTTAAGAAGGCACACACGTGCACGCCGGAAAGCGCCGCTGACATCTTGCGCAAAAGGTGAGGGGCAGCTGTTAGCAGTAAGGAGGCTGTGATAGGCATGTGCTGTCATGGAGTGCCTGCCCAGGGCCAAGAGTGATATGTATAGTGTAAGAACACCGCCAGTGCGTGCATCATGCTGCAGGCCGTATGAGCGCACTGCCGACGAGCTCAAGCGGCTCGGCCATTACTTGGCTCGTGAGGTGCCGTTCTTTGCGCGCGCATCTAAGGCGCTGCAGCAGGAGGTGGCGCGCAACGCGGGGTGTGTAGTGCTGGAGCGCGGGGAGTGGTTGTGGCAGCAGGGTGACCCTGCCACACAGATGGTGGCGCTCCTGTCAGGCACGGTGAGTTCAGCTTCTGCTTGGAACTTCCAATGGGGAGTAGTAAACGCAGTTGAGTTGAAGGCGCATATGGAAGGCCATGGATACTACGCATGTCTTGTACTTGCATCAGCCACCAGTGCATTTGATGCCTTCCTGGGAGTTGAGATGTGAGATGTCAGATGTGTGATGGCAGCAGCTGGCCGGCACTTCCCACACCCACACTACATCTACATACCGTAACCCTGTGCGGATCGTCGTACCATGCCATCACAGGTTAGCCTGTGGGCGCGGCCTGTAGGCTCTGTGCAGTCTGACCCCTTGCCCACGTCCCCCACCAGAAATAGCCCCAGTCGGGCAGCATCACGTGTCAATTCATCCGCGTGGATGACACCACGCTCCCCTGCGCCTGTGGGCACACGCAGCTTGCAGAGCAGCATGGCAGGTGGGGCGGATGAGGTGCTGCCAGGGCTACCAGTGGGCGTGTCGCCTGCAGGGCCAGGGGCAGTGGCAGGGGCAGGGCCCGCGCTGAACAGGGTGAGCAGCAAGCTGGCAGCCTTGCTGAAGGACACAGTGCCCACCACCTCCGCCTCCTCATCTGCACCAGCAGTGGCCTCACACGGGGCAGGAAGCCCTGCGGGCACAGCTCAAGCCACCCCTTCAACTTCATTTGTGTCCCGTGCACGCAAGCCGGGGCAGCTCGGTGAGGGGCTGCAGCGCTTCCGCGCCATCACGTCCATGGTTGCAGCCACACAGCGCGCACAGCGGCTGCTGCTGGGCTCAGCTTCTATGAATGGCTCTGACGCAAGCAGTAAGAGCTTGAAGAGCAATGATGGCGGGCCAGGGGGGGACAAAGCTGGGCAGATAGGACATGCTGCGTCCGCATCAGCGCCTCTGCTGTCTAGGCCAGGCAGCGCTAGGCGCAGGGAAGTACAGTGGACAGCAGAGACAGGTGGTAGCCCCTACACATCCTCTGACGGTGGGAGCACATCTGCAGGAGCTGCGGACGGACCCAGTGCCTACACAGGGGCGCCAGGTGCATCCCGGCGCACGTCTGTGGCTGGTGAGGCTGGTGACACCTTCCGCGGCTCCATTGCAGGTGCTGCTGGGCGCACATCGCTGTCGGGCAGCAGCTCTGGGCACTCGCCTGCAGCCAGCCCGCGAGGGGCTGGGGAGGATGCTCCCCTTCCAGCTGCAGGTAATGGTGCCCCGCTCAAGCCAGATGGTGTTGTGGCGGCCAGCAACCCCCATGCCGCAGACACAAGTGCTCCCAAGACCCGAGTATCTAAATCAGGCACAGGCGCAGGCACGTCCCTCAGCCGTCGCATGTGGAGCAAGGTCAGCATGGCCGTTAAGTTCAGCGCGCGTGCTGCGGCCCTGAGCGTGCACAGCCTCAGCAGTGGGCGACGGGGCCCGGCGGTCATCAAGGCAGACCAGGTCACCACTGCACTCATCACCAAGAGCGGGGAGGTGTGTGCACTGCTGCGGTTTGTGCAGTGTGCGACTGGTGCGGTGGCAGTGTGGTGCGTTGTTTTGTGTACAGGTTGGTGCCTGCGTGCTCCACCGGTTGGCCAGTGAGGCTGCGTGTGCTGCGCCCATGACATGTCCGCTGTGTCCTGCGTGGGCCGCAGGCGGGTGCGCTGTCCCCCATGGAGGCCGTGAGCCTGGACCTGGTGTCAGAGCTGCACGAGCTCTTGGGGGAGATGCGCGCAGACGAGGAGGCATCAGCTGCACAGGCGGGCCGCAAGCCCGCTGCACCTCCTGTCTTTGTGGGCTTCTGTGCGCCAGGCACAGCGCTGGGGATGCAAGCGCTGCTGCCAGCACTGGGGTGGGAGGGTGCTGAGGTGCTGCACACGGCCTCCGTGCGTGCCGCCACACGGATGGTGGCACTGACACTGGAGGCGAATGCATTCCGGGCAGCACTGGGCGCTGTGGAGGGTGAGCCCTTTTGCATGTGTACAGCCACCTTGAGCTCAAGCCCCAACAGCTGGAGGGCACAGATGCACGCGTTTCTACATTCCATGCACGTGTCTCTGCGTTTTGACCAACACGCAGTGTCCTGCCCCAGCTCATGCACGTTTCCATACCCCCTGTTGCTTTAAGGCCACCTGAGTCTCGTACGGACTAAGCACTGTTTGCTCTCTTGCACACGATGGCCCTGCGTTGTGGCCACAGGTGCACTGAGCAAGGGTGCAGGCAGTGGGCCCCCTAGCGCCAGCACCACCGCCTTCACACCCGAGTTCCTGCTGTCCGTGGCAGCCACCCCAGTGGACAGCCGCACCATGCCAGACGCTGCGGTGCTGGTGTACTACCTGTCAACACTGCCCAGCTTTGCCAAGCTGCCATACCAGCTGCGTGCACAGCTCGCAAGGTGAGCACCGCCATTCTAGTGGTGCTGCTGTATGGGGGGCAGGGGAGCTGCATGGCCAGTGAGAGCAGTGCCAGACATGCATGCCTCGGCCATCAGCACGTCGGCTAGTAAAGGCTTGGCCTACCCATGAGGTAGTTGATGCCCTGTGCTCTGCTCCTGTACATTTCTGGTAGCAACAGGGAGGCTGGTTGACACTGTGGTGCTGGCATGCCTCCTGGCACCCCATGCATGCATGACAGGTCGGTGCAGCCAGAGTGGTATGCGCGCGGGGAGCTGCTCATCCGTCAGGGTGACATGCCGCACGCCATGTACGTGCTTGTGTCCGGCAGCGTGGGAACGTTCCAGCAGCTGCGCAGCCAGAGCCAGGGTGGCGTGCAGGCGGAAGCGAGCCGGGAGGCGCAGGCAGCGAGTGCAGCTGCAGTAGCGCCAGGCGGTGGTGCAGTGCCGCCTGACCCTGATAGGCAGGATGCGTTGCTGGCTGAGGAGGGGCAGGCCGGGGCTGATCATGTGCCGGTGCAGGGGCCTAGTGTAGGGGTTCTTGTGAGTGAGCGAAGCGGCGGCGTGAGTGTGAGCGCGGCAGGTCACAGCCCGCGCAGACCCCCCTTCCGCCGCAGTGTGGGCGGTGCAGGCACTGCTCCTGCGACCCTGCTGTCAGGTGGCAGCACAGAGCTGGCAGCAGGTGATGGGCTTGGTCCTGGGGGTGCTGCTGCGCACGTCACCATGCCCAGCCCCCGCACCGCCCCTGCTGCGCCTCCCAGCCCTCGCACCGCAGCCGCACGCGGCCTGCGCACATCCAACAGCGGCCTGCGCGCCTCACACACGGGGCGCGTGTCGAGCAGCGGCCGGGGCGCGGCTGGTGCCGCGACGGCATTGGCCGCAGAGCGCCAGGTGGCACTCAACTCTCTGGCACAGGGCGCAGCTGCTGCGTTGCGGGCCAGGCACGTACAGGCGCAGGGCACTGCAGGGGGGGCAGAATCACCACCCACCCTCATCACTGCGCAGCATGTGGATGCGGCATCTAAGGTGAGGGCCGTTGCGCACTGACACCGTTTGCTGCTGCCTCTTACCTGTTATGCAAGCTTGCTGTCACTAGATGCTCCTTTGCCCAAGCTCCTAAATTGAAGGTCCCTTTTCCCTGCTCCCGCATCCGGCTCTAGCGGATTCTTGCATGTACTGTGCATGGCTGTCAATAGGTGTTGCTGCCGCTGGTGCCGCCCTCACCTCCACCCCTCCCCAACACACACGCACACGCGGCCCCTACCCACAGGTGGCTGCGCTGCTGGAGGGCTTGGATGGCACCACACTGGATGTCTCCTTTGATTGTGACACGCCTAGGCCAGCCGCGGACCCAGCTAGCCGGCTGCTTCAGCGCCAGCTCAGTGCGCTGGAGTCGGTGTTTGGGGCGCTGCAGCAGCAGCTGGGGCCGGGGCGATCACTGGGAGAGCTGGAGCTGCTCAACATGGCAGGTGAGGGGAGGGGTACATGACAAGAGGAGGCTGGCGTGGGAACTTTGGATTGGGAGGTGTAGGCTGTGAAGGTGCTAAGGAATGAGGGCTGACTAGGAGCCTGTGCGCATGTGAACAGGTGTCAGGCCCGGTTGGCGACGGGGTAATTGAAGCAGGCTTGTGTTCAAATAGCACCAAGCATGCTAGGCTCAAACAAGATCTTTGCCACCTGCCACCTCCTGCCTGTGGCACACACAGTGGACAGCACGCCCCGCGCCACCAACGTGCTGCTGAAGAAGCGTGCGCAGTCGGTGGTGGCGCTCAGCGATTGCCGTGTGCTCAAAGTGGACCTGCACACGGTGAGGCGGCTGCCTGCATGACCAACTTGTGGAGAGTGCAATGCTGCACTGGCCAGGGGCAGCCTCGACAGTCGCAGCACCATTTCAGCGCGCGTGGGAGCAGCCTCAGTGCCCAACTGCGTCGTGGTAAAGTACGCCACTCACACGCGCTCCTGAGCACGCTGACTCATCTCTGCTGCGCGGCTGCTGCCTGTTGCCCCGCAGTACCGGGGCACCCTGCAAGAGGCACGGCGGCAGGAGGTGGCGGCACGGCTTGCATGGCTGCGGGGGTGCGCGGCATGGGCTGGCCTGCGGCAGCAGGTGTGCTGGGCGGTGGTACCGGGCTTATCCTCGCCTGTGTTGCGGCCTGCCCACAGCTGCAGACACCAACTGCTGCACTGCTGCACCGCTGTGCTGCCAGCAGCCATCAAGTGCTGTCAATGAATGCAACACTTGATGGTCTTGGGGCAAGCCACTGTGCTGCTCACATTTGCCTGCCTGTCCTGCTGTTCCTCCCACCTCCCCGCCCATGGTGTCTCCGTCGTCTCATGCTTACGCACCCACCCGCTTGCACACACAGGTTCTGCTGTCCTTGGATGCGTCGCTGGTGTGGGCGGATGTGCCCCGTGGCTCAGTGCTGCAGCGTGTGGGTGAGCCGTGGCGTGGCATCCTGGTGGTGAAGGAGGGGGTGGTGGGCATGTACGCGCCGCCCCCGCGCACATGCACGCTGCGTGATCTGAAGGATGCAGCTGCAGCGCAAGGTGTGGTGACAGGGCCGACTGCTTTGTGACTGATGGTTGGCAAGTTAGGCATGGAGTTAGGCATGGCATACCAGGAGCTTGGGCCAGGTGTGAGGGTGGACGAGCAGCTGCGACCCGTACAGATGTCGTGCGTGCAGCATGTCATTTTTACATCTTAATGTGCCTGGTGGCAAGAATCCATTCGGTATTTGGTGCATGACAACGCCTTATTCAATCTGTTTGCTGTGGCCTGCAGAGCGCAAGGCAGCTGAGGTGGAAGACGCAGGAGGACCCTCACCAGCGCCGCAGCAGCGGGCGAGCACAGCAGGTACAGCAGTGCCGCAGGGAACGGCTGGCTTGCAGGCTGGAGACATCGGTCGCGCCAGCCTTTCAGGGGCAGCAGCCGCCAGCGCAGCTGTGCCGCCGCTCAACCTCGCAGCAGGCCGTGGTGCGGCAGGTGCAGGGTCACCGGGATGGCGGCCGGGCAGCGCTGCTGCACCAGTGCCTGGTGCGCCGCTGTTTTCCGCAGCCGCTGCACTGAAACCCGTGACTGTGCTTGGCCCTTCCGACTTCCTTGGTGAAGACGCGCTGCTGAACAGCGGGGTGCACGCGCTGTCGGCTGTGGCAGAGACTGCATGCCGTGTGGCGTGGCTGCGGCCTGCAGACGTGTCTGTGCTGGGTCAAGGAGGTCTGGCACAGCTGGTGGCGCTGGGCCATATGCGCGCTGGTTGGCGGCAGGACCACGTGGTGCGTGGGCCTGATGAGTTCATCGGCACTGCAGCAGCGGCGGCTGGGGCAGTAGATGAGGAGGTGCAGGGAAGCCACATGACAGATGGCTTTGGTAATGCCGACCTGGATGCAGCTGTGGCTCTGCTGCCAAAGGGGGGCCTCATGGCTCAGATGATGGAGGCCGCCACAAGGAGTGGCCCTCCCAAAAGCACCCGTGCACGGGCCGCACGCGCTGCGCTGATCGCACGTGGGCCTGCAGCTATGGCGGCTGCAGTTGTGCGCCCTCAGGAGCGTGTGTCTCAGCAGGAGGACAAGGCCGTGTCGTCACGGGCGCGCAATGCGTACATGCGCCCCAAGTCCACCAACGCGCAGGCGAAGGTGCTCAAGAGCTCGAGTGCTGTGTCGGCCTACCTGGACCTGGATATGGATGTCTATGGCCGATGGATGGAAGCAGCCGAGCGCCACGCACGCACCGCACAGCTGCGTGCTGCCCTGGACGCACGCGCAGCAGGGCACGAGGATGCTGTTCTGGAACTGATGCAGCAGCAGCAGCAGCAGCAGCCACGACCGCAGCGGCCCGTAGACGCACCAGTCGCTGTATGGCAGCCAGGCAGCCCCTCTCCGCAAGTGCCTCCTGTCCAGCCGATTGCCAACATCAGCATGTCATCCCCACGCGCACACACCTCCCTGTCTCACCGCACAACTGTGACACGACCTGCATCTGCTGCTGCAGTGGGGCCCAACAGCCACAGGCAAGCGCCTGCCATGCTGACGGCAGGCTGGCCAGGTGCACCAGTCAGCGCTGGAGACCCAGGCCACACCCTGCGGGTCAGTGTGGGGCCCATGGGCAGCCCAGCACAAGCTGAAGACATGCTGACGTTGGTGCTGCCTCCAGAGCCGGTCGTTCCTGGCCGTGAACCCCTGGTGTTAGGCATTCGCAGACCCAGGTATGAGCTGGCAGACAAAGAGCTGCCGCAGCTGCCCCGGCCGGCTGTGCTGCTGCAGGTGCTGCAGCCGCAGGAGGGTCAGCGTGCGATGCCGGCTGAGGAACCTACTGCTGCTGCTGATGGTGACGATGTGCAAGCGCGACCACTACCTGATGAAGCACGCTCAGTTGGTCTTCCTGAGGCAAACAGAACTGCAGGAACTTCAGCACCACCACTGGCAGCACCAAAAAGGGATCCACCCCAGCCGACCACATCCAGTGTGGCCCACCTTCCCCTGCCTGAACCCTTGGTGCAGGAAGCAGTGCTGGCCCAGGCTGTCCCCAGACCCACTGGTAACCAGTCAACTTTGAGTTGTACCGAGGCAGCGGCGACCATTCAGGAGGCCGTGCCATCATCGCCCTGCCCCACATCCAATGCAACATTGCAGCATGTGTTGCTCGTCGATCCCCTCACCGACCCATGCGCCCCTGTACCCGCCGTGGATGACGCAGCCCGCGAGGCGCACAGCACGAGCTCGGGCATGCGCACGCACACACTGGCATCCGTGCGCGACCATCCACCCACCTCCACCCTGTCACCTCAAACCAGCAAAGCCACAGTGGGTACACCCGGTGAGCAGGACTCAGAGCTTGTCACTGCGCCTCATCTGTCACACCAAGTGCGGCCCAACTCCTCACCCCAGCAGCCAACAGGTGAGCAACTGGCAGCCGGCTCTGCTGATGCAGCTGTGGCAGCCGGATGCTTAGGACCTGCCGCACCAGATGCGGATGCGGTGCAGGGCGAGCTGGACGCACTGCTGGATGCCGCACCTGCACCTCAGACCAGCGTTGGCAGCATCCTCGAGGGTGCTGCAGGCGGTGAAGCTGCCCACACACCAGCACTGCACACAGCATCAGTGCCTGAGCTACACGAGGCCCCGGTTGGTGCAGGCGGCGCATTGGAGCAGGATGGTGGGTGTTCAGTTGCGGCCCCAACAGCTGAGCAGCTGGTGGTACCAGCACAAGCAGCAGTTGATAGCTCAGACAGAGACACAGCTACTGTCAAGGGCGAGGAACTGGAAGCACGTGAGCAGCAGGTGCACACACAGCCAGCAAAGGGCGGTGCTGGGCTGGCTGACAGGATGCAGGCGGTTGGGCCAGCAGCTGAAATTCTGCGTGATCATGACGCAGAGGGTGCTGCCGTACAATCCCAGCCAGCAGGGAATGAACCCCAGTTGGCAGCAGAGCTGAGCCTGGGGTATGCGCCTGTCCCCCTACTTGAAATGCTTGTGGACGCCAGTGCTTCAGCGGGTGTGGATGAGGCCACGGCAACGCATACGGATGATGTCAAGACATTTTGTCAGCCCAGCGCCAATGACAATGTGGCAGGTGTGCAACGCCGAAGAGAGGATGTACATTCGGCAGCCGAGGGGGAGGGTGTACATCACATTGGTGCGGCAGCACCAGTGCGTGCACACAGCACGCAGCTTGCTGATGCAGGTGCATCAGGGCAACACAGGGAGGCACCACCTGAGGATCAGGGAGGGCTGGAGGAACACCATGACCATGGCGCAGGGGCGCTTGCCCATGAGCAGCTTGAGGAGCCCACTGGAGCCAGCGGTCCACCCACGCTGGTGTGGGTGCAGCACGCACATCCCCCTGTGCGGCCTGTCTCTGCACTGCTCAACCCCACAGGCCAACTTGGGGCGTCACCGCGTGCGCGCGCGGCAAGGGGAGCAGCCATCCCATCTCGCATGGGTGGCAGCGCGCTGGATGCCGCCCCCCTGCTGCCACAGCCCGCACACATGCTGCCAGGAGCCACTTCATCAGCCATTGCACTCTCCACCCACATGCTGCTGCCCGGCATCAAGGCCGCAGTAGGTGGGGGCGCGGCTCTGATCCGCAGCGCAGATGACCCGCTGGTGCGCACAAACCTGCCCACACATGCGCGGAGCGCACTGTCTGGCCTGCGGGGTGCGCGGCCCTTCTCGGCCCTTGGAGGCACCCACGCCCCAGCAGCCGGGGCAGCCCCGTCTGCATCCCCGGCCTCTGTCAGTGCAGCCACCATGGCACGTGTGGTGCAGGCCACACAGGCCGCTGCACCGCTCATCCCCACTGGCAAGGCCCCGCCCGTCATCCACACAGGCACACGACCGCGTGTGACGCACGCATCCATCTGGGACCCATTGATCCACCTAGATTACCCACACATCCACAACCGGCCAGGCAGCCTGGTGTCAGGCTTCCACTACAGCAGCGCCGACCTGACGTCGTACAGGTGGCGGCCGGAGGAGCCGCAGCCGGGGCAGGCCAGCTTCACGACACGCTCGCAGCTGCTGGCGATGGCCATTGAGAAGGATGCAGCCGCACTGCTCAGGGAGCGGCTCACTTGAAAGCATGCAGCATGCAGCTGCACGGCGACTTCATGGGATGTACAGGAACTGTGCATTTGTGTTGTGGAGGAGGCAGGTAACATGTTTTGTTCACAGCTTCAGAGCAGTGAGTGAGTGCTGTACCAGGCAGGAGGGACAGGGACGACCTGTGTTGGAGAGCTGTAAGTTGAGTGCACACTGGAGTGCCCATAACAACTGTGCAGGTTTTATTAAGTGTGCAACTGGCAGCACATACAAGCTCTGGGGATGGAATTGTTTGCTGGGCGCAACGTATGCAACATGCATGGTGTCCAAGCTGGATACCAGTGGCAGTAGAGCTGCAACCTGTAACAACCACTTTTGTTGCACGTTTCAATGGAATGCAGTGAAGTGTTCCATTATGAGCATGATGCGCTCAGCCTGATCTCTACATGCACTGCTCGATGTTCAATATAAATTCAGCTACCTCTGCAGAACTGCTCAAAATGCACTCGCACAGTCTATGACAATAAGCAACAAAAGAGGTTGCAGCATGGAGAGCGGGTACTGGATCTGTGTGTCTCAGCCGCTGGTTGGCTGACCAGCAGCAGGTGGAAGGGGAACGCCTGCCTGGGCAGCAGCATTGGCGATGGCCGAGGCCTGGGCGCCCTCAGCCTGTGCCAGCGCTTGCGCCTGTGCCAGGGCCTGCTGCGTAGTGGTTGTGCCTGGCAAGCGCGCAGGGCAGGGCAAGGGCAGGAGCATCAGCGAAAGCTGCATCAACAGTGACACCAGGCATGACACATGGAGTGGTGGAAGCTGAAACGCTGTGCTTGCAAGCCTGGAAGCAAGCGCAAGGTGGGAGGCCTGACAGGCACAGTCAGGCATAATGGCATATGACTTGCTGGCAGCTTACCAGCAGTAGGTGCGGCCTGAGCAAGTGCAGTACTGATGGCGTTGGCATTGCCACCGGCAGCTGCCCGTGCAATGGCCTGCACAGCAGTCAGCCACACAACACAGAAGGCCATGCGCCAGATCCTTCCAAGTTTGTGTTTGCAGTGTCCACACGATGTATCAGGTCAATGCAGGAAACGCGCATCCCTCCAACACCACTGTGTTGTGTATGCTCAGGGGTACGGCTGCTGAGCCATGTTTCACAGGCTCCCTAGGTTGGGTGCACATCAACATGCCCATAACTCACGTCGGCAGCGGCCTGGGCGTTGCCGGCGGCCAGGGCCTGAGCAATTGCAGCCGCAGTAGCATCACCACCAGCTGGGGTAGTAACAGGTGCAGGGCTGGGGCTAGGGACGGGGGCAGGAGCTGGCGTGGGGGCCGGGATTGGTGCAGGGGGTGGGGAAGGTGGAGGTGCAGTGGTGGTGGCAGCAGTAGTGGCGCCTGCAGTAGTTGCAGCACCACCAGCAGGGCCACCAACAGGGCCTGTGCCACCACCAGTCGGGCCAGCAGCACCACCAGTTGGGCCAGCAGCACCACCAGTCGGGCCAGCAGCACCAGCAGTCGGGCCAGCAGCACCAGCAGTTGGGCCCGTAGTGGGTGCGGCCTGGGGTGCAGCCTTGGGAGCCGGTGCAGGAACTACAGGAATGGGAGCTGGGGCAGCAGTGGGGCCAGAAGGAGTGGGGCCCGAGGGTGCAGGGGCAGGGGCCCCACTGGGTGCGCCTGTCACAGCTGCACCCCCACCCCCACCCCCAGCACCACCCTGGCCGGGCCCAGGCGCGACACCACCTGCCTTAGGGGGCAGATTCACGCCCTGTGGCTGCAGCAGATTGCGACCTACAGGGTGAATCACAGTAGGTTGGGGCATGTGTTGTGGTGTGATCAGCACGCATCACATGACATGCAGACATACTGATATCAGGAGGATGATCTAATGGCTAGCTCATGCAGACCCAGTTTGGCAAATGCACAATCTCAATGCTTGGAAACAGCAGCAGGATGACGAACAGGCACCCATCGAGGCATGTGCGTGTGTGATCAGACCAGATCATGTCATGTGCGCCCTTGCAGCATGCTGCAACGAAATCAGATGCAAGGCTGCCGGCGTGCTATCAGCAGGCGGTGCACATGGCAGGTGTTGAGTGTCATGGAGGTGAGCCGCTCACCGTGTACTCCCACAAGGCACAGGGCCAGCAGGGCTGCCACAACAGCCCGTGGCAGACGCACGCTGCGCAACATCTTGGGTCAGGCAGCTGTTGAGGTGTACTATCAGCAAAGCAGGGTAACTGGGCTGGAGAGAGTGTACAAACTGACTAGTGAAAAGATCACACTTGCACTTGCTGGTGAAGTCATAGGCTCACACTGACAATGTTCACATTGTCCAGACAGCTGCTCAAGTGGATACATGCTGGAGCGGCTTGAAGGCATGTAAAACAACAACCCTTCAACTGCAGCAGGCTTACAATGAGTTAAAACTGGAGGATGGTGACATAACCAACTGTACAACAGAGGCACTGGTTCCCTGCAACGCATGTCGGAGGAGAACGCGGCGTTGTGGGGTCTAACATCAGCCTGATACTCAACATCACCAGCGCCTCACAGCCTTCATGCACAGATTGGTGAACCAGACGTGCGGCATGTGCTAGGCTTTATATATGAAAAACATCGAACACATTGAATGTGCCAGCAAGCTGGCTGCGCTCCTCCACGCCTCAGCGGCCTGCGTGGCAGCAATCATGCCATGGCACGTGGTGTGTCATGCTGAGTTGCCACACGCATGCTTCATGCCATTTCTTGAACTGATGCAGCTTGCCTGTGCTGCAGCTGTTTGAGGTCAAAGAAGAGGAACTGAGTAATTCATGACGTGTTAGGTGCATGAGGCATGCCTTGACAGTGCCTCTGCTGCACATGCTTAAGTGGGCAGTGCCACGGAATGCCACTTGCCCGTAGCATGATCATCACTGCAACAGCATGCCACAACGCAGCGCCATGCCGCATGCAGCAGCCACACATACCGTAGCCATAACCAGCCGGGTACAAGCCATCTATGCCCAGGCCGCGCGACTTGCCCACTGCAAAGGCAGAGGAGAAAGCCTGGGACGCACCACCCCCACGGGCAAATGCGCGGGATGCCGCCTCGGCCGCCGCATTACCGTAGCCGCCCGCGCGCGCATTTGCCAAGGCCTTGCCAGCATCATGTTGGTGCCGTGGTGGTGCAACACATGCAGTCAGGTGGCTGACCCAGTATTTTGCAAGGACATGATGCTGGGACTGGCAAAGTGCATGAGCACAGTTGCTCTACCATGAGGCTGGCAGGGCTCATGGCAGTAGCCTGTGACTTCCACACCGCAGCTGTGCATTGACTCATGTCCATACCTGGGCAAGCGCCACAGACGCAGTGTTTGGGTTCTGCATGGGGCCATGAAGCCGAGTACTTATGAGCTGTCAAGATGCCATGCCATGCAGCCAATATGGCATACAGACAGCCTGTTGCCTATCAGGTGGGAGACGAGGACGGGCATGTGCATGGGCAGCAATGTGTCATGCAGTACATCCATCATGGACATGGGAGTATGTGTGATGTGGCCGCCCACGCACCCGGCTGTAGCCCTCAGCGATGGCGTTGGCTACAGCATCCGCCTGGGCCTGAAGGCAAAGCAGTTGCCACAAGCGAGGGTACAGCAGCATTTTGCGGGATGCAGCAACTGCCCGTCTCCCCCTGCCCCCCAACAAACTGTGCTCAGCTCTAGTGTCAGTTGGATGGGCAAGCACTCGGGCCTGGCATCAGCTGGCCCGCACTCCACCACTCACATTGTTGCCGCTGGCCTGAGCAAAGGCGTTGGCGATTGCAGCAGAGTTGCCCGATGCCACTGCATTGGCCAGCGCACTTGCAGATGCCCCACCACCTATGCCACCTATGCCACCAGGGTACCCACCAGGCGCCACAAACTGCCGCAGCTGGCGGCCTGCTTTGGTGCGGCAGAGGGCAAGGGATGGATGAGGGAGGGGGGGTGCACACAGGATGGGGCAGGCATGGCCAGCACCACATTGGCTCTGCACCACATCTCCGCCACATGGCACTTGCCATGATGCAAGACTCAGTGTGCTGTGTTTGTGCAGGCTCGCAGCAGGTTGCTCAGGCCCCAGCGTGTGCACACCTGCAATGGTTGTGGGCGCACCCAACAGCACCAGCACCGCAGCTGCCAGCAGCACCAGCCCTGTTGAGAGACGCATGGCTTCGCGATGATGTTGAGTGTGGAGTGATGTGGCAATGTGTCAAGTATAAAACTTCCCAAGAAGTAATCCCGGCAGTCATCCAATGAGAGAGTGAGGGTGTCATGCAGGTTCACAATCAGCGTGAATTGCTTACCCTTCCTGTGCCTGTGCCTATGCTGCTGCTGCTGCTGGCCAGCTTGAAGACCGCAGTTTGCTGCTTGCTGATACCAACGATGTTACACATGTGCTGGTCTCACTCTCAACATGACAGTTTCGGCTGTCACTTCTCAGGATCGCCGCAGGTATTCAAGCATACATTATCCGGATGCCACTCCATCACCAACAGCATTTCACACACCGCATCGAATGGTGTGTCGATGAGCCCCTCACTATCTATGGCCCGAGTCTGCATGCGCAGTCCAACTGCCCTTCTTCTGCTCAGCACCCCTCAATAGGGCGCATACCTGCCACCACCGTACCGTGACCCAGGCCCTGGAGCAGGCGCAGGCCCCCTGCCTCCAGACCCGTACCCAGCATCCCGCTCCCGCCCATAGCTGCCCCGGTCCCTGTCAAGCTCCCGCCCGCTGCCCGGTGCGTAGCGGTCGCTGAACGCATCACTCCTGGCACGCGGTGGCTCATCGATGTACCGCGCCCCGGCCGCGCCCATGCCATCACGGCCACTGCTGTGCCGCAGGTCTGCCATGCGGGCGTCATCCACATACTCGCCACGCCTGTCCCCGTAAGGGCCGGCGCCACCCCCGCGGCCCCCTGCAAGCTCCGTGCTCGGCCGCTCCCAACGCGGATCTGGCCGTGGGTCAGATGTGAGTCGACCTGAGCCTGCACCTCCACCCCAGAAGCCCCCAGACCCGCCTGCAGGGGCCCGGTCTGCGGCATACCCGCTGAAGCCTGTCCCCTGGGGCATGGGCTGCCTGCTGGCTGCATAGCCCCCCACATCTGGTCCCCTGGCACCACTGTCATAGAACCGGTCATGCTCCCAGTGATCCACCTCGCGCGCCCTGTCCCGCTCCACCACCCGCGGCCGCCCACGCTCCTCAACCCGCAGCCCCATAGGGTCACGCCCACCAAAGTCACCTCCGCGTGGCCCGCCGTCCACGTAGCGGCCAGCCATGCCAATGTCCGATGGCCCCATGTAACCACCTGCACAAACATCCAGCCATTCAGATGTGCACGCCATGCCAGTGACACCCCTTGAACCAGTCAGATGTGCTCAGGTGTTGGAAATAAGCAACCATAAGCATGGGTTCATGACAACAGCACAGCCATGCACAGCAGTACCCACCGCGATAACTGTCCATGCCACCACGCGCGCCGTAGCCAGTGTCCACGGGCCGCGGTAGTCCCATGCCACCCCCCATCCCCATGCCGCCTGCTGGCCTGGCCCCTCCATACGCGGCTGGTGAGGGCCCGTCCACGTCGTCATCGTTCTCCACCGCACGCAGCCGCACAGTGCAGCCGTCTACTGTGCGGCCGTCCAGCATGCGGATGGCGTCCTGCCGCTCACGCTCAGTGGCCCACTGCCCAAACCCAAACCCCAGCCGCCTCACGTCCGCGTACGTGACGTTGCGGCTGCCTGTGCGCAAGAAGTCCTTGAGCTCCCTGCAGCAATGATGAGCCAGAACACGTCAAATTGTGCTTTTGGCACAAAACTGGACACCCCTCACGTCTCAATCTTTGCTGCCACGTGTGTACTCGTCTACTGGCTCCACCCTGCAGGAGCACACACACAGCACCTGATAGTAACAAATCAGCGGCCGGTAGCACCACTCACTTCCACGTGAAGGTGGCCGGCAAACCCGACACCGCCACCCAGCAGCCAGGTGGGTGTTGTCTGCGACCTGCACTGCCCACCATGCTGCCCGGGCCCCCGCGGTCCATCTCCCGCACAGGCCCCCCTCGACCCCGGAGATCGTCCTCGTACCCCCCACGAGGCCGGTCATCGTAGCGGTCCAATGGCCTGTGGTCCCGCTCCCTGTATGTATCCCTGTCCCTGTCCCTGTCCCTGCGCCCCAGATCCTCACGCCCGTTGTATGCCGGCCCGGACGCAGGGGCGCTGCCACCTGGCATTTGGTCCTTGGGGATGGCGCGCGTCACCGCGATGTCACGCCCGTCAATGATGCGGCCATGCATCTGATGAGCGCATGCAGCAGGCGGTGGGTGTGTAAGTCACTGGAGCATGGTAATGCACCTGAGCTGCAGGCAGACATACGCTCCAAGACCTTGGCAAGTCCTGCTCCAGCGCGGGCAGAGAGCAGACCTTGGTGATTGCATGCTGCATGCCCACATAACTGTTGAATGTCACAAAGCCAAAGCCCTTGGAGCGTCCATCGCGATCATGGATCACCTGCGCCCATCGCCAACATACATGGCATGTGCATGAAGAGCAACTGGCAATATGATGGGGACGGGAGGGAGTTGCTGCAGACAACAGCGATACAAGTACAACTCATGGCAGTTATTTCTTGATGGTACGCACAAGGCCTCGTTTGACATCGCCCACTGCTGAAATGAACAAATCTTCAAGCTGGCGATGATCGAACGAAAACGGCAGATTCGCCACATGCACCTGCAATAATACTGCGCCAGATCAATCACAGCGAAAGTTGAGCACAAACAGGCACGCAGACCTTGTAGGCGTCGTCTTCAGAGGACATATTGACAAACTTTAAGAGCAGGCGCGGCGCAAAAGAGCACATGGGGCACAGGATTGTGTGAGGTACCCTGAGGCGCAGCAGACCATCATGGCCTTCCTAATTATGCAGAACTGGTTCATGGCCATGTGTAAAGATTGTTCCTGATAAATGGGGTCATAGCGCACTGGCAAGTCACAAGACATGTCGGACTTGCTGAAGGCGTGGCTTGCTGAGGAGGCGGGCCTGAAAGTCGATAACGTGGAGCAGGCATGTGGCACCGAGGGTCCTTTGACATTTGTGTAGCTGAGTGCTTCAAGCAACACTAAAATATTGCTGACGTTGAACCCTTGATCACTCGGTGTGTAGGCGTTCGCCAATGGCTATCTGTGGGGCCAGCTCTTCAGTAGGTACAATCTCCAGAATGACTTCGAGCGGTTCGAGAACAAACGGACCCCGGACAGCATGGTTAACAATTACACGCGTCTGCTGGTGGGCGTGGGGTCCCGCGGGTCATGTATTGTGCCTCCATGCAAGCATGCATTACGAGGTCGCAAAGGCAAAATGCGCACTGTGTGTACCCACCAGAGCTCACCTCTGCCTGCCACACTGAACTGCGTATGCAGCCGGTGTTCAAGCGTCTCAACGTCGCTTTCGACTCGCGCACCGCCAATGCACTCATGCGTGAGGAGCCCGGCGTTGCACTGCGCTTGTTGTATGGGGTCAAGCAGAGCCTGGGCCAGGTCAACAAGGATCTGGAGGTAAGCAGCTCCAGCAGAAGCTGGAGCCTCAGCAGGGTTTCTTCTGCTGGATGGGGTATGGTGTTGGCAGTTGGCAGAGTGCTTGGCACCACAGCAGCAATGAGCATGCCCCGGCACGCCACACGCACCGCTGTGCGACCTGCTCATGCCATGTTTGCACGTGCTACGGCCTGAACCACCTGCAGAAGTTCAAGCACAGTGGACGCTTGGGCAAAGAGCTGGGTGCACAGCAGTCCCCCAACCGCACATTGCTCGAGTCCCTGCAGTACAAAACAGCCAAACAGCCGTACGAGGCAGGCACAGCCAGGTGTGTTGCCAGGCAGTTGAGCATGGCTTAGCATGGCAGGCAGAGATTTCATGCTGGTTGTGTTTGCTTGGGTGGTGTGGGACCTCAGTTGAAAAGTGTTGCAGCATATGCGCATTGGGAGGGATGTGCACCGTATTGACACAGCTGTGACCCTTTGCCGTGTTTCAGGTTTTTTGAAGAGAACATGCGGCACAAGGTGCCTGATACCACCAACCATCTGATGGAGTCCATGCACCTGCGTCGGTTCTCCGAGAGACAGTACAAGTCAGAGGCAGCCACAGCCGCCGCTGCAGAGGCGGAGCGCCAGGCTGCGCTGGCTGCGCGTGACTCACTGCGCACCACGCTGCGCAGCAACCTGAACAGCACGCGGCAGGACAAGTCGCAGAAGCTGCAGCGTGACGAGGCTGTGCATGCCGCCCTCATCAAGCGCAAGGAGGAAGTGGAGAAGGAGGAGTTGCGCGTGGAGCTGGCCCTGGCTGAGGCGGCCCGCCGCCGCCGGGCGGAGCAGCAGGCGCATGCGGCCATGGACGTGACACGGGGCATCGATGCATTTGAAATCAACATGAAGCGCCTGCTCAAGGGTGACGCGGGTGATGAGGCGCTCACACCGGCCACCACCCACACACCTCTGGAGCACCAGGCCAAGCTGCGGGCCATGGCTACATCCACCACCAAGCTGCTGGAGGAGAGCGCCGGCTACATGGCTGGTGTGCGTGCGCAGCGTGCTGATGATGTTGCCACGAAACGCGAGCGGGAGGCGCGGCGGCGTCGGGTGGTGGTGGAGCAGGCGGCAGTGGCCGCTGAGGCAGAGCGCAAGGCGGAGGCAGAGGCACTGCTGGCTGCACTGGCACGACAGAGCGGGGAGGAGCAGCGCCTGGCAGCGCGGCTGTGGCAGCTGGGGCAGGAGAAGGAGGTGATGCGTGAGAACCGTGAGCTGCGGGAGGCGCAGTACGCGGAGCGCCGCGCGCGCGACTGGGACGACACGCTGCGACGTGAGCTTGAGTTGCACCGCTCGCTGCGTGCACAATACGAGTCCCAGGCTGCAGCAGAGATGGCAGCGTGGACCGAGGCGCGGCGCGCTGAAGAGGCTGCGGCCGCGGCAGAGGTCCATGCGTTCTGTGAGGGGGTGGCGTGGCAGCTGGTGCAGCTGGCAGAGCGCACATACGGGTACCGTGAGGCGACAGGCGCACTGGTGCCGCGAGGTGAATGGCGGCGCTGGATGGCCATGTTCACTGCGGGCGACCCCGCGCTGGGTGACCCCGTTGTCAAGCCGCCCCCACCGGTGCGCATCAGCTGGAGCCATGTGCTTGCCCTGTGGCCCGGCTGCCTGACTGCACTGCTCCACGTGTGCATCACATCGCATCTGCACACCTTCCATTACATGATGTGCACTCCAGGCACGTCGCACCTCTTATGCCACTGCCAGAAACCTCTCACCACATGGCTTGCTTGCTGCAGGCCGACGGCCCCACGCTGGACGAGCTGCAGGCGCGCGCAGCTGTTGCTGACTGGCTGGACAACGCCGGCGAGTATGAGACCGATGGGCAGCCGCCCATTGGGGCAAACGCAGCGCTGGGTGCCATTGTGGCGGAGCTGGATGCGATTTCACGGCCGAAGGTGGCACCCAGCGAACTGCCGTCCATCCAAGAACTACCGCTGAAGCTGGCTGTGGTGGGTGCGCCCTTCTCTGGCAAGACGAGTGTGGCGCAGGAGCTGTCCAAGAGGTTCAAGCTGCGTGTGCTGGAGCCTGAGGCCCTGATCGCGGAGGCAATCAAGGAGGCAGATGCATGGATTGCAGCCCAGGCAGCCGCGCCACCTGCAGCTGCTGCCGGTGCACGCACACCCCTGCCTGCAGCTGAGGAGGGTGCTGGCGATGCAGCCTTGGAACCTGAGCAGCCCAAGCCACCGGCTAAGGCGGCGTTGGGACTGCAGTTCAAAGCTGCCCTCCAGGAGGGTCGTGACGTGCCAGATGATGCGCTGGTCGCGCTTATGGTGATTGGGATGGAGGAGTCGCGGGTGTGGACACCGCCCCCTGAGATTGATCCCAAGACCGGCAAGCCAAAGGACGTGAAGGCTGCCAGGCCAGCAAAGGGCGCTCCACCAGAGGAGCCACAGCCGGCCCAGGGGTTTGTGCTGGATGGATTCCCCCGCACCGTGGCGCAAGCACAGCTGCTGGAGAAAGCACTCACAGGGCTCGACCTGTCCACTGAAGAGATGGTGATCGCTGATGCGTCAAGGATTGCGCCGCCGCCCCCGGAGACGCTGCCGCAGCTGGGCCGTCTGCTGCTGAGCGGGCTGGATGCAGTGCTGGTGCTAGGGCTGGCAGATCATGCAGCTGCCCTGAAGCGCGCGCTGGGCCGGCGGCGGGACCCTGCCACTGGCCGCGTGTACCACCTGGAGTTTGACCCACCCCCCGCAAATGACCCAGGCCTGGCCGCACGGCTCAAGGACGTGGTCGACCCCTCCAACGACTCCCTGCAGGTGCAGCACCGGCTGTCGACGCACTTGGCTGTGGCCGGTCCTCTGGACGAGTGGGTCAAGCGCTTCAACCGCCTGCGCCGGCCCATTGACGGGTCAGGGCCACTGGCTGAGGTGCTGGCCAGCGCGGGGGATGCAGCCAATGGCGTGCTGCGTGCCAAGGCGGCTGTGACGTCATGTCGTGCGGCAGCTGAGGCTGCTCAGAAGGCACGAGCTGCAGCTGAGAAGGCGGCAGAATTTGCGGAGCTGGCACGGGGCCACGCAGAGGGCGCGGCGCGTGACCTGCTGAACGCCAAGAAGGCCGAGATTCAGGCGGCTGCTCTGTTGGACGGCACCGCCGATGCAGCAGCTACTGGTGGGAAGAAGGATGCCAAGGCAGCTAAGGGCCAGCTACCACCTGATCCTGCAGCAGTGGAGGTGCTGAAGGCGCAGGCAGCTGCCAAATGTGCAGAAGCGCTCAAAGTGTGCCGGGGGGCGGCCACAGACGCAGCTGGGTACGCAGAGCGGGCTGCCACCGCCGCTTCCACAGCCAGTGAAGCAGTGGAGCGTGCGCGTGCGTCTCTGGGTGATGCGGAGGTGTCAGCCAGTGCTGAGACAGAGGCGCGTGCTGCAGCAGCGGATGCGGAAAAGGCACAGGCTGGTGCAGCTGAGTGCTCAAAGAAAGCAGAAGTAGCCAAGCAGGCAGCGGAGGTAGCGGCCAAGGAAGCAGACAAGTTTGCGGCAGCTGATACAGTGGCACCAGACGCGCAGGTCGAGCTGGCACCGCCTGCAGAGACAGCAGATGCTGCAGTGGAGCCTGCTGCTGCTGCCCCCACCGAGCCAGCCAAGCCACAACCAGCACCCATCCCCGAGCCTGTGGCGATTGCTTTGCTGGCTGAATGGCGTGCATTGGAGTCAAACTACCTGCGGGGGCTTCAGCTAGGGTTCGCGAACCTGGCGGAGCAGCATGACCTGGCGGTCGCGCACTACAACGCGATGCGCAACAACTTCAAGGCGCTGTTGGCGCGGCCCGATGACCGCGCCGCGCTGGTGGCCAAGTTCCAGGCAGAATACAACAAGGTGGACGTAGACGCACTGCGGCTGAAGGAGACGCAGGCGGAGCTCGTGCTGCGTGCAGAGGAGCTGCGTGAGGCGCTGTGGGCGCTGTGCGACAAGAAGATGGAGGATGCGGACGCGGAGCGTGCGCGCGTGGCGGCTGACACATTTGTGCCCGACCACACCGTCATCATGGCGCAGTACTACACGGCGCTCGCGCAGGTGGAGCTGGACCGCTTTTACACCACGCTCTCGTTTGCGCGTGGCGTGGCCAACGTCAAGTATGGCGTGCTCAAGGCGCCAGTGGTTGCGGAGGACGGGCCGTCGGATGTCACAAAGTCACCGCCAGACCTGCTGGCCGGCTCCATGCCCCCTGAGCTGAAGGACAAGCTGGATGAGAAGAGCAAGACGGCCGTGCAGTTCCCTGCAGCCATCACAGGGCTCACGTCACGCAGCCCAGCCCTGGCACTGGCTCTGAAGATTGCATTGACGTCAGGGGCAGCGGCTGCGGCCGCTCTGCAGCCACAGCCCGAGGACCCCAAGGCCAAGGGCAAGGCCGGGAAGGATGCTAAGGGTGGGGCAAAGGGCGGCAAGGGTGCACCGCCACCTGCAGAGGACGAGGAAGTTGTGCCCCCCGAGGCGGCTGAGGCGATTGCTGCTGAAGTGGCACGTGTTGGGGAGCGGGAAGCTGCGATCCTTGAGGCCCGGTTACTGCTGCTGGCCGCCAAGGCAGGCGCAGCCATGGACGGGCTGGCGGCACTGGCCAGCCGCACGGTGGATACGCTGGCCGCGTGGACCAAGGCCCGATACCAGTCGGAGTGCAGTGCTGTGGCTGCCCTGGACCGCATCATCAAGGCCAACGCAGTAGCCGGCCGCCAGCTGCCTGCATACCTCGGCCTCACTGACGCAGGAGATGGCAAGATGGTGGCAATCGTGGATGAGTCGCTCGCGGTGCTGCCGCCACACCCAGGCTTCCCGCCGCCCAAGCCGCGGGAACGGCCACCACCCGCGTCACTACTGCAGGTGCAGCAGATGGGCGCACTCGCATCGGCACTTCGCGACCTCATGCCCTCCGGCTTCCTCAAGCTAGGGGAGATGGCGGAGGTGCTGCTCAAGGCGGCTGGGGATGGCACCCTGCCTGACGCGTGGCGCAGCCTCAGCACGACGGCGCTGCAGGCAGGGCTGCGCGCATATGACCCCACTTCAACCGGCTATGTGGACTGGCGCGAGGTGGTGGTGAGCCTGGTGGCCGCCGCATTCCCCGTCATCATGAGCGCCAGCTGTGCTGACATGGCGGACCAGTGCGAGGTGCGCATGGGGGCGGACATGACGTATTTCGTACTCATGTTGCGTATATGGCTACAGCAGTGTGTGGCAAGTGAGGATGGCCATGCCAGGAAGGGGACCTGCTGTGCATTTTTCGTAAGATAATCAACAACAGTCAACAGCTGCATGCTGAGGGTGTGTGACGCTCTAAGCATTGCTTAGCAGTAGACTGAATTGAGCTGCTGAACCTGCACACAGATCCTGTCGGAGGTCGACGCTGACAAGGATGGGCTGCTGTCAGAGGGCGAGTGGTTTGAGGTGGAGGTGTGGTTCCAGTACCGCGTGTTCCAGCCGGGGAGTGACGCAGACCCTGAGGCGGAGTATGCTAGTGAGGCAGACAGAGAGGCAGCGCGCAAGGCGGCTTATGACAGGTGTGTGGACATGCAGCGGTGTGGCTGGGCGAGGTGTGCTGTTTGATGTGCGCATCCCAACAGCCGCTTGCTGCACATGCGCATCTTCGGCCTTTGAGCCCAGCACCCCACTGCGCAATCTCTGACTGCACTGCTTGTCCTGCTACCCTCTTCCCACAGGGCCACTGCACTGAAGCAGGTGCTGTGGGACTGCTTTGCGCGGCGAGATGCGGCCACGCGCAGCCAGCGGCTGGACATCCGCGCCATGCTCCTGTACCTGAGCGCCGACCGCGACCAGTTTGCCGGCATCAAGAAGGCGTTCAGCGTGGCCGCGGGCTCCATCTCCTCCAACGCGCGCGGTGACGCCGCACAGCTGCACAAGGTGGCGTACCCGCTGGGGCCTGACCTGGGCCGCGACATCCACCGCTCCCCCATGACCGCAGAGGAGATCTCGGCGGTCGTGTCTCAGATCTACACCTCACGGGGCGGCAAGCCAGACAGCACCCCTGCCATCAGCGCAGAGCAACTCATGTACTCGGCATATGGCGAGCGGGTGGTGAGCCACCTGCTAGGGCGGTACCTGTGGAAGGACCTGTACAACACGGCACGCCTCAACGCGTATTGATCAGCTGCAAACCAACCAAGCCTGAGCTTGAACTTGGGGTGCTGTGTGGCTGATGGTGTGATGCAGTGGAGCGTCATGCAGCTAACAGGCGGCTGCGGCAGCTGCCTGCACATGAGCATGCATGGAAGTGGCGAGGGGTGGGGGGCACATGCTGTGTGGGCGCTGGAAGTGTAGGTGCCACAAGGCCATGTCGTGAATGTCCACGACTCACAAAACCATCAACAGAACGAGTTCTGTTGTTCAGCTGGATGAAAGCCACAGTGTCCATCACGCATTGCGCATGTAAAACATGAGCGTATTCTGGCACTCTGCCACACCAATCCATACCCCATCAAACTATGACCCATGATATCGGGTGCCTCCCATCGCGAATCAATATATGTGCTTCAGAGCCAGCTTGCCCTGCTTCTTGGTCTGCTTGCTGCTGACCTTGGTGGTGGTACGCTCAGTGCGTGCAATGGCCTGCAACAGTAAATCAACGGCATGGGCATACATTTAGTACTCAAATCAGACATGAAATCAATGAGAGACAGCAAGCAGGCTTCAGGCACGCTCATTTCAAGAGGGCAGTTGCTGCTATGTGGCTCGTTGCAGCTCATCCATCATGCATGTTCGCGCACATTGGCGCACCCGCCATCTGCAGACCCCTGGACCTGCGCACCTTTGCCAGCTTTAATGCCTTCCTTTTCTTCTGGTTTGTTGTGCGGTCACCACGCTTCATCGAGTGATGCACCACCCCCAGCCCTGCCATGGCACAAGCCGCACAGCTCATGCTGATTGCAACTGCACCATTGCCCATGGCAGCCTATCAAAATTGCTGTATGCTTCTGCACAACAACAGAGCATTGCACGTGAGTCACGCCAGGCGGTTGCCTACCAGGAATGCTGGTTGTCGCTCCCTTCTTTTTCTGCTTGGGCCCCTCCCCAGTGTCCATCGCTGCAGAGCATTGTACCAAGTGCAGTGCACAGCATCTGTTACCACCATGTGCATGCATGGCACAGCGCTGCTGACTGCATGCTGCATGCTGAGTGTGCATGCTGTGCACGCACCGTTGCCCACTGGTGACTGCTTCTGCTTTGGCGCTGCCACTCCCCCCATCTCCACCTCAGCAAACTGCTGCCCTGACGGCCCTGGCTGCTCCTCATCATCCAGCATCATGTCTCGCACAGAGCCTGTGTGCCATTGCCCAGGTTGAGCTATAACGCCCTCCAGGTCGTAGCCTTCCTTGATGCGCTTCTTTTTATCTGCAGGCAAAACAAAAACAGTAGTTGGCCAAAACCCTGGTGGGCTGGACGCAAGCGAGGTACTTACCCTTCTTTACCATTTTGATGTCTTACACTGAGGTAAGCAAACGCAGCATACGCAAAACGCGAGGTGCTCATCACTCACATCATTGGGTTCAATGTTTCTTTTCTTTCCTCCGCGTGTGTGCAACGTTTGCTTGCAGACACCACCCTTCCGCCGGGTCTCAGGGCGTGGTACTCGACCATATAGCCGTTTGGGCTGCTACGCTCATCTAAAACTTCTTTCCTGTAGCACAAACGCGTTTTAAAGATGATCTCTTCGCATACTCAGGCTCGTTCTACTGTGAGGGCTACCTCGCGCGGTAAGCACTAAGTTGTTGCACATCGCAGGGTAGGCGAAGGTGCCTTAAAACCATCGCTGGCGTTCTGTCATGGTTTGACGAGAAACCCATGTCAGGTTCCGAATGTTCTATTGTGCACTTGCAGCCCGGATGGTGGTCCGCAAATCCACGGCCACGGCGACGGTGCAGGTGGCAGCACCCACTTCAGTGGCTACGGTAGGTAGCAATCGCGCGTGGCCAGAGCTGAGCATGCTCAAGTACCATGCTGAGTCACGATGGCAAAGTTTCCTACCACACAGACGCCGCAGGCGAAGGTCGCCCCGGTCGACGTTGACCTGCTGAACAAGAAGCTGGAGGCTAAAGCTAAGGCCCTTATCGCCCTGGAGGAGCAGGAGGTCAGCATGCGGCCCAAGGTGCGCCATGCTCCACAGCACAGCAAATCAAAACATGGCATGCTGGCCGGCAACCAACCGCTGCGGAACACGCAGCATGCCCATCTGCAGTGCATCCGGTGCACCACATGACAGCTGCTCGAGGCGCTTCAACATGCAAGCATGCATTCCGCCACACACTTAACGCCCATCCAACCTGCACCCGTGCAGGTCAAGGTGACCATCCAGCGCCAGGTGGCTCTGGGTGAGGCCTGGAAAATTGTGGGACGCTGCCCTGAGCTGGGCCAGTTCATCCCTGAGGTGGCGCCCTACATGAAGTGGAGCAACGGCCACGTATGGACGTATGAGGGCAAGCTCCGCCATGGCACCTTTGACTTCAAGGTGGGTACTGGGGACATGGTGGTCGAGAAGCGGTGCGGTGGCAGGCCTCAAGGTGCAGCATAGATTGTGGCGGGGCTGATGGTAGTGCGCGCGTCGGGGTTTGTTGATCATCCCCACTCCCACCCCCACCTGCACCTCCCGCTACTCAGCCATGACCTGTGCTGCGGCTGGAACTTGCGCTGCAGCTGGTGCTGCGCAAGGCTGACGGCGCTTATGTGTGGGAGGAGGGCCCTAACCGCAAGCTGGTGGTGGAGGGTGGACCTGAGCAGACCATTGATGTGAAGATTGACAACGTGAAGCTGCCAGCCTGAACATGTACTGAGCAGCACATGGATGGAGCGACGAGCCCGGGGTCGCCCAGTCAGGTGGCTGACAGGCTGAGATGATGTAGCTGTCCATAACGCTGCAGCAGCAGGCTGGCCAAGTAAATGGTTGACATCTGCCCTGAGGCAGGTGGTGCAGCTGCAGCGCCAACATATGGAACACATTGTAGATGCATCACGGGGACGCAGAGTGAGGGAAACTGTCTCCAAGCAAGTTTCTGCATTCACTGGCCTCAGCAAGCATGCATTTGGATCGCAACAATCGCTGTGCACCATGCTGCCCATTTGCATGGTACTGTTGGTGTGGGTTGGCCCAGGTGTGGGGCATTAGGAGTGCGCACGCAGGTATTGGGCTGCTGTGGTCCTACTGTGCATTGCAGATGGTGGGTTTCCGTGAGTGTTACTAGAGCACAGTGAGCATTTTGGCGTCCTGAAAGAGTGTGGCTTTGTGAGGGGGGTGCACAGGAGGTGCAGGTGGACGGGGCTGGTTGTTGGACATCCCATACATGTGATTGTGCAAACAGGGGTGTCCGCATGTATCATATGGCAAGCGTGATTGGACGTTGTAGCACTGTGTGAGCTTGACCCAAGAGTTACTTGAGCGATCAAAGGATGTTCTGAGGAGCATGGCAGTGGCTGGATGCGTGACATGGTATGCGCCCAGCATTCGTGGTAGCATGCACAGCACAGCGAGCTGGCCATGTGGCGGCTTTCTTCGCGGGGCACTCAATTCTGTTGAGCGTTGGGCCGTCTGGTTGTGCAAGTAGGCGTGTGACACACACTATCGCAGCACTTGCAGTGTAACATTGTTCTGATGGACTTGCTTCATGTGCATCCTATGCCGTCATGCAGCCCCAACACAGTGCTCAATTTATGTTTCAACAGTCGTCCTAGCAGTTGGAACAGCAACAGTGACTGTGCATGCAGGCATGCAACCTTAAACCGCGCACACACCCAGCCCTGAGCGGGCGAAGCCCAGCGGTGCAACATGCACCCACGTGTCCATCTCGGGGTGGTACGCCTCCACCACGCCATGCACACCCTCGTGAGCGTCCATCCCACCAACTGCAAACAGACGGCCATGCGCGCCCACCTGCACACGAAACAGGCACATGCACATGTTGAAAGCATGTGGCATTTGACTTCCAGCATGCATGTACGTACAGGTGAGAAGGCTTGTAGCAGGTGCTAGACCACCCATTGATTTGGCTTGAGCCATACGAGCTCCATCCAATGCCTTACCCCCACGGTCAGATAAGAACTCATGGCATGACTGTGCAGGCCCTCTCAAGCACCCCACCTGTAGTGCTGCCACGCCGCACGAGGAGCGCGGTACGCTCATGGGCGCCACATCCCGCCACACGCCCTCACGCGGGTCCAGCGCCATGACACTGGCCATGCGCGTGCGTGCCTCACTCACGCCGCCTACCACATACACGCGTCCCCCCACCTGTGCCGTGCATATGTGCCAACAGCGACTAGGTGTGAAAGGATCAGTCGTGGACAACGGGTGCAGGCTGAGCAGGGGTATCAGCTTCAGGTGATGCCTTCATCATCTGCTACCAGCAACAGTCCTGCTCACCCCAGCACATCAGTACAACCATGTAACAATACATGGCACTCCCATGCGTGCACTCACCACTGCGGCTGCACCATACTTGACCGCCCGGTTCAGTTCTGACCCCAGTGTCGCCCAACGCTCCTCCCCCACATCAAACCGCTCCACACTCCGCAGCGTGCGCTTCTGCTCCTGACCACCAATCGCATACACCCCCCCGCCCAGGGCAGCGGCCGCAAGCGCGCTGCGAGGCAGGGCCATGTCCAGCGCGCGGGCCCACGCGCAGCGCTCAGGGCTGTACACCTCCACCGTGGGCAGTACATGCTGTACCGCCTGCACCTGTGATCGCCCACCCAGCACAAACAACGACCTACTGGCCGAGACCACGCCCGCGTGTGCGCGGGGAGGCACCAGGCCAGGCAGCTGCTCCCACGAGGGGCTGTCCGGCACCAGCCGCAGCACTGCGTTCCACAGCGGGGTGCCGCCCACCTGGCACACAGCACGCAGCACATGTGTGTGTGGTGGAAGGAAGCAGTCGATTAACAAGCATGCTTATCACGCTCAGAGCAGCAGATTGCTCTCTGGGCAGAGCACTGTGCAGACACTTGATGCCAAGCATAATGCAGCATCATGATGCAGTGGTGCAGGATGCCTGCAAGCTCAAGGTGCACACACACACACGCACACACCACATACACATCCTTCTCCAGCAGCACCGCGCCCGCAAACGACAGGCTGTGGGTCATTGCCGGCATGGGCATCCACGTATCAGTGGTGGGATCGTAGCGCTCCACCACTTTGAGGCTGCGCCACGATGCATCGTGCCCGCCAGCCGCAAGCAAGCCCGTGGGCAGGTGCCGCCGCACACGGCCGAATACGCGCGCTACATGTTTCATGGCTGCTGTTTGAAGTGGGCGTGTCGCTGGCCCTAGCAGGGACGGCTCAGCAGGTGTCATGCCTCCATGTTTGTGGTTGGCCGCCATCTGAGGTTGTGGTGTGCGGCGCTGTGAGGTGAGGGAGGGGCTGGCTGCACCTGAACCGCGCCGTCCCAGTGGCCCTGGGCTGGGGGGTATGCTGGTGGACTGGCTGCCAAGCAGGGGCGGGGTGTTGGCCCCACCCATCGCCAGTCGTTCACGCATGCGGGCCACAACGTTGCAAGCCTCTTGGAACACAAGGGCCTGTGCAGCCACATGTGCATGCGCATCTTGCAGCTGTGGGTGCAATGCAGGTAGCGCCGCCGGCAGCTGCTCCACACGTACTGCAGACAGCAGGTCAGGCAGGTCAGGCATACGCGCCGCCATGTCTGACGCCACCCAATCGACCACAGCTGCCACCACATCAGTTTCGCAGTCAACTGCTAGCTCATCTGAGTGCAGCAGCTCCAGCAAGACGTCTTTGCTCAGCAGTGCCAAGGGGCTGCAGTTGCCGCTGGGGCTACTGGCACTGCTGTCACCGCTGCCACCGTCCACATTCCCACAACTGCTGGGAAAGCCCTGATGTGTGTTTGCCGTTGGCATGGCACTGCTGGCCTCACTGACCCCAGCTGCCCCCATTGACCTCACAGGTGATGCAGAGCTCGTGGTGCCCCGACCAGCTGCCTCTGCTATGCTGTTGGTATGGCTGTTGGCGGGTTGACCAGGCATGTTGTGCATGTGCATGAGAGGCTGTGGACTGGTGCCTGGGGACGCAAGCAAAGTGCTGGCAGGGGAAGGGGAGGGTGTAGTGGCTGGAGCAGGCGCAGGGGATGCCAGGCTGCTGAAGCGCGCACAAATGTAGGACAGCTGCAAGGAGAGCAATGAAGGAAACAGAACTGCCATGTTGTTCCAAGAAGGTAGCAAGCAATGAAGAATTGCACCCAGTTGCTGGTTCACATGACGGTGCCCCGTCTCAAACAGGCCCTCCAGCAGCATGCACTACAAATGCGCACCAGGTGCTGCCGCAGGTCGGTGCAATCGTAGCGCGACGCCAGCAGCAGCAGCGGCACACATGTGCTCAGAGACAGCGCGGAGCGCATGAAGGTGGCGCACGCGTCCAGCAGGAGTGGCACCTGTCACCCACACCTCCAAACAAGCACCAACGATGTTTTGCAAACATTCACCACAGCATGTGTTGTCCCTGCCTGTTGTGCCTCATCAACTGGCACAGATATGCTTATGTTGTATGTTCCACAAGTTCCCTGTTGCATTACTGTTGCCAGCACCTGGAGGTAGGACGCCACCGACAGCAAGCGCTCCAAATTGTGGGGCCCAATCTCCACACGCCGCTCGTAAATGGCAGCTAGCACAGCCTCTAGGTCCTCAGCATCCACATCTGGCAAGGCCAGCACCGTGCAGCCCTCATGCACATGCCCGGAGCCTGTGCTGGGTGAGACACCACCACGCATAGATGCACCGGCGCCCAGCAGTGCTGCTTGGAAGTAGCTGCAGGTGCCCAACAGATCATCAATAACATTCGCATTGATAAGCAGTGAAACGCCTCAATGCTGCAGCAGCATGCTATTGCATCTTGGTGCTCCATGGCACATGCTGTGCTGCGCACACGCTGTGACACAGCCTGCCATGGTGGCAACCTACCTAGAGGATGCACACAGCATGAGCCCATGCGCATGGTGCACCTCCCCTCCACGCGTGACCAGTGCTGTGTCGATGAGAGTTTTTGACTTCCACAGCTGTTCCAGAGACCGCACAATTCTGTCTGAGTCCAGCTGCATCACCTGTTGCCACATGGTGCGTGGGAGCATTGAGCATGAGGATCGTTCATATGACAACGCAAAACACATGATGTAGAACGCGCGTCTTGCTGGTTTGAGATCACTTACCTGGACTTCTCCCGCCTCAGACATTGCCGCTGCTTCCGGATGCACTCGCGCCTGCTGCGCAGGATCTTGAAGTACTTTGTACGGGTCACATTGCTGCTTACAGGCGCCAAGATCGTTCAGCACAACATCAAACTGCAAGGGGTTGTCCACAACACAATACAAAACCGCAAGGAGGTTGGTCGTTGGTCATAGCATGCACCGCATGTGCTACGCGCTTGATGCATTTCACAATATTTCCTGGCTCTCGAATCCCCATAATACTGCAATCAGGAGGGTTTTCACTCACGAGATGAAAGCCCTATCCCACCCATCACTGCGTTGACGCCTTCACATCATTGAGTAGTATGCAGTAGCAAAATAACTACCCGACCACAGCGCGATGGAGCCTTGATCCAGCAACAGATGTCGTCCTGCTGCTGTCTATGCTTGCAGCCAGTTGGCACTAGCTTCAGTTTTCGGGACGATGGACAGCTAGTTTGTGCGCCGGTGTGCAACAGCAAGCTGGCCAGCGTTGGGAGCAATGATGGACCGCTGGAGAGTGCAAGACGCAGTGACGGGGGCAGCAACGTGCACAACAACAATGCTGCATCGGCTCCCGTCAGCGACTCGCCGTACCTGCGATGCAAGGCCTGGAGCGTGCATGGCAGTGGTCCTGCATGGGCACAAGCACATGAGACAGCTGGGCCAAGTGCAGCGCCATTAAAGAGGTCTGCAGAGCTGGCTGGCTTCAACGCACCATCCATGTCTACCAGTCCAGCCATCCTACCACCTCCCGCACGCAAGCTGGCCATGGGCCTTGAGCCAGTTCCCTTCCGTGTCAGTGTGGAAGCATCAGGTGGCATCCCAGCACCAGCGCTGGCAACCACGCAACAGCACCAGCAGTACCAGCAGCAGCACAGGCCATACATGCAGCAATTAAGCAGTATGTTTGGACACCCCAGCTCCCGGCCAGTGTCTGCCCCAGTGTCCCCTGCTGCTGGCTGTCGATACGCTTACCCTGCTGCTGCACAAGCTCCAGGGGCAAGCGCGGTGCAAGTGGAAACATCAGCACGTGATGTGCCACAGCAGCGGCACCAATGGCAGGTGGCAACTAGCCACCAGCATCAGGCTGGCAATGGGAATGACCTCATGTCGTCAGCGACCGCAAATCCGCACGTAAGCTGCACGCTGCAGGCTCCTGCGGCTGGCAGGAGCATGGTGGCAGCATGTGCACCAGTTTGTGCCCCACCACACGTGGAACAGAGATGGGCAACTCCAGCAGCGCAGCCGCCAAGGAGTGCTGGTGTCACGCCTACCATCACACCTGCCACATGCCTCAACACAGCTGCCACAGCTGCAAGCATGGCGGACATTTTGGGTGAGGGCTGGGACGCTGAGGATGAAAGCCAGTGGGTGTCATACGACCCCAAGACCGCTGCAAAGTCTGCTGCAAACACATGCCCCAGCACACCAGCAGATGCTGGCAAGCTGCAGCACCACTCGTCACCGGCATTGCAGCAACAGGGGTCCCCAGCACAGCAGCCATCACCCTCACAAGTGCTGTGTACGCTCAGCTTGCATAGCCCTCAGGGTGGCCACTGCCCCAGCACCCCGTACCACAGCCATGCACCTGCTCAGGTCTCCATGGGGCCGGCTGCACACCACCAGCACCACCACGGTTGGAGCGCCCGGCCAGCAGGCAGCAGTTGGCAGCAGTCCCCACACAATGTGGCACGGAAGCTGGATGTAGATGGCGTTGCTGCCCCAAAGCCGAAGGAGGTTGGGGCCTGGCTGCCTGCTGCAAATGCAGTGCAGCTACAACCACCACAGCAACAGCTGCAGCAACCACTATCCGGCAAGTGGCAGCAACAGCAGCAGCTGCAGTGGATGCCTGCTGATAGGCAGCAGCCCAACACCTTGCCACATAAGCCTGCAGCTGGTGGTTCAGGCCCACCTTCAGCTGCTCAAAGCTGCAATATATGCAGAAGCGGCAGCTTACCAACAACTTTGGCAGACATTCCAAAACAAGTGCAGGAGAAGTTCTGGACGCCCGGCTTCTGGGAGAACTTGATGCACCACTGGACAGCGGTAAGGCTGTTGGGCGACAGCAGGTTGTCAGCAAGTGAGCGCGCAAGCGCGGCTGCGATGCGCCTGAACCACGACAGCCAGCAGTTGATGGACCTGGCTCTGCCGAAGGTGGCTGCATTCCTGCATCTTGTGTTTCCACTGAGGTAGGTGCCAAACTGCCTGGTAGTGCCGGGGGTGCATGCTGCGCAGGCCATGAGGGGAACTTGGGTGCTTCCATATCATGCCTACAGGTACAAGCTGCTCAGTGCACGTATGCACCACACACCGTGTCTATGCAGGCTGATGGTGGAATACTTGGGCATCATGCACTGGGTGAGCGCAGATGCCTTGACACAGCTGGCCACCACACCACCTGACCAGGTGGAGGCCCTGCTGCAAAAGGATTTTGCGAGTGCACAGTCCATGGCATCAGGCTGCAGCCACAGGCTGTCAGAGCCTGGGTGGCCCATGCAGCCATCCAGTGCTGTGGAGTACCTGGTGGAGCTGGGCTGGATTGAGTGGAGTACAGAGCAGCGCTGCTACAGGTACTGACTCCACGTACTGACTCTGCCTTTGTCCACTGATTGTACGTCTTGACATCTATGTCCATTGTCACCTGGCTGACGCTAGGTGGTGAGCAAACGAGATACAGCATATCATTGAGTGCATACCAACTCATGTACTGGTGGCTGCAGGTATGCATTCGATGCAAAACAATATGAGATTGACGACACAGGCCAGGTTCTGCCCAGCCAGTTTGTCAAGGTGTCTCTGGCAGTGTTTTTTGAGGAAGGTCAGCTGGCCACTCAAATTGAGTTCACAGGCCTACGCCAAGCAACGAGGTGTGAGCAGCTGCAGTGCCTGCATGTTGATGATGCTCATGTACTATACTGATGTGACACACTGTGCTTGGGGTTTGCGCCAGCACATTGCAGCAGCTCGCACTGCGAGCAAACAGACGTCCACAACAAGAGTTGTGCATAACAAGCAAACCATGTGGATATCCCTGGTTGTGCCTTTATCAACCCCCCTGCAGCTCATACATGCTACGGCACCCAGTCGTCAACTCCCATGACAAGCTGCTGTTCGTCAGCACACCAACAGAGGGCATGAGCTGTTCCAGGGAGACAGAGCTTGAGAAGCGGATGCAAGGGGGCCTGATGCTGGCAGGCCGACACTACAAGTATGTGGGAAAGGGTTGGGATGGCGCTTCCTCACCCTGATGGGCTCCCTGGAGGGCTGGGGTGTCTTGGTGACAGCTGTGATGAACACCTGCCCTGGTGCACATTGCGAGGTTTGTGCTGACGTGCATGGAATGGCTCTCAGGTACCTGGCCTTCAAGGAGAACAAGGTGGTCTTTATTGCATCAGCCACAGCAGCTGCAGGTGACCAGCTGGATCCCCAGGGCTTCCCGCTCTCCCTCATATCCAGCTGCCCTGCACCTGTGCCAGCACTGACTAGGGGCAGCTGTGTATGCCTGGAGCCAGCACATGCACGAGACCTGCTGGGTGCCACACGCACCATTCCCTACAACCCCAGCACCGGCAAGATCAATGCACGAATGGAGCTCATGCAGAGTCAAACGGTGCCCATCCCACATGTACGCACTGCCAACATCCGCTACACGGACGACATGTATGGCACGTTAGTGCCCCAGTTGTGGGTGTTGGAAAGCGACATAGGCGCTCGCTTGTATCCGTGTGTACTTGTTGTGAGCAGGTCAGGTAGGGTGATGTGAACCGTGTCGTTTCTCCCGGGGTCTGTACTCACTAGTTTCCCCACAGGAAAGGTGACATGCAAATGGTTACATCTGGTATCTGTTGCGATCCCTGTGCGAATTCTGGTGTCCCTTGCAGTGGCGTGGGTGAGGATGGTGAGCCATCATGCATGACTGACGGGGCAGGGCTGATGGGCCTGGGTGTGGCACGCCGCTGCCCCCTTGTGAGCCAGGGAGAGCTGAGGGCAGGGCAGGGGGAGGCAGAGGCACGCCAGATGCTTCCCATAGCGCAGGTCCGTGTGGTCGACCCGCGCGTGCCCATGGGCCTGGTCGGCAAGGGCCTCCTGGTGCCCTGCTCCTTGCTGCCAGAAGAGATGGTGGTCATGCCATTCAGCATGGTTAAGGCACCTGCAGGCATCAAGAAGTACATCGGAAGCTTGCTGGTGGTGGATCCAGAGCTGAGTGCACAGCTGGGGCGCGCCGTGTACGATGTGAACCCTGCAGTGCTGCAGGAGTACTGGGAGGAGGGTGTGCCGGGGGCGCCAGTGGCAGGGCAGCAGTGCACCTGCCCCACGCCCATTCGCGCAGCGTGGCAGGCAACGGGCATATGCCATGAGCAGTACGCGAGCAACGCGCACATCGATGTGGTGAACAGCAGCTTTGGCCGTATGGGTGGCAACTCCGACCGGGCGCTGCTGATGCTGCTGGACCTTGGCGGTGTGCCGCGCTCCATTTTCATCAAGTGCGTCACCACTCCCAGGACAAGCGTACCGTACAACAGCCGATGTGCTGCTGACCTCATTAGACCCTGCCAGTCCCAGTGTGCCTTCTGGTCCCAGCAAGACGTCGACTGAATCTGCATGCGCGTGCCTTGCACAGATCAGCTGATGTTAAGTATGCTGCAATGTGCTGCTCCGGGTCCTGCCTTCAGGGCGCTGCAGGAGCAGCTGCAGCGGTTTGAGGGGCTGCAAGGCAACCCCGAGCGTGCGCTGCGTGCTGCGGCCAGCATGGGTGCGGAGAGTGTAGAGGAGCTGCTGTGTGCTGGCGTAGGCTTCCAGAACGTGGGCGGCGCCCTGACCTTCAAGCCTGACCTCCACATGCGCATGGCGCTGTACAAGTGAGCACGTGTCCTACCCAATCTCCGACATGATCTGTGCATCATGTCCGTACATGCATGCCTGTTGCTGTGTCTGTATCAAGTAGCGCGTCACACGCGGCTGCGAAGGCTCCCACATGACACTGCAGCATGCTGATGCGGCCGTGTGCACTCTGTGGCTGCAGCCTGGAGCAGCAGCGCATGCAGGAGCTGCGGCGCATGCGGCTGGGCTTGGGGGGCGCGTTCCGGCTGGTGGGCATCCCTGACTTTTCAGGGACCATCCCGGAGGGCTGTGTGGTGATTGTGACAGACGCACCGCACATGCAGGAACAGCAGGTGCGTGTGCTGTGCATATAAGTGCATGGGCCGTACGCAATGTACGTTGTGACTGGGAACTTGCCCTGTGATGAACAGCGGCATGGCAGTGGTTAGATACTCCCCTGACCGTGGGCTACTTCATTCCAGTGCCAGGGCAACATGCCAGTGGGTATGGTAACCTGTACTGCCCTGCAGGTGCTACTGTATCGATCACCAGGCTTGCATCCGCATGATATCCAGCGCGCACGGGCAGTGCCCCCACCCCCTGGCTTTCTGACATTCCATAAGGCATCTGAGGGCCAGCTGTGCTTCAGATACGCTATTGTGTTCTCCATCCATGGCGCCCGGTCCTTGGCGCACATGATGGCCACTGGAGACTTTGATGGGTAAGCCGTGTGGTGTTGGATTCAAGAGCAGGGTCATGCATTCTTGCCTCTTCTGGCCACCCCCAAGAGATGTAGCTGAGATGCATCATGGCGTCAGCCACCTGCAGTCATGCATTGCGCTGCATGCGCTCTAGCCTCATGCCATCATGGTTGCCTGCCACCCAGCTCCTGCTGCAACATGCCGCTGTGCAGCGACCTGTACATGGTCATCCTCAACAATGAGATCGTCAGTTCCTACCGCATGTACAAGGGGCCAAGCACAGCACCAGCACTTCAGCTTGCACAGGTCCCAACCTCTGGCCCCCAGCCAGCGCAGCAGCAGGCGACGCCTCAGCACGTGGCTGCTGCACTGCAGGCAGCTGCTGGGGTGCAGCTGCCTGAGGAAGTGCAGCAGTCCGTGTGCCATAACCAACACCATGGCAAAAGCGGCGTGGAGAGCATGACAGATGCCTTGAGCCTGCTCTTTCAGCAGCCACCGGTAAGCGGCAGTGTTGTGGGCTGATTCAACTGGTTGGCATTCCCTTGCCCTGCTTGCATCTAGTCGCTTTTGGCCGTTTATTAGTGGGCAGGGCGGGGGCAGGAGGGGAAGTGGCGGGCATGGCAATGCAGAGGCCTTTGCATATTGGCATGTTGTGCGCTGCAACCTGTGTGCAGGCACCTGAAAAGAAGCTCCTGCGGTTCTTCTTCCAGTGCACCATGATTGACCGTGAGATGGGCAAGGCGTCGAACATGTGGATGGTGCGCTTGTCAGCAGCCAACCAGCCACCAAAGCCTGCAAGTCACAAACCTTGTTTTCTAGGCTATGCTAGCAGGACCTTCAAGATTGTAGGGGACTGCTGTGCAGCTGTAGGGGTGGTTGAAGCCATTGTTTGCATCCCCCCTGTTTTACCTTGCTGCCTTGTCTCTCCTGTCGCTGGTGCGCAGAAGTGGGCAGACCTGTATGGTGCAGGCTGCCCACAGTGCCTGCAGCTCACAGAGCTGTATGAGCAGGTGAGTGGGAGCAAGCAGGGTGACACAGAAGCGTCAGGAGGCAGGCATCTTCGAAGGAAACCAGCTGGAGTGTGGATTGCATGCATATTGTTCCGTGTTTTGGAGTTGCTGAGTGGCTTTCAAAAGCACCTGTGCCCACGCAGCTGCTGGATGCCAAGAAGACGGGCAAGGTCCCCAGTGTGCCCAAGGAGCTGGAGCTGAAGCACATGCCCAAGTGGTTCGCGATTGATTGCGAGGAGGCGGGCACACGTCAGCTGCAGGGCGGGGAGGATGGGGCCGTGGGCGGTGTGCAGCACGAGCAGTGGCGGGGCGGTGAGACACTGCAGGAGAAGCCAAAGCCAGGCCAACTGTCTGTGGTCAGTGAGCTGTTTGCACTCATCCAGGAGCCCAACATGCCCAACCAGTGAGTGGCGCTCAGCTGCGCTTCTTGCACTGCGGCCCTGTCTGGTCATGGCATCACTGTGGCAGCACCTGGCCGGTGTGCAATTCCTTGTGCCCATCACGCAATGAGCGTGCTGGTCCGTCAGCCACCGGGTGATCAGTTTGAGCTCAGACTACCATGCGCCTTCGCGTCCATTGATGTGTATGACCTGCAGGTTTGACCCGTCCCTGTTGGAGCTGGATGAGGACCTGGCGAAAGTGGATGACATCGAGACACCTGAGGCGCAGGCACAACGCACACACAGGTGGCAGGCGCTGCATGAGGAATGGTGCAAGGAGTGGCGGGAGTTCTTGAAGGTAATTCCTTTTGGGTTTACCGTGGGCGCATGACAGACGCGAGTTGATGGCCTTGGCTGATAGTCCACAGCCTCATGTGGCTGGCTGGCTGGTTCTTCAATCTGTCAAATGCATGTGCATGTCCATGCCTTAACTGCAGAGGAACCCGCAGGGCGGCGCCTCGCGCAAGGCGCAGCGCCGCATGCAGGAGCGGCAACGCGCCAAGTCGCTGGACCTGCAACAACGTCTGCGGCGCGCGCTCTTCTGCCAGAGGTGATGAGGTTCACCTGCAGCATTGATGGGATTCATCCGTCGCATGGGGTTCTGCTGTCCCTTCTACAGACTGACTGCACATGGCAACGAGTAATGCTCAACACCTGCCTTCATCACATCACTGCTTCTCCTGCACCTGCTTGCTATGTACTACAGGCCGTATCAGGCGTGCCTGATGACGGAGTACTTCCGCAACGCGTCCGCGCTGTACTGCCTGGTGTACCTGAACGCACAGCAGAAGCAGGATGCTGGTGAGGTGCCGCGCCTGAAGGCAGTGTGGAGCATTGCAGGCGATGTGCTGGCCATGCTCAAGTCCATGAAGCTGTTTGAGGGCAACTTCGTGGCTGGCAAGTTCAACTTCATCAAGCGGCTGCCGGTGCAGTGCAACCGGGACGTCATGGCGCTGGTGCGGCGGGGCGGCCGCGCTGCCCGGGAGCAGCTGGACATGGAGGCAGAGGCAGTGGAGGTGTTCTCACAGCTGCGGTGATGGTGGGATGTGGTGCTGCAGAAAGGATTGCTGCTAACACATAGGCCCTCCAAGCGGGGAGAGAACCACTTGTTGGTATATGAAGCATCAGTGTTGTGGTTTAGCACAGGTGGGCCAACACTGACCCTTGCGCCATGGTAGTTTGCAGGCAGGTGCTGCGTGCACCTTGACGTCGCGTAGAGATGCGCGGCGTGGCGTAGATGGACATGCAAGCAAGTGGGGACAGGGCTCGCACAGTGGGATAGCTCAATTTCATGTCTAGTAGTCGACTTGCATCTTGCATTCAAAACCACTGCTGGCCCATTGCAGGAGGCAAAGTTGGTGTTGTGTTGAGTCAAAGAGCTCAGTTGGTGCAGGCACCTTACGTGGCCCATGCATCATGGATGGCCAGGGTAAGATTATGGCTGCATATGAGAGGAGTGTCATCACGTGCCGTGGAAGATGTGGTCACAATCCAGCTGCTACATGTTCTTGGTCTTTGACTATGCGCTTGTCCCAGATGGTTTCACTGACAATTCCTTGTGTTATTTAAACCCAGGCAAGGGGCATCAAACAGGTAGCACAGTTCATCAAGCATGCTTGCATCAATTTGCATGCAACAAGGCACATACCCCCTCCCACCTTCCGGGCCCCCTCCTCCCTTCCCTGCATTGCCAGCCTTGGCCCATCGTGAGCAGCTGCCATTTATACCCGTTCAGTCACCAAACGCCTCAGCCAGGCGTGCATGAGATGGGAGCCCCAGCGGGGGCCCCTGGCAGGGGCTGTCATCAGCATCTGTTTAGTTTTGGCTGATGGAAGTCATTGGCCTGCTAGTATCACAGCGTTGCGAGATATACAGCGCATTGTTAGATTGCCTCAAAGGTAAAGCGCGTCCACAAAGGTTATTCTTTTCACACCCTGTGAGCTGTCACTCATTGGTGCGCATCGCGTTAAAGCTTTTGTTGGGGAGTGGTCTGTTTACACGTGCTGCAGGCCAGAGGCCAAGAGTTGTTACGAACCCAGCCACAACGTGCAGCCCCAAACACAGTGCTGCAGTTGCCACTTAATTAGTCGACGCATTTGAAACTGACTTTTGCACGCACACCCGCCCAACACTAGTTCAGTATCGCTGGTACTTGTTGAATACAACATGGACCTAAGGAACACGTCACTATCAGGTATGCAAACTGTGATGCACAAGGCACGTCCAGTTAGATCAGATGGGTGACCAAGTTTTTCTGTCATACACCATACAGTACAAGCTGCAAAGTTGAAGGCAAGCCTGGAGCGACGTGAGAAACGAAGATTTGCAGACAAGGCGCAGAGGTTTGTTGCACCCTTGCATGATGCACATGTTGACGCATGGGAAATCCTTGCCATCTATGACAGGATCTGGCTATGCTTGTCTGATGTGGACCATGTTTTGGGGCCTGTTTGAAGGGATGTGGCTCATTGGCACTGGGTGCAGGTACCTGGAGAAGGAAGATGATGGCTGGGAGGGTGGAACAGCACAGGCACGTGAAATGATGTATGCTCCTATTTCCTGCAGATACTGCCCAAGCCCAGCTGAGAAGGATGACAGTATGGCAGGCAGTCCTGAGCATGCACGTCCACGTGATCTGCCTTCCGCATGACAGGCTATGATGTGACCCTCCCAGTCCTCGCTCCCGGTCTCAGGGGCCACTTTTGGCATGCATTTCGTGTAGGGCCAGCGTCTGCAGGGACCGTCCACAGTCGCAAGCAAGGTGTCATCATTGGCAGCCCTCACTGCCACTCCCAGCCAGCGTGAGACATTCACCTGCGAGCTGTGCAATGCAAGCTTTCTCACTGAGGCACAGTACCATGGTGCGTGTCTGTGCTGAAGTCCAGGCGCTACAAGCGTGATTGCGTCGTTGAACAGCTATATGGAGACGGCGTTGCCATGGGAGGCCATGGGAGGCATATTGTGTTGGGTGGCATGGCATATGTTGGACTCACATTCACCTGTGTGCTGTGACGGCTGCTTGCAGTGCACCTGGCATCAGCAGTCCACCAAAAGGCGGTTGAGAAGCAGAATGCTGCCAAGCTGAGAGAGGAGCAGATGCGACAATCTGGTCTGTCAGATGTCCAAGCTATGGCTCTTGGTGCTGCTGCATGGTCAAGCACGCACGGGGCACATGCCGCATTGTCAGGGGGGCCTAAACACCGGACGCAACCATCAGCAATATCTGCACAGGTAGCACGCAAGCAGGAGCACCCACCAGGACAAAGCAAGCAGGGTGCTACAAAGGTGGCAGACAGTACAACTCATGAACAGATGTTGAGCATGGCGCGTGGCAATGAGGAGGACGAGCTGCACATTGATGGTGGGTCAGGCTGATACCAGACACTTGCCTGGCTCAAAGGTAGACCTTCACATGTGTGGTGTGGCATCTGACAGTATGAATGCAAGCCGAGCAACTGGAGCTCACGTGCCCGCAGGGTGGACTCCCCCCACTATCAAAGCCGCCCCGGCACCAACCACTGCCAAGGCCTCATGTGCTCAGCCAGAGGCGAGCGTTGAGAGCGATGACCTGAGCAGTGACCCAAGCGCACACGAAGACGCCCCAGACCCTGCGCTGGCAGCACACACAGAAAATGCAGATTCATCCCCTGCACCGGTGCATGGGACAAGTGTGTTGGCCCTCGGGTATGCAGACAGCGAGCCTGATTCAGACAGCGAGTCAGACTCATCAGAAGGCAGTGACGCACCCCGCGCGTCATTCTTTTGACAACTCCAGTGCTCGCTCATGCGCTACTGAGTTGCATGCCGCTCAGATCCATGTGCATGTGTTGTGCGGCAACTGCAGGACATGTGCGCAGCGCCTGGTGGCAAGACCCTGATGCCAGCAGTGCTAGCTATGTCCCTCTTTGCTGCTGGTGCTTTACCTGCACCAGCTGGCAATGAACCATCTCAGGAGCTGATGGCAATAGCACGTATGACGCAGCTGGTTTCAAAAGAGCTGGATTCGGGCAGGTGGGCACAGCTTGCCAAGGTTCTGGATGAGTGAGTGTGCTCAGCATGACTGAAAACAGCAAAATACTCGGACAGTGCTATGGAACCGTTTGAAACTTGTCGCGCCATACCAACAGGCTGCGTCGTTGTTGTTTGTGATGGCATTTCTTTCGATATGCTCAGGTACCTGCCCCATTAACCAGTTGGTCCATCAGGGTACCCTGAGGAGCTGGGCCCTGTGCGTGTGACAGGCTGCAGCGCAGGCATGCACTAGGCGCGACGGGAGGCAGGGGTTATACGACCGTGTAGTGCTAGATGCACCGTGTACATCTGAGTGGCACGTGTTACAGCAAGCCCATGCTGGAGAGCGGCGGTGCGGCATTTCAAGCACGGCATGGTGCGTCACAGGAAGCGCTGTGCGCCATCGTTACATGTTACTTGTGCCCAGACATGCGCTTGTGACTGCAGTCAGTTCCAGCGTCAACCACCCCTCTGCCAGCAGGAGCTCGACAGGGAGCAAGGAGACTGCTGACCTGCAGGTCCACCTGCTGATGGATGGGCTTCACGCATTTAAAACAGGTGGCTGCATGCTGTACAGCCCGCGTTGCAGCTTTGTGTCTTGGCATTCATAAGCGAATGTTTGGGACCCAGTGCTGGACAGCAAGTGTAAGGGTGCATCTAGCCATGACTGGCTATTATTCCACCCTCCGGACGTAGTATGGATGGCCCTGCACTGTGCCAGGAGCCATGTTGCCGCTAACAGTCGAGAACACGGTTGTCGTCGGCGCAGCAGATGCATTCATGCTCTGATGCTGGACACTTATCTGGGGTGGTGACCTGTCCTTGCATCACATACAGCCTAGCAGCAATCGAGAATGACTTGGTTGTTGGGCAGGCGTTGGCGCGGTGCGCACCTGGCAGCATTCGCGTTCTGCATCACGCTCAGGCAGCAACAACCGGTGGGCTGTCAGCAGACGCACTTGCCCACATATTTGGTGCAGAGCCAACGCAGCATGGTGTGCTGTGCACACGTGGCAAGCTGGTAGTTTGCGGCCCATTTATGCTGTGGTGATTGAGAAGATCTTCATTCGCCTGACAACTGTGAGAGGGTCACCTGGTGATGATAATGATGAAGATCTTCCTTGCGAGGTCTTCAGTTCCTTGACGTTACATATGCGCTGTCCATGGCTTTGGCCAGGTGGCGCGATGGCTTGGAGGCTACAGTGCTGGAGATGAGCGTACGCATCCCCCGTGACATTGAGCTGTTGCTAGTTACGTTCAGTGTCCATGGTCCCAGCAGTTAAACAATTCAAACGAGCACCCTTCTCCACTCATGCACGCATTTTTGTTCACAGCGCAGCAGCAGCCTCAATCAGTAATAGAAATGCCTGGCCCGGCAGACCTGCTGTGGCCTGGGCTAGGCGCTTAATGAATTGTGCATGACCATGCTTGCCAAGCAATATAATCCTCCGTGTAGAACCTGCCATACGAACTAGACCTTTTGCAGCCTGCGATAGTTCAAACGGCTGCATTCGAGGTGCAGTCTTTGTCAATGTACTGCACCAATCGTTGAGCCAGTCCATGGCAGGTTTGGCCCGCAGCACACCCAACGCCCATGATAGGTTTGCCAGCTGTTGTGGGCTGAAGCCAGACATCACCATTCCTGACCTGACCAATAGAGCATCCAGCCACTCCTCCCCAGGATGTGCACGTAACCGTGCCAGGCAGTAAGCCATCTGAGCCATGTCAATGGGCTGCGCTTGTGGCAGTTGATGATGCAGAACACGGACCACACCCATGAGCCACTCGTTCGTTGGACGCAGCCGCATCACCACACAACAGTGCAACACTGTGCACAGCTCTCGGACCTGCATGACGTCTTTCCTCAATTCCACCTGTGGAGCGCATGTCGAGATGCATGCACCTTGAGTTCCCATTCCCTAAGCAGCATCAAACTGCAGAAGCATGACATGCCAAGGCATGCGCAAAGCAGTCCTTGCCCTATGGCAGAACTACAAGTATGTACCTGGCCCAAGCACTCCTCCAGGAACGTGTGAAGCCGACCAGGGATGCGGGGGTCGGGGGGCCAGTGCTCCATCAAGTCAGGCCCTGCAGGCCCAGACGTTGCGCAGGAACCCGAAGCCGTCGCAGGTGCTGCTGCTGTGTTGTGCTGAGTAGTGAGCATGTTGGTTTGTAGCTGCAGGAGCGTAGAAGAACGTGATGCATCATAGCAGCAGGCCATGTTGGTGTCATGAATGGTTGTGGCTGCACTGCTTGCAGCCTCCATCTTGCGGTGCTGTATGTGGAGCTTTGCCACTGCACTAATAAGCATTGCAAGTCGTGCAGGGGTGGCGTCGTGCAGCTGTGATTTAGTCGCGCGTGTGGCAGCAGCAAGCCAGTCGAAACTGGGCAAGACATGTAGCCGACTGATGCCCCACAAGAACTGCGATAAATTCTGCATGCTCCAGGTAGTGCTGCATTGCTCAGAACCAAGCTGCTTCATAACAGCAACTAAGAGAGCATTGCACCAGCTGACGGCAGGCCTGAATGTCAGCCTCCCCAGCGCATATGTGACACACGCCAACTCCTGCGGCTTGCAGTCGGAGAGGTGGGCCTCGGGCATGCCTTGCTTCAACATGGCTGCCAGCCATTGCGCTGATGGTCGGCACTCCAGCCGAGCAAGAGCCCACAGAATGACAGCCACGCTCCGGCTGCCCTTGTAAGGAGCCTCTTGCACCTGATGCGTTTCCAGTGTCCCTTCACTGTGCTGCAAGCACACCACTTGCCGTGGCAGGTTGTTGAAGCATGCTGCATAGAAGGCAGTGCGCCATGCGCGCCCTGGTCGAAGGCCGAGATGGGCAAGGCCCGTGATGAGTGCACCCAGCTGTGCATCAGTGAACTGGTCCATACAGTTCAGGGAGGCACGCAGGAGACGGTTTAGAAGCTCCAGGTCCTTGTGATACAACCGGCCAAGCGCCAGAACCACGTGTGCCAACCCACATGCATCCAGCTGCTCAAGCCCAGCTGCGCCTTGGCCACGGAGCTGCAGCAGGAGGAGGAGTAGCACATCTTGACGAAACTGCCTGTCGGTGCTGGCTATTCGAGAGGGTGGCACTCCACAGTTGGTGGTGCTTTGGTGTGGCTGACCTTGCAACCCCCTGTCGCTTCTGGTACTCTCATCAGTTGCTATGGTGCCCACCGCGGATGTCGCTGGTCTGGTTGAATGCAACTCCATGGGCGGTGTGCATGGTTCTGACTGAAGTTCTGGCTGCAATTGTGGCCTGCACCCAGGCATGGATGCAAGGCGCATCAGCGCTGCGCTGACGTGCCTGGCATTGAACAAATCGCTGCACTCCACGCACACCGCATGAAGGGCTTTTGTAGATGCTGTACCGTTGATACGGCGCATGACATATGACGCTTCGCTCTGCTTTTGCCTTTCCTGCACACATGCATCAGTGTCATGATAATTGCATGACTGCATGGACATGGTGGTGTGCCACACATTGCTCGTGCGGCAAACACATTCGCACCTGCACATCACTGCTCGGGCCTGGATGGTGTACAAATGCGCTTGGAGCTGCATCGTCAAACGATGATGACCTTACGGCCTGTGCCTGTAAGGTTGAGCTAAGACACACGGCCCTTTTACAATGAGATGATGAGCACGATGAAGCGACTCGTGACTGAAGCGGCCACCGAGCTCGCATTTCACTCAACGCTGCGGTGCAGGTATCATTGCAGTCTATAGCATCTTATCATAATGATCAAAATGGGGTCTACATCCAGGTATTGCCTTCACGTAGTGCCTATGATCGAGTTATCGTACTTCATGCGAAGTGATGATGTTCCTATGCTGATAGCATCGACCTGACTCTGGGGGCAGTGACGCCAGCACCTTGCACATTGCATGGCAAGACCAGTGCAACAGCGGGTCCTGAGAGCATCTTCCTCCTGGCGATCCCTTGTGCCTGAACATGTGCTTGAATTCAGCTGCCTTGCGCGGTGTGCACTAAGTGGTGTGCGCTGTGCGCAGCCCCTGCCATCACAGCCCCCCCGTCATAAGCAGAGCCCGAATGCAGCTCCAGGTACACAGAGGCGCAGCCTGGGCAGCTGAATGCCACCACTCGGCAGCCCACCACCATGGCAGACATATCCGTTGTGGCCCTTGACCGGGTGTCTGTGCTCACCTCCCTGTGCGGTCAGCCATGCCAGCTTGCCAAGCTGTTGCGCCTGGCTGCGCATGTGCTGCAGTGCAGCAGGCAGTTCCAAATGCCCCAGCAGCTCTGCCTCTGCCTGGATCAGAGCTGAAGTGCCAGAGGTGCGCAGCTTGCCGGTTGTGGCAACAGCTTATCCTGCTTTCTGCTGACCATGGTGTGCAGCAGCTACTCCAGCAGCTGTGCTTCCTGCACCTCCTTCAGTTCCATTGGTGCTGCCCATTAGAACACTAACAGGTATGCTTGGACAAGCTGCTGGAACAGCTCGTCGGAGGGCGTGGCTAGGTTCTCCTTCGCGGCCTTGTTGATATTGACTCACTCCTTGTTTGTGACGCCGATTGGGATCCTCTCCCGTGTGATGCTGGCCACTCTCGCTTGCAAGCTTGATGCGCTGTGCTACCTGTTTGATGCCCCTTGTACCCTGGGTTACTATGGCACGATGAGTCGCCAGCCAGAACGTCCAGGACAAGCGTAGTCGACGACCCTGCGGCACCTGGCTTGTGACCAAGCACAGCTTGCTTGCATGCACTTGCATGCAGCAAGGCACGTACAGGCTGCAGAACCGTGCCATGGCATGCTGCGGCGTCACTACTCATCACGGTGGCCTGCGCATGTGCGCCTCATCATTCAATCGCTTGTGGGGGTACATCATATACCGCATCATCAATCACCCCATTGTACAAAAGGGATCTGGCGATATAGAGCAGCTTAAAGCAGCATCAGAGCAACGATATTGGCGATGGGCTCGCATATACATGCAGGTTCACACACGACCGTGCAACTTGCACGGCAGGTTCACTTTTCAGCAGAGCAAAATGAGCTCATTTAATGCTTAATTTGGTCTTCATATCAACCATGCAAGAGCGAACTGCATGCTGATTGATTTTTGCTGTTCAGCTGATGAGTTGATCCAGAGCGCATGGAAACTCGCGACTACTAACAGATATGTAGGTTGAATGTGATCTTATTTATGCCAAGTCACCGAAGATGGACGACCTCATCAGCTCAAACCAGGGGCTTGAGCTCCGCCCTTACCAGCTATGGTGTATCGAGCAGGCTATGCATGCAAATGTAAGTAAGACGTACTTATCCCTCTGCATGTACAGTGCACCAGCGCATAGGTTGTCGCCATTGACAGCTTGCCATGCTGGTGTTCACAGGTCATCGTGGCGCTCCCTACAGGTTGGCTAGAGGGTGTTCGATGCCTGGGCTACGCCTCAATGCATATGATGTTCAAGAATCATGGAGGCTGCCCGCAGTATTGGTTGATTACAACCAGCATCACAGCCAGAGCTAGCACATGCATGCTTGATCCCCACTGCAGGATGTGGCAAGACGTTGATTGCGGTCAGGGTGCTGTGCGCACATGCGAGCGTGCTTGCACGGCCAGACCGAATCTCTGTCTTCCTTGCTCCTTCCGTGCCACTGTGCCTTCAAGTGGGTTTGGTTACACGCGCATGGCTTGCATGTGCAAACGCGTTGCAAAACGTTTCGACTTGATCATCAACTACAGCGCCTCCTCAGCTCCTCAAAGGCACACCACCTGAGACAGAACGCTGGTAAACACCACTGTCCACGCAGCAAGCCGAGGTGGTGCAGGCAGAAGGCCTGCGCTGCGCAGTGCTGGCGGCGGGGTCCCTCATACCTGTGGAGCAGGACCCACCGCACCAAGGCTCTGCGTCTGCTGCACACAATGGCAAAAAGAAGGGAGTGAGAGTGCAGCTGCCGGCAGGCGCAGGGGAGGCAGATGGGGCTGAGGCAGTGTTGGACCACGGCAGCACCAGGCCGCTGCAGGGGCGGCTGCAGTGGGGCGCAGGCGCTGTGGAGTGGTGGGCGCGCGTTGTCGCCGCCCACGACGTGCTGGTGGCAACACCAGGGGAGCTGCTGCAGGTGCTGGTGCAGTCACTTATTGAGGTGGGGCAGCTGGTGGTGCTGGTGCTGGACGAGGTGCACCATGCCAGCAAGCAAGACCCGTACGTGGATGTGATGGACTTCATCCGCAAGGCCCCACAGAGTGAGACCTGATCAGTGGTGTAGTATCTGCACTGTGTGTAATGAGCATGCCACGCTGACCGGTGTGATGCTGACTTGACATGCAAGGGCATGATGGCCGTGCTGGACCCCAGGGCAGTGCAGGAGCGGTTGACGTCATAACACGCTACCCTCGCCACAGGCATGCCTCGCCCCCGAGTTCTGGGTCTGACTGCATCGCCTTACCAGCTGTTGCCGCGCTACCGCAAGTTCAAGGCAGTGCAGCAGCTTGGTGAGCCATGCACCCTGGAGCTCATCACGGGGGCGCACATCATCAGCGCACCTGACAGGTGGGTGTGGACAGGTAGGACAGACCTGCTGCAGGCTTGTGGGCTTTTACCGGTTGGGCACGACCTGGTCATGTTCCTGGTGGTTGGGTGGGTGGTGGGTCAAGTGTGACCAGTCATGTTTCTGTACCTTGGATGATGGTGTTGTCCCTTGCCCCAGCTGTCAAACCCATGTGAGTTGGCCGCGCGCTCACTCACATGCGCACAGGGTTGCTTTGGACGCCGCAGCACCCCTGCCTGGGGACGTGACCCTCACGTACTGCCAGCCCCCACTGCCTCAGGCGCTGGATGCGATGCTGTGCAGTATGAGGGAGGCAGCTGCGCTGCTGCGGCAGGTGGGCCGCCATCGGCAGCTGAGGCGCCTGCTGAGGGAGCAGGAGGAGCTGGTGAAAGCGACGGCAGCAGCAACCGCTGCTGCAGTGGCAGGTGGTGGGGCAGCAGGAACGCAGGGACAGCAAGTTACTCTCCTCAGCAGTGCAGCCGCGCGGGCAGTCCGTTTGGCAAGTGAGTGACTGTATTTAGAGGCAGGGGCCCTGGCTGCCTGCTGAGCACCCTGGATGCAGCTGTGCATGTGGTGGGCTGCAGGCCTGATTCCTCAACACGTTACAAGTTCAACCTGCACCTGTTTGCCTGCTTTCTTGGATGTGTGCAACAGGCACAGCAGGAGTGGTGCATGAGAGTACAAGGAGCATCTTCCATGACATGAGCCGGCAACTCATGGTACAACACTTTGAGCTGCTATCATGCCAGCCCTGAACGCTGAAGGCTTCAAGGGTCGGAAGGAATGGGGGCAGCGTCTTGATCCTCCTTCACAGCTGTGTTGCCTGCTAACCTCTGTGGCTGCACAAAAACATGTACTCAGGATGTGGTGGCGGTTGCAGAGGACCTGGGGCTATGGGCAGCGCTGACCATGTTGCGGCATGGTTTGCTGTCCAAGGCGGACACGGTGCGCCAGAGTCTGCTGGAACAGTGTGCTTGCGTTTGGTTCAGGCCTGCTCAATGGCGCTGTTGATGGTTGCGCACCTGCATGCACCGGTGCCCCCTTCGCAGGCAAGCATGGATGATTGGGGTGAAGAGGATGACGGGTGGGACATGCTGTCAGAGTCTGATGAGGAGGAAGAGATTGAACAAAGACCTGCTGGAACAGCAGCTGATACAGGAAGCCGCCTGCAGCTGCCAGTTGTTCTTGAAGATGGGCAGCTGCTGAGTACGAGGCGGCTACGCGAGCGACGTCGGCAGCTCAGGTGAGGCAAGCTGCCTGCTGTTGGAGTGGATGATGATGATGATGATGATCACAGGAGCAAGCATGCGGATTCTGTGCCGCATGTTTCTACGTCACACTGTGCTGCCGTACATGTGTGCGTCAGGTTCACAAGCTGTTCCATACCGTGCCCCGTTCACTGCCGTTGCTTCTACCCACATGGCCAGGGAGCAGCAGCGAAAACTGCGTGAGGCAGTGGGGTCCGTTGCACACGGCAAGAGTGGCTCCCAGCTGGAGGCGACTGCAGCGCAGTACGCGCTGAGCACAGCGCTTGGCGCGGCTGCAGGCGCGGTGTGGGGCGACGATGACGATGACATGCTGTATGATTTTTTTACAGGTAAGGATGCAACTGTTCGCACTGCTGCACCTCTCGAAAATGCAGAAGGCTAACACAACGGTTGACCACCTGCAAAGTCATGCCACACCACAATAGCTAGCAAGCAAACTAATGAAAGAAATGCACCACTGCTGAACTGTTTGAATCCTGTACAGAGGTGGGGCAGGTGCTGGAAGACACAGGTCTGCAGGGTGTGCGTGAGGGGCAGCTTAAAAGCGCCGCGGACAACCTGCTAGCCGCCATGCCAACTTCTGCGTATGGTGTCTTCACGCTTCAACAGCAAACGACTGCGCAAACGCACAGTCTGTGGTTCTCGCCAAAAGTCGTCGCACTGGTGTCACTGCTGCTGAGGCAGCGCAGGGCAGGGCCGGCTGGGGAGCCACCGCTTCTCAGCCCACACGACGGCGTCATGGTGTTTGTGAACCGCAAGGTGTGTATGCACTATGCAGCAACTCCACATGACCTGATGCACTTGGGGTCTTGGGCACCTTGGTCCTGCCTTCAGGCCACTCGTCCCCTGGGTCCTTGTCCGTGAGCTGCAGGCTACTGCACGTGTGCTGTGTCTCCTGCTGGAGGAGGGGCAGCTGCCACGTGCCCTACGGGGCCGCCCGGGTGGTGAGGAAGCCGCGTGCCTGCGGCCATCCCCCTTCATCGGCCTGTCAGGCGTCATGTCAACTTCCCTGCCACTGGCCTTCAGCCTGGCAGCACAACGCAGGACGGTGAAGGAGTTCAAGCGGGGCAACTACAACGTCCTCATTGCCACACACGTGCGTGCTGCGTGCCATGTCCCTGTGCCCCACTAGGTTCGTGGTTAGATGTGGTACTGTGCGCTGTATGGCCGTACGTTGTGCTCAGCGGGGTGTTGCGCTGCCCGACTGGGAGTCCTCTTACTCCTGTCCTGAGCCTCAGGTGGGCGCAGAGGGCATGGACTTTGGGCGCTGTGGATGCGTGGTCCTGCTGGATCCGCCACCACATGTCCATGACTACATGCAGTGCAAGGTGAGCTTGATCTGTGGCCGATGCACTGTATAGGGGCACTGGGGTGCTGGCATGCACCTGAGGATCATGCGAGCCACATGCAGGCGAGCCTTATGACCACCAAGATGTCGCCACCCATGATGCGGTCAAACTGGAAGTCATGCTTGATTGGCCCCACATGTCCCGCACACACATGCAGGGACGCGCACGCCGGCGTGATGCGCAGTGCATCGTAATGCTGGAGGAGGGGAAGTTGGAACATGCGCGCGTCATGGAGCGGCTTGCTGAGTGGGTGACCTGTTGCCGTATACGTACTATGCCAGATCGCGCCCTTATCATAACGTATTGCAAGGACGGACAGTGTTGATGGCATGCACTTCTCCGCCTTCCCCATCTCGGTCCATGTGCCATGCAGGGACCAGCGATTGATGCAAGAAGGGATTGAGGCCCGCCACCATGCGTACCAGGCCTTGATCATGCAGCAGGGCAATAATGCAGCATCAGACACACCTATCAGCTTGGTGCCAGGGCCAGCTTCTGATTTTGAGGCAGCCGACAATGACCTGGTGCTGGGTGCAGAAGGGGAGGGTGGGGACGAGAGCCACGGCGAGGGTGGGATGTCACCCGACCGCATGAGTGCTGACGAGGAGCACGGTGCACTAGGTCCATGTGATGATGTGATGGACGATGCCGCGCCATCTGCCTCTGCTCCTGGCCATCTGGTGGAGGGAGTCGAGTATGTGGTGCCTGCAACGGGGGCACGCTGCCCTGCATCATGCGCGGCTGCATTGGTCAACGCATACTGCAGCACATTGCCCATGGGTGAAGGGTGAGTTGCATGGCATGGGATGTGGACAATGCTCCTGGGGCCCTTTGGCGTCCTTTGCTGACTGCTTGCAGCTGTGCATTAATGGCGCATCAGGACACACCTGTCAGTGCATTTTTGTGTTGTACTGCTCCCCTCTGCAGCCCACCCGTCCTTTCTGTGCCCCCCACACCCACATGCTACTGTCCTTGCTCATCCCCAGGTTGCAGCGCGTACCCCGCCCACGGCTGTACTCGGTGGAGCTTGGGGAGGGCTGTTTCCGCACGCTGCTGGTGCTGCCGAACGAGGCAGGGCTTCATCCCGTGCTGGGTGACAGGGCGCTAGGTGAGCTGCCACATGCACATCATGTGGGCCCGCGTGCTGTGGCTCTTATGAGTGTGCATGCAAATCACTTGAGGACTGTGTCCCTACAGCATGGATGCGCACCAGCATGAGTATGTAAGGGCATGAACTGTGCTGCAACGGTTTTCCAAACGTTTCTTGTCCGTATGCAGGGAAGACCAGGGCAAACCAGTCCGCGTACCTGCGCATGGTCGCGCGGCTGCATGCCGCAAGCAAGCTTGATGACCACCTGCGGGTACGCGTGGGCGCTCTAGAATGTGCTGCACGGATGTGCTGACTCATGCAACAAAGCCACAGCATATGTAACAGTACTGCGTTGACCTGTGGCGGGCGCACAAACATGACCATCCATGCGCTGCAAAAGTGATGGGATGGGATGGGACGGCATTAATGTGACCCCTGCCATGCCACCTCAAAGGACCAGATGTATAGTATCATCAGGCACAGACTCAACACAAGTCGTTGTTTAACGTTGTTTATGTGTGTGTGTGCAGGTGGCACCTTTGGGTGGTTTGGTAGCACGGGACCTGTGCAGCAAGAACCCGCACAACGTGAGAGCGGCAATCGAGCTGCTCAAGCGTGACAACGTGGTGCCAGGGGCAGGCATGGTACGTGTTGCGCTGCTCAACACCCTGCCTGCAGCGCTCAGGGGCTCAGCGGCAGCAGCAGCCCCGGCTGCGCTGCCACAACATGCACCGTGTGCAGCAGCTGTGCAGCACATGGACATGGTGGACGGCGGCGGCGCTGTGGACGATCTGACCACACCTCTGCACCAACAAACAGTCGAAGTGGCTGGGGACGTGCAAGGACATGGCGACTCAGGCCAGCAGAGCCACACAGTGGTGCGGCACCTGTACGGCTGGGTGATGGCGGCTTGTGCACCGCTGGGCCCGTCCGCGGGCGGTGTGTTTGGGGTGCCTGTGTACACGCATGACCACGGCCCGTGGCCGCCTGCACCTGTGCTGGGTGCGAAGCCACCAAGTGCCCTGGCGGCCCTGCTCCCAACACTACCGCAGTGGGTAGCGTCCGGTGATGCAGCCGGCACAGCAGCAGCAGCAGCCGATGACAGTGCTCCCAACCCATACCAGCAGCCCCTCAGCGCCTCGTCCCATGCATGGCTGCATCCGTTTGGTGCCCTGCTCCTGGGTGAGCTGCCCCCCGCTGCTGCCCTGCCCTTCTCGCTGTGGCTGGCACGCGACCTGCATGTGTTGGCAGTCCCAGTGCGCTTGGCACGCGTGCAGCTGACGGCAGCTGAGGCGGCCGCGGTGTCGGCAGCACATGTGACGTACACGTGCATTGCGCAGCGCAAGCAGCAGCTGGAGTGGCAGGGGGCAGCGCACACGCAGGACCCAGTGAGGGACCTGTGCGACACATGGGCCCAGTGCATGAGGTGCCACGATCTGAGGGCTGCACTGGTGGCTGCGGGCAAAATGCCGGGTGGCAGCATGGTTTCAGATCACCCAGGTCAATCCGAGGCGCACCATCGGGTGTTGCAACAGAGATGGTGGACAGCAGTACCTGTACTGCAAGCAGGACACACAGCGGCAACAGGTGGGCTGGACAGCCCGCCATGTGTGGCAGGCAGCATCGACTGGGATGCTTTGTGCACTTTGGCAGCTGGGCCAGTGCCTGCACAAGCCCTGCTGCCACCTGGGATACTGCCTGCCAACACACCGGGTGCAGCCGATGCATGGCACACAGCGGTGCTGGCAGCATTGGGCAATCGCATCTTGATGCCCATATACGAACCCAGCACGCGTCTAGTGTGCATCGGGGCGGCTGCAGCGCACGCCGCTGTGCCGGCACCCCCAGCAGGAGCAGGAGCAGGAGCAGCAGCAGTGCCAGCAGGTACAGTGGCCACAGACCATGAGGAGCTGCAGCACCAGGTGGCACCTGCAACGCAGGGTGGCCTCCTCACATTGGACACACCTCTGCCTGAGGAGTGGTTGCCAAAAAACCCAGCTCCGGTCTCTGCAGATGGTGTTGCAACCACCAACCGTGCGCTGCTTGCCAGGTGCGGGGGTGTCATGATTAAAATGGGTCAGGTTGGCATTCCAGCTCATTCGCCTCTTTATTATAACAGTAGGGATGGGTTTGTGGCTGCCCTTCATCATTGCCTGACTCATGCAACTGGGAATAATGCAGGGCAGGATGAGCAAGACACTGCAGGTCAGCCCTGCATACAAGACTTTGTGCTTAGTGGTCATTGCCCCTGATCAGCCCACCCAGCTGCATTCCACCCGGAACGGGAATGAGGAGGATGGACAAACAAAGCAGGATATGCAGAATGCAATGATCTTGACAGGTGGAAATTCACAATTCTCAAGCTGGGGTTGTGAGCCCACTTGAATGCAGCACGTCACTCGGGCCAAAAGTGTGAAGGTAGCCTCAGATAGGCCCCACACCCTTTTATTGCCATCCATTACGCCCTCTAAATGCACAGGTTGCAGCCTGCACAGCAAATCTCATACTGTTTGATTGTGCCCCGCCTGTCTTGCACCTGACCTTGCACTGGGCCGGCGCAGTGATTGTACTAATGAGCCTTTTGAGAACCTCGTGCATGACTGCAGGAAGTACAAATGGCTGCCTGTTGACCGCTTGGCACCGGCAGGCACGCCCATGGTGGCTGTGGCACATGGCCTCAGTGCAGCTGCCCGCACCAACATCCTGCTGCCACCTGCAGTTCCTCACGAACGTTCAGCCCACACCACACCGGCCCCCTCCACATGGTGCCCCTCTGCGACCGCTAACTCCCCTTACTCCCAGTCACCAGAGCCCACACCAGTTCCTTCAAGACGGACCAGCAGCAGCGGTGCGGCGACCCCTGTGCGCGGCCGAAGCAGCAGCCCAGCGCGAACAGTTCGCATGGATGAGCCTGATGAGGCAACTATGGGGCAGGACAACATGAGGAGTGACGATGAGGACGTGCTGACAGTCGCTCCTTCACTGGACATGCATACAGCGCGCCCAAGCACTGGTGCCACGAGCACAGTTCAGGACAAGGCTGCAGTAAGTGCAAAGCGGTACAACACGTTCCCACTGGCACCATGCTTAGCTGTCGCCCAACCCATCGGAGTTGACAAGTGGATGGGGCTGGTCGTGCTGCCTGCCCTGGTGCGCCGCCTGGAGCACTGTGCGGCTGCTGCAGAGCTGCGGGATGCGATCACACAAGTTGCCGGGTAAGTGGCTCGTGCACTGAAGGCGAGTATGCAGGTGCAGAACTGCCCGGGCGCATGTGAGTAGCTTTGGCTCTCTTCAGCACAGCCCTTCGGTCTGCCTGAACCTATACCAACTGCTGCCATGTGCACCACGCAGGTGGGCGCCAGCAGAGGTGCCGCCTGTGCGTGACGTACTCCTGGCGCTCACCCCTGCCAGTGCAAATGAGGTGTACAGCTCTGAGGCTGCAGAGTTGGTGCGTGTTTGGGTGCTGCAGTGATCCATGCAGTGACGGCATATTCCCACATTGATGCACCACAGCCCCACACTGCTTGCACTCCTGGCTGCTGCATTTCATGACTCCGCCGCGTAGACCAGCTCAAGCACCCCCTGGTATCACAGTACTGTATGCATCTTCTGGTACGGACTCACTCTGCACGTTCCTGGCCCTTCCCGTGGCCGACTGTGCAGGTGGGAGATGCTGTGCTGGACCATCTGGCCTCCTACTTTGTGTACGACCTGAGCCAGGATAGCAGGGAGCATGAGGGTGTGCTGCATGAGGCGCGTGTCCGCATCGTGGCCAACCAGGTTCTGGGCGCAAGTGCTGGCTCTGAGCTGGTCGTGGCGTCTTCGCCCAGGCCACTGCCTGCGCTTGGTGCAAGCACCAGTACCGGCCACAGTGACGGGCATGAGCTTGGCGGCAGTGCTGCCATGGCATATAATGGTACTGCTGCTGCCATTTATGGTAATGGCAGCCCGCACTCAGAGGTCCTTGAGGGTCGCAAGCCTATGATGATGGGCGGTGGCCTCGGCTTGCACCACTACATGCGTGCGCGCGCTGCCAAGCCACCCGACATGTGGAGCTGCGGGTCACTGCTGGACGACGGGATGGCAGACCGCGCGCAGCATGTGTGTGGCACCACGGCTAGCGTCATACATCACCTTTTGTGCCTGGGGGTTCATTGCTGTGGTTGTCCCGCAGCTTGCATGCCATTAAGCCGCGCAGCACATGACTGCAGACGCCACGACAATAGTGCATGTATGCTCGCGCTGTGTGGCGTGCTTGCAGGCTGAGCGTGGGAAAAAGCTGGCAGATGCGGTTGAAGCACTGCTGGGAGTTGCCTTCCTATCAGCAGGGGGCGCTGCGGGGCTGCAGCTACTAGGTGTAGCTGGAGGCCATGCAGTGAGTGCCTTCAACAGGAGCGGCAATGAGAGGTGGAGCAAGGACGCCTTGGAAGCTGGTTTGTTTGCAGCGGGGGTGCTGGCTGAAGCTGTGAACATCCTGCCGCCAGGTGCCATGGCCCGGCTTGTGCAGCTACACACTGCAGTACACAGTGGTGGCAGAGCACAGGTACAAGTGGTGTCTCACACGCTGTCCAGGCGACATCAGAAGGCAGCTGATGCAGTGGGCGCTCTGCTCGGTGGCTACGTCTTCCGCGACGCTGCTCTCGCGTACCAAGCCCTGTGCCACTGCTCCTACAGCAGCCCACCTTCCAATCAGGTGCGGACAGCACAGATGCATGTTGTTGTGTGAAGCTTGTCGATGTTCTGCGCTGCTGGCTGCCATGCTGGCTGTTCAGGCCAGCTGGGGCCAGTCTTGCTACGTGTGGCACCCGTCCACCTGTCCTGCTCGCGTGCAGCGGCTGGAGTTCTTGGGGGATGCAGTGCTGGACCTGGTGGTCACACTGTACCTGCTGCAGCGTGCCACAGACGCGCGCCTGGTGGCCACCACTGCCATGACCATTGCAGCAGCCACAAACACGGCCAATTGGGTGAAGGGACAGGAAGCGACTGCAGGGTGGAACGTCGTGACACCTGCGTCAGAGGTCAGCCGGCGCCTGGCAGCACGGAGGGCTCGTTCTGCAGTGGGGGTACTGGACCCCGGGGCCATGACGGAGGACAAAAAGACCATCGTGAACAACAAGACGCTCGCGCGTGTGGCAGCTCTCAGTGGATTGCACCAGCACTTGAAGGTTGGCCTGCGGTCAGTGAGCAGGATGGTGGAGGAGTACGTTGCATCACTGCAGCAGGCGAACGATGAGCAAGGCTCAGCTGCTGCATCCCCTGTGCAAACCTCGCCAACCCGAGATGCTCCGCCTCCTTCAGTGCCCCCCTCTGCTGCCAAACATGCGGACGCAAGCGCTGCTCCCAAGCTGCTGGCCGACGTGGTGGAGGCTGTGCTGGGTGCCGTGTTTCTTGACTGTGGTGGACAGCTGGGGGTGGTGTGGGGCGCGTTCTGTGCGCTGGTGGATGCTGCGGGCCTGACTGCTGAGCTACTGGGAGCCTGAGTGTTAGTACTTGGCTCCGCACCGATTACAGAGGAAAATGCGCTATCCTCCAGCTGCTACTCCAAGCAGAATTTGTAAAGCGACCAAGCTGCTGGTGGCTAACCCTACGCATGGTGCCCTGCCCAATGCCTTGCCTGCGGCTACCCTCCCACGTGTCTCCATCCACATGGAGTAGCTGTCTCACCACAGCTTGCTTTGCACTGTATTGACACAACACAGTTTCCCACCTGCTGTTCATCGCCTTGGTGCTGCTAGCACACCGCCTGGCATGGCACTGCCCACAAAATCTAGAGTCATGCAGCCCAGCACACAAACAGTGACACGACTGTCGCCCCGTGTGGAGCATCCTGCAGCAACTGTGTTCATTTCAGACTGAAGCAAAGGGAGATGCCAGCAAATGCACGTTGTTCTTGCGTGTGGCACATACATGCGTGGCCCCTGCAGCTGTCAGTGATGTTGCTGATGCCTGCCAGCTGTCTGCAGACTGCACATGAGTTACTCCTGTCCACGCTCTGGCTGTGCTGCAGCCTCTGTGCAGTGTGTTCCTGGGCACTGCAGCCAGGCATGCTGCAAAAGGGTTCTGGCAGTCTGCTGCTGCAGCAGCGCAAAGGAGTTGGCAGCGTGTAGAGTCTACATCTCAGGGTTTATAATTACACCCATCAACATGAAGCCAGGATGCCCCAGAACGCAGCATGCCTAAACTAATCGAAATGTTCAGCACATGATGTAAAGCAAGCAAAATGCTGGCGGCTACCACAACACATCCAGCATTGCTGCATCAGCCATTGGATCATGTGGCACAAATAAACATCTCACATGACCCCTTCCTCCTCATTTGGCTGAGGTCATCCACTGGCCATCACCTGCCTGCATGGAATGAGTTGCTGACCCACTGCAACAACAGCAAGGTGAATGCTACCTAAACACGCTGCTACCGCATCACTTGTAATGCACTAAGACAAGGAGTTCCCGCTCCTGAAGCAATTGAGAGACCGGTGGTTGTTGACAGATGACAATTGACCCGAACAAACAAAAAGGCGAAAAACTCTCAATGGAAACTGACAAACACCGCAGTCCCAATCCCCGGTGCTTAAACAATCACATGCGTCAGGCAGCAGGAACCTGGCACATTGGAACAATTCCCAAAAAGGCATAGCTGCATCGCATACGCATGCACTGTGCTATCAAAACGCATATGTGGGGGCTGCTGCCGCAGCTGCAGCAACTGACATGCCATAGGCATGCAGCTTTTCGCGTGCACGTGCCGCCTTGAGTGCGGCCGCCTGCACGTGCTCGCCCACACCCGCCTTGACCTGTGCCCGCACACTGCTCATGTGCTCCGCCGCCCACCCACTCATGGCCCACCCCCTGTGCCACATCTTGAACGCGGCCCGCTCCCAAACAGGGGTCTTCACCCATGCCGACAAATCCTCCGTCTCGTACAGATCCGCGTTGCATGCAGCCGGGGCACCCACAGCCTCCTGCGCCACCAGAGCTGCTGCTGCACCCGCCTCAGCCGGGGCCACCTCAGCCATCAGCTGCCCGTGCATCGCGTGCAGGCGCTGTCCCACCCGGTTGGCAATGGCCACGTACAGTGCATCCTCCTCCCAGCCTTGGGACCTGGCAGTAGCCAAGAGGTCATCCACAGGGATGGGCTCACCCACCACCACGTGCACCTGTGCCGAGGAGCACAGCACAGCAGAGCAAGTGAGTGGTATGTTGGCAGGCATTCATGTGGCCGGAGAGTGTAAGTGTGGCATGTTGGCAACAACCACAGCCAAGCAACAGCACCGCATACGTGCACCAGAGGCAGTGCGAACCCGCACGATGCTGGCTATGAGGCTCATAGGCAGTGCCGAACTGGGATTTCCACATTTATCCAGCCTGGTACAGCGCATCAGGGTCGCAAAATGCTGCGCCCAACATCAGACACCATACAACAGTTCGCAGCAAATAAGGAGTACACAACAATAACCCTGCACACTGGGGTAAGATCACCTACCCACCTTGCCTGACGTGGCTGGGAGCACGCTTCCGACCGGCATCACACCCTGCATGCCCACGTGCACAAATGGCACCACCAGAGGCGGCACCTCGCCCACTTCAGCCGCTGCAGCCACCAAGCGCCCAACGCCCTTGCGGATGGGGAGCATGCGCTCGGGGTTCCGCGCGCGCGTGCCCTCGGGGAAGATGTGCACCCAGTCGCCAGCCGCCAGCCGCGCCTCAGCTGCAGCCATACCGGGCTGCTTCAGTCCGCCACCACGCTGCACCGGCAGCACCTTGGCCGCAGTGAACAGCGGTGCCAGAGCGGCGTACTTGAAGCAGCGGTCACTCGCACACAGCGTCCACCTGCAGGTGCGGGGAGGCGGTGCGCAGGGGTTGAGCAGGGGGAGCGTCATAACAAGCTGCGAGCATGCTGCAAACCTGGTGCATGCCGCTGCATGCAGGCCTTCTTCAATACTGTGCCCCTCTGCTGTGATCCACACACCTGAGGGCGTGTGGCTCCTCATAGTACTGTGGCGGTACGACAGCAGACACCACGAGCGGGTCATCAATGGCTGACACGTGGTTGCACACCGTGATGAGCCCCTGGCCCTTGGGGCGCTGCAGCGCGGCAGCCATGACCTCCGCGTTGCGCACTTCGAGGCCGTGGTAGCGTGAGAGGAAGGCACGCGAGGCGGACGCCACGTTGCTCAAGATGGCGTGCTGTGGCGTGCAAGCACGACAGAGGCCAAGGACGGGGTCAGTCATGGGCAGTGAGCAGGAGTGTGCATGCAGCAGCAGTGGCTGGTAGCATATGGGGAGGAGAGTGCGCATGCCCTTGTGTATTGAACCCATTTGTCATGCATTGAATCCTCTGAATACGCTTTGCAACTGCAGGGAAGGTGACCGCGCAGGTGACTATGGTTATGTTATGCATCATGTTGCGCGCAGCGGCTCACCCGCAGCACCCCGTCAGTGCCAAGCATGGCGTCCAGCTGGCTCGGGTTAATGGCCTGCTTGCCTCCTTCTAGCACTGCCTGGGGCATGGCATGCACCAGCTGCTGCGTGTCATGACCTGCATGCTGCAGTACCGTGCTGCATGCTGGCGCATGGGAGGTAGCCGATGCTGCATCAGCCTCGCCAGCGCCTACGCGCGTCCCCAAAAACTCGTCGAGCCTGCTGCGCATCCGTGATTTGACCCGTTGCTTGGTATCACGCCAGATGCGCAGAGCACGCTGCTCCTTTTCCAGCACGGCTGTCTGCAGGCGTGAAAAAGCTCGCGTAAACGAGTATGCGCTTGCTGCCCTGCTCCTTTCGTAGATGTACAAAGTAGAGGAGAGGTTGTCGCGCTCGGCACTGGAAGAGTAGTGATGCAGCTTAGCGAGCATGTGCTTGTACTTTGTCAGCACAGGGGCGACCTCCGAGAGAGCCATGGTGAGAGCCTCCTGGTGATCAAGCTAATTGACGTGTCTGGTGAAGCAGCTACTATCTACCCGATGTATTCCATAGGCTAGACAGGAAAACTCTACCTAGATGTTGTTCGGCCTACCACCCAACAAGGTGGCTGAACCAAACGTGACGGCTCAGCGATAAAACTTCTTCGCAAAAACTACAAAACCCACATCACTCGTGCAGCGAAGGCAATGTTATCATATAGGTCCTCACTCAGCGCCAAAAAAAGTTCCGGAAGTGGGTGGTGCATTAGTCTAGTGGGTGTGGGGACTGCGGTGTGCCTGCAAATGGGTCGCAATCTGTTGGGCGTCACGCTGTGCTTTAACAAAGACGGACCAACCCCATCAGTGTCAAGGAAATCATGCTCACAGTAGTAACCAGCAACAAAGCTTGCTTATATGCTCTATTAGCACCAAGATACAGTGCAAGCAGTGTTACTGGCAAAAGAACCAACATATACTGAACAGTACTACTTTTGCATCCATGTTATGCACCATAGAAAATCCAAAGAAGCAAGCTATGATGAAATGGCATGTGCGTGTTGCCGCAATGTCAATGATGGAAAAAAGCTGTACAATATGTGACCAGCGGCATGTCGCAGCTTTCAGCTGCTTCCGGAGCCTGACAGAATGTCGGTACTAGATAGCCAACAACGGGCTCACAATCATGTTGAACAGACTCTGCTCACTTGCTATGGTGCTGTGTGTTCCTGAGATCCTTTACTCTCACTGCCTTGACGTCTTGCAGCAGCATGCTGCGCTTGGCGTAGGGACGGGCGGCCTTCAGCGCGCGCTGCAAGGCACTAGTCTGAGGCCATATGCCTTGCCGCGCTGGCTGCATGACTGCAGCAGGCCCCCCCGCAGACTTTTGTGTGGAGTCTGCTTTGGCTTCAGAGATGCGCTGCATGGCCTGGGCCCTGAGCACTGGGTACAGGCTGTGCCACAGCGGCCAGCCACGTGACCAGCGCATGCGGCCCATGCACCTCAACAGCCGCAGCAGCTGCGTTGGTGTCAGGCGGGCTGCTGTAGGCGCACAACTGTGGCTGCAAGCTGTGGCAGTGGTGCTTATGATCAGCTCAGAGGCAGCCTCACGCTGCCGCATCACCCCGCACAAGAGCAGCTGGCGCCAGTGTGAGCGGTGCAGGTGGTGGGTGGTGGTCGACGACGCCACCTCCAGCGCACACAGCGCCTCTTCTGTACTCAGCCGCACAGCGGCAGTTGCTGCGCCCTGTAGCAAATAGCCACAACACATGACACAAAGTAACAGTTGGCTTTTACTCAGCTTCGAGCTGATTGCGGGAACAATCAAAGCAGTTGTCAGCATGTCCATGACTGCAACCACTGGTACATCCATGACTATCGCAACTAGATAAGCGCCACGGTTTGACATCTCAATGATGGCGGCATGCCTTGCATGCATCAGGGTTCATGCATTACGGTTTGCAGCAGTGCAACGTGCAGCCATTCACGCAAGGTGCAGAAAGACCAGGTGTCTGACTGCGCCCGCCCACCTGCAGCAGTGCGACCTTGTACATGTCCAGTGTACGTGGGGCCAGTGCACGCAGCGCCCATGCCAGCACCACGCACGTGGCAGGCTGGGTGGAAATGAGGTGCTTGAGGGAAGGTGTGCGGGTAGCCACACGGAACCACGCCAACACGGTGCGCCTGCAGCAGGTGTAGGAACACAGCTGGTGTTCAGTGCGGTGTACAGTGTACTCCATCAGTGCGCAAGCCTGCGCAACCATGGCACACAGCCACTGCCAGGCAGCAGTGCACTGGATACTGGGAGCACACGATGCAACACCTGTTGTGGCCACAACTGTGCTTACTTGGGCAGCCACACGCGCAGCTTGGCCAGTGCCCACAGCACGTGTGCCGCATCACCAGCACGCCGCTCCCTCGGAGCTGCTACAGCTGCGGCTGCTACTGCTGATACGGCATGTGCCATCCAACTCCCCGGTGGCTGGAAGCCAATGCGTGCCAGGGCCACCAGGAGCCTTGCATGCTCCTGCAGGTTCATGCTGGGCAAATGCGGTGTGAAGGCTGTGAGCAGGGCCTGCATGTCGGGCGCAGGCGGTCTCAGCTGTGCTGCGCTGATGGCGCAGCAGAGCGTGAGCAGCTGCCCCCGTGGCAGCAGGGGAGCGTGCCGCACAGTGGCAGACACAACTCTGAGCAGTGGAGCTGTGAGGTTGGTGGCATCAGGCATGTGCCGTGACGCATATATGGCTGATGTAAGCAGAGAGGCGAGTTGAGCAGCCAGTGCTCCCTCCATGGGATCATGCTCATGCGATTCACAACGGTCCTGGGTTCCGCTGCCTGCTGCTGCATCAGCGCTGGCTTGTGCCATTGCTGCCACACGGTGCCGCTGCAGCTGGCATAGCAGTCCCTCAGCTTGTGCAAGATGTGCAGCTAAAAGCTGCTTGCTGAAGCTGGGGCCAAGTATTGCAGCCAACTGTCCAAGCTGGCACAGCTCTGGCACAGCAAAACTGTCGCTGGTCCCAGCTACTGGGGCAGCGGAGGTCTGCAGTCTCGCGCTCAGAGCTGCAGCTACAAGCTCGAAATGTACGCCGTCACGCTGGCCCAGCCACCCCAGGCGCCCCAGGCACAAGCACACGTGCACCAGCTGCTTGGAGCTGAAGTCATGCAGGTGCGATGATACATGATTTGCCAGGAGGGGTGCCGCGGGCAGTGCCTGGACTGGCTTTGTGGCTGCTTGGAGCTGCACCAGCGCCCCCAGTAGAGTGGCAACAGAGCTCGGTGAGAGTGTGCGTGCTGTACTTTCTGGCGGAAATCGAAGCTGTGGTGCCAGTGTGTGCTCCAAGGTGTGTACGGTGGGTGCAAGCCAGCCAGGTGGGAGCTGCGCGCCCATTGTGGACAGTGCCCAAAGCAGCCTCACCCAGTCCTGCGCACAGCAGGAAGAAGCAAGTGTCAAGGGAGGCAGCACACAGTCCACCTGCCATGATTGAGCCTGAAAAGGCAAGGGCAAGGTTCGTCCATGCGCAAGCATTGTCGCCACACAGCAGCACCAGCATCAGAAACTTACAATTGGTTTGAAGCGCTGGCCGCGTGTGCTGATGTCTGTGGCCACTGCTGTTGTCAGTGCTTGCACAAGTGCCTGAGCACCAGGCTTGGACCACAAGCCGCCTGCAGTGCTATTTGGCAGGGCGAGATGGGAAGCCTGCTGCCGCCGTTGCTCCCCTACAATGTCCCATGCTACCATGCAGATGAGGTTGCACATGTCGTGCACCCCCAAGAGCTGCAGCTGCGGAGTGAGCGCCCGGACTGCGCCCTGCAGCAGCCCGCTCCAAGCCGCACGTGTGGCACCGCTGCCCCGCACGCTGCCTCTAAGGGCCAGCAGGAGCATCATGAGCTCAAAAGGCCGGAAATCTCTGAGCCGTGCTTGTGCAGCCTCTATCAGCGCCAGTGCATGTGGCTGAGGGATAGGGGAGCACAGAGTGCCGTCAGCCAGCTGTGGTGTGCGGGCCTGTGGTGTGATGTCAGTGCTGCCTGACAATCCTGGTGCCTGCTGCAGCTGCATGACGCTGGCAGCCGATGGGGTTGTGCTTGTGGCGGTGGCTTGCTGTACTGCAGGATCAACAGATGCAGGCTGTGCAGTGCCCAGCTGCTGCAACGCCCACGCAGTGTTTGCAAGCTCCTGTGGCTGCATGCGCGAAGCAGTGCGCAGCACATGCTGCAGCAGCCGGTCTGCCCAGGCCCGGCCAGTGGGCACTCGCATGGTGGCCGCCGCCCACGCGAGGTTGGCCACCTCCTGGGGCTCCATCAGGTGCATGCGTACGAATGTGGCAAAGAGGAAGCGCTGCAGGAGGCCGTGGGCGGGGACAAAGCCCAGGCGGGCAACTGCCCACATCGTGTTTGCCAGGCCGCGCGCATCAAAGGACTCCAGGCGCACAGACACCAGTGTGGACAGATCCCTCAGGAGCCGCTCCAAGCTGTGCCGGTGGGAAGAGCTGTTGACCAGGGCTGTGACTGGTCTAGGCGCTGTGGTGGAGACAGCGAGTGGTGGTAGGGATGAGCCAGAAGCAATCTTGGCCAGTTTGACCATGAGGGCAGACACATGGATGGGGTTCATGCCACCTGCATGTGTTCGGAGTAGTCCATGCAGCTGGTCCCATGACGTGCAAGACGAGATAGCCTTTGTGAGGATCCGAGGTGCCAGCGGCAACGGCTGGGCTGGAAGAGGCAAGGCGCTGTCACGCTCGATGACCGTGCTGGTTCTTTTACGTTCCTGCAAAAGTTTCAAAGGTGTGCGTGACATTGACCTTTAGCATCTGCCGTGATTGCAGCAGCGTGTGCAGTTGTAGCGTTCCCACCTGCCCGCTACGCAGAATTGGCGCCTGGATCTTGGTGGCCTGAGTGCTCGTGGGGGTAGATGGCTTGGAAGGGCGAAGCATGCTGAGGCCATCTGTGCGGGGCGTGCTCGTAAGAGCCAGCCCCGGAAAGAAGGCCTGCATCGTCAGATTCACGACCTCCTTCAATTCAACATCCTTTCGCTACAGCTGCAAGTTCTGCAATTCAATGCACCTCAGAATGCAAATGCGCCTGCCAGCCATTGCTTATATATCAAAACTATGATCAGATCCCAAGGGCAACTGCCATTACACCTCCTATGTACCAATCTCAAGCGTGTTGTGTGCTGAATGCTGTGGGGCTGCATACAGTATTACACCACTCAATTTGCTTCTGGGCTGTCCAAAGCTGCGACCCGTGCTCAATGTGCATTGCCACTCGGTTGAGCAGGTGTGGCCAGTGCAATCTTGCAATCTTTGCTTGCAGGTAGCATCAGAGCTGGCCCTAGGGGCAGAGCCACATGTGTGTGCTCCCAGCGCTCTGCTGTGTACTGGGTGCTGGAGTGCCTTATGCAATGATGACTGAGGTGCTGTTGGCTGTGGTGGCAATCGAGCGCTGGGAGGCCAGGTGCACAAGGCATGTGCCTGTCATAACCCCCTCAGAGCTGGTCGTCGCAGCATGCGACTGCTTGTCTGCATATGGTGACCTGCTGGACGGCCTGGCAGCCTCGGAACGCTGCGCCTCACGCCCAATCATGTCTGCAAGCTGCTTCTGGACCTCGGCTGCTGATGGCCGGCGCTGGGGATCTGCATCCCAGCATTCCTCTAGCAGCCTCCTGAGCTGCCGCGGGCACTTGGGGGGATCGGCAGCCTCTCCTTGGACACAGTGACCAGGTACATGACGCGCACACAGCTCTGACCCACAAACCAGAGACACGCGAAACGCAGGCATGGTCGGCAAGCAAGGCCACAAACTGGGTGTTTCTTCATGGTCCTCCACATGTTCGATGGTCCTGACCAAAAATTCCGTGGTGTCATTAAAAACGCATGTGTGGTTTGGGCAAGAAAAAGATGCTGAGATGCAAGGGCGAAACATGAATGCTGCACCTCCCGTTAGAATTGCTAGGAATCCAACCTCACACAGTGGTGGACCTTGCAGCCAACGGACGTCCATGTGTACCAGCCAACCTGAATGCGCTCAGCGTTACATAACGACCAACTACAACATAAGATGTAACTTTCTGCTCGTCATCACTGCCTGCAGTACACGAACTGACACGTGAACTTGCAGGCCAAAGTGTCCTAGTTTCGTCACCCCAGCTGTATGCCTACCTTGCGCGTGCACCTGATCTGCGCTTCCCTGTGCTGCGGCCGCTAGCAGATGGTGCCAAGTCGTCTGCTGGTGGCTGCACGCGCACAAGGCATGCACGAGCAAGCACATGGTCCCGTCATCCCGTCATCAGCAGTGCATATCAGTTAGCTGACGTGCTCAACTGCAGAAGTACGCACCTGTAAGACGCCTGCCGCCGTGTTGGCTGTGTAGCCCTGCTCCAGCAGCCGCAAATATAGGTCACCACCAAACCTGATAGGTCGTCCAGTGCTGTGCATTTACAGGCAGCCAATCATGTGAACCAGGTGTCAGAATGCAAGCATGGTGAGTGGGAGAGCCTGGCATGCTGCCATACCCCACTAGCGCTTCGGTCATGAGCCTGACACAGCTTGGTGAATCTGAACGGTGCAGGTCTAAGTGCAGGCAGGCGCAACCAAAGCCATCCTGCGGCTTGCGCGACGCTCCACACCTCAACTACACACCCCACCTGAGGTTCAGGATGTAGCCAGAGCGGACCAGGGGGCTGACGCCATCCCCAGCTGCACCCTCTGCAGCCTCACTGGCCTCAGGCTCCTCGGAGCCCAGACCTAGGTCCACCTCGTGCGCAGCCGCCGCCCCATGTCCCCGTGCTGTGGACGCAGAAGTGGCACGTGCAGAGGACCGCGTGACTGTGCCGCGCGCACCAGATGCAATGGCCGCCGCCGTGACCTTCTCTTCAAACTGCAGGTGGGGCGCAGCAATCGCGTTGAGGCCTGCTATGCCAGAGTAGACACCTCCTATCCACCTGAAAGTTCATGACTATACGCTCATGACTATAGGCTCTCAATGATTGCAGCACTGATGACCAATGCAGCAGCAACTTGAGATGCATATGTTCCTGTCCATCGCAGCTGCCACTTTCACGCGGACGTACTGTGTGCACGCGGCGGCGCGGCTGCACGGCCCATGGGTCAGGTGGCGGCGTGCGCAGGTGCAGTGGGGTGAACTCAAATTCTTGAGGAGACATGCGGTCGGGCCCCTCCTCGCACTCGGTGTGCGCCGGGGCAGCCTTGGCTGCGCTGCCACCATATGTCGTACTCGGGGCTGTCTGGGGTAGCTGCATGCGTGCAGCTGTGTAGGGAGGGGTCCCCTGTGTGGACCCCACCAGGCGGCGGGGAGTGCCACGGAATGGTGTCGTGAGCACATTCACAGTGGCGCCTGCGACGCGCTGCACCTGCTGGGTCGTGTCCTGCACACCCCTGCGCAGCACCAAGTTGACATGTGTGTTGCGCGTGCACGGCTCGTGTAGTAAGGCAACGCAAAGCACAACCTGTTTGGAGGTCAACCAGTGCAGGCATTTGATTAAACATACTTGATCACACGAGTGCCCGTGATGCTGGCAATGAGCAGCGCCATGACAGTGGCCGACAAGGGCCACAACGTCCACGTCGACGCGTACACAAGCGCCAAGCCTCCCAGCCGCAGCACCAACTGCACGTGCACACACCATCCCCAGCCGTGATCCAGTACGCGCCAAGCAGTGTGCCAGGCACCACCAAGCAGGGCATCACCAGACCTTTGCTAAAAGGGTACGCATCAAGTCCACTAGCTTCAAAGACCGAGACACATGGCTCCAGCAGCCATAATCGTCAGCACCTTGATAATCACGTTGACTTTGTAGTTGCTGCGGTCATCGTAGATGTACGTAGCAGCAGCACCAATGGCTGCAGATACCACCACGTAGATGGCGAAGAACCGGTTCCTAACCAGCTGGTGCCAGGACGGCAGCCACTGACCTGTCAGCCAGCGCAGCAGTGCCATCCCACTACTGCCAGCGGCTGCCATCAGTGTTGCCATGGTTTTTTTTTGAGGCACAAGCCTGCAAGCAGATGGATGAATCCTGTTGCACGGGACCAACTGGCTTAAAAGGGCTGAGGTGTGCGGCTGCCAGAGGTCTGAAACATGGACGCTGCTTCAACGTACACGCTGCCACAGCAGGGAGCACGCATCACACAACAGCCCTCCTTCTGCCAGCTGCCCACCTGAACATCAGGACGAGCAAGATGAGGAGAGACCCAGCTGTGAAGAGCGCAGTGCCACAGCTGAGGCGGAACACAAGAGACGTGGACAGGACACCAGCAGCATAGAACAAAGAGAGCCCCAGCAGCCCGGCACCAAGCATGAAATAGCTTGTGCTGGCATGCGACGTTACTGCGCACACTGCACACAGCACCACACGCGCGCACGCGCACGTGTCTCAGGCATGCCAGGTGCCATGTGCGCCATGCTGGGTTGCGGAAGGACCACAGCATGCAAAGCGTGTTTGGCTGAATCACTTACATTCTTTGGTCCTGTCAGCTGCACACACTGGTTGCATGTATGAGTGGCGCACCTCTGCTGTGCTTGACTCCCACCAGTGTGCGCTGAAACGGAGAGACCTGCATGTAGCACACACTGCCATCCAGGACACTCTCGAGGCCGCACCAGGCCACCTCCTTGGCTTCAATGGCCCTCCCCAACTCGCGCTCGTCAGCACCCGAGAAGACGGTGTACTGGAAGCAAGAATCGCAGATCGTAGGAACACACCTCAAAGTATACAAACACGATGTTACAAGCGTATTTCATAATCTTACCCAAGAACTGGAACATTTGACGGTGATCTTGACAGGCGACCACAGGTAGGGAAGCACCAGTAGCGCAGGCACCGCAGGACAATCATAAAGTTGTGTCAAATTGCTGCCAAAACGCTCTGGGTTGACCTCCTTGCACCAAGGAGCTGGCGCATCGGCCTTCGCACCAACCGTGAGAATTAAAAACACCCAGATCAGCGCGTACAACATACTTGCATTCTGTGCGATCCCGTGATGAAGTCGGGACACCCCTGAAAGTCACCCTGCCTTCACCCAATGATTTCTCTTTCGGGGAGTCAGCTGGTGGACAGATGCATACAAGTAACTCTGAACCATCCGTTACAACAGCGGCAGGAGCCGCGCAGCATGACATGATAAGAAGCCCTCAGCAGCACCTCTTGGGATGCCCTCGCACACATCACTATGTACCTCATCCTGCTTGGTTGGAATGCAATATCATACAAGCACCCAAGCAACACGCAACACACAAGAACACGTGTCCCACCGACCAGGCACATACGAAAAAATGGCAGTGACATAAGTCAAAAAAAAATTGGTGTACAGTATGCTGCAGCTGCCGTGGGCGCCCATGAGCCAGCCCACAAAGACATAATTGCGATTATGTTCTTGAGCGGGACAGTGAAAAAATGAGAATGTGGACAGCGAAACCAATTCAAGCTAGCGAACAGACGCAGCCTTCACTCATCCATGTTTGCCACAGACAGTGCAAAGTCATCGCGCTCGATGTGGTCAGGGTTGTTGGGGTCCAGTGCTTGCTGCGCGAAGTACTGCCCAAACTGGAGCTCGTAGATCTCATCCTCTGACACTGTCTCAAGCACGAGATCTGCAGGGGGCGGACAGGTGGCAGCCGGCCAGCAGGCAGGGTCCATCAAAGAACGAGTCAAGCAACAGTTACTCACAGCCACCAGCTCACATCTCTTAGCTGAGGCTCGCCACAGGTGTTGCAACTCGGAGCGGTTAACAGGCCAAGCAGCTTGCCTCACCAACAGCCCGACACAGGCAGCATGCCGCTGACAGTTCGCCGCCTCACCTGACTTGGGAAAGCCGACACACATTAGAGCATACCCCTGGTCCTTGAGCTCCTGGCTGATGCCCAGCGCCTCAGGCTGGTACAGTTCACCCTCCTTCACCTGTGGCATATGGAAATAAGCATCATGTGAGAAAACTGTACGCAGGCAAGAGAGTAGCACTGCAGAGCCAGCTCCTTCAGTGGAAAGCCTACACAAGGCCAAACACACTGGGCTGTTGGTAATAGCCTTGCTGTGCAAAGGGGCGTGCTCAGCAGCTTGTAACGCACCCTGACAGCACATGCCGTGCAGCAGCCCATGCGACACGCATATGGCAGCTCCAGCCCCTTGTCCTCGGCATCAAACAGCACATACCTGCGTTGGGCAGGTCAGACACGTTGAACACCATTGCTTGCGTGCACATAGATGTAGTGCTGCAGTGCATCATGCTATATCTTGTGCGAGCCACATGCCAGCACAATTGTTGCTCAGATGAAGGTGCACTGCACAGGGCATGTCAACCTCCTCGTGTCCTCACTGAAACACAGAGGGACCGCTGCTCACACACGACGTACAGCAAGCGCAATCACTTCATGCAGGCTCACCGGTCCTCAGGCACCTCCACGTCCACGACCTGGTTCTTGTAGTGGTCAAAGATTTTGACCTTGTGGGCAGGCACGTCACCAGCAGACGTACCCTCACCAGTGCGGAAGCCAGCCACGCCGCCGCGGTGCACAGCACGGCCACCCTGCCATGTTTGCGTGCATGGGATCACAGGCGAGTATGCAGCAGGACACTGTGGCAGGGCCCATCGCTGGGTACATCCTCTCCAAGACGCAGCACAATAGGTCACACAGCTGCTGCCACATGCATACATGTATGCTCCATGCACAGTGCATGGGATGTTGCACTCACCACCAAGCGAGAGCCTGCATTGAACTCCTCCTCAACCCACAGGTCAATCGTGCCGTCTGGATTCTCGTATTTAGCACGCCACTCGGCGGTGGTCATGCTGTGGATGCTGGGCGCTGGTGGAGCCAGCTCGTCGTCCTTGTCTATGACAGGGGCGCCATCCATGTTCACGCCATAGGTCATGCCAATGGGTCCCAGGTCAAGCCCGAAAGCATTCTCGCCTTGCGTAGGCTCCGCGCGCTTTGCCTTCTGCAATGCGTGTGCGGATCCGATCCCACACACAATCCAATGGGTACAAGTACATCGCAGCTCTGATGGCCACAAGTCCTTCCAGCAGCCGTGCACACCTTAATATCGGCAGAGTAGGAGAGGCCAATTGGACCCAGGCCATCACCCAGGCCAATCGTCTCCTCAATCTTGGTCTTTGGCTTGTCCGTTGTCTGGGCACTGGCACGCACGAGTGTACGGGGTGCAGCCACATGTACAGAAGATCCGGATGGAGAGCGGGACCCCAGGGTGAAAGTATGGCCCTTGAGCAGCATTGTTTTGGTTCCTGACGCTGGTTAACTTTAACGAGGATCCGTGCACCGAGTATGCGACAGCGGATGTGCGTCTGTGTCGGATGGCAGCGCTTTTTGCCTCTGTGTTTCCGATATCTCACGTCCGTGTGAGGGCAGTGTGAGCGCTCGTCAAGCCAATTCGCTAGCTGCATTGCTCGGTTAACAGGATCAATATGACTACGTTCTTGAAAGCCAGCAGGTGTTTGCCTGCGCATGGCCACCGGACCTGCCTAGTTCGGCCAGGGTTAAGCAGAGCGCAGCGATTGCGAGTCAAGTGAGTAAATCATATGAGGAGATCAGACTCACGGGGTGGAGGCGCCGTGTGAGCATGTTCACTGCCATGCGCGCCATGCCCAGCCACATCAGCATGCCGGCCATCATGTGTATAGTCCAGTAATCACTCAGCAAATTGCTTAATGTACGCACATGTTACACCAGTGAATGCATGTTTTATGTGTATAGGTGCTCCAGCATGCCAGAAACAGAGCGCCGGGTGCCACCCCCACCCCCACCTCCTGTCTCTTATACACGCCCCCGCCCGCCCCCAAGGTAACAAGGGTGACTATCCCACATGGGAGCAGCCAAACTTTAAAGCATGAGGTTGTGCATCACATTGCAGAGCACGATGCACAGATGCTCACGCACATGTACGGGCGCACATGCACATTTGCACGTCCGCGCAGCCCTCGCCGTGGTGGCAGCCCAAGCGCCGTGATTTCATTGTGGCAGGAATCGGCTCCATCTTTGGCGGTGCAGCCATGTACATTTATGACACATGTGGGTATGGCAATCTTCTCTGCGTTGCCTTTGTTTTGGTGTTCAGACAGCATGGGCATGTCCAATGCGGCAATGGAAAGCAGGCACAGGGGGTGAAGGAGTCGTCCGCCAGCAGGACCTGCACATGCAGGTGGCTTGCCCGTTGCATCCCAGATGCAGCTCCATGACTCATTGGCATGCCTCCTCGTCCTATGCCCGGCAGTCGTGATCGAGGACCTGTACGACGAGATCGATGATCTGGAGGATGAGCTGGCGTTTGTGGACGAGCAGGACATGTTGGACAATGCAGCAGCCACGATGGAGGACCTGCAGCGTGCTTCCGGCCCTGCAGCCGACAAGAAGTGAGCCACCGTGTTGGCCAGCAGGATCGCGATGCAGGATCACATGCTGCTGCGGTGGTGGAACGTCATCGGGCACTGTGTGTGGGGGGTGTGAGGCGGGCGTAAGCAGCGGACACCGCCCACAGTTTTCATGTGGCTCCCGCATGACTGGCCCTCAAGTGTGCCTGTCGGAGCCTGGGGCCAGCCATCACACCTCATCTGCTGAGTTGGGGTAAGAAGCCTCTGCATACACGCAACCAAGACAGTCAGGGGAAGCAGAAGTGCACAACAGTGAGCGCATGACGCGATCACATGGCGTGTTACAGAATGTGGATCAGCTGCGCCTGTGCAGCCACAACCTGAGGGTAGAGAGGGGGAGATGGGAACAACTGGACTGGTCACAGCATACATGTGACGATGTGAGATATGTGCACGGCGAGGCATGCAGGAGAGGGTGGTTGACGAGGTGCTGGGCTGGCGTCCACAGACCTTAACGCTTAAGAGCTCTGATGCAGTGTGCAAGGAACTAAAGGCTAGCAAAAATCATACCATCCTGTGTGGACAATGAGGACAGGTTTTTGGGGACTGATGCACTGGTGAGTGTAAAGTTGTCACATGCCTTGACTGACGCCTGCGCCTTCTGGCCTTGGCTGACCAGCAACACAAGAAAGGCAGTCCATATCATCCTGTATAGACATTGTGGATGCAGAGTTTCTGTACTGATGTTCTGGTGATTGAAGAGCTTGCTAACATGCCAAGAGGGCCTTGACTGGCGCCTGCGGCTTCTGTAACAACAACAACACAAGAAAGGCAGGTGCCATAGCTTCAAGTTGTTTCGCTCCTTGAATGGACAACAGTACATATGAACATAACCACTCCATGATAATACTGGCTGCAATGATTTTTGACAGTTTGCAACTGCTGAGAGAAAGGCATGCTGCGTTGATTTCTTGCTGTTGTACACTGTTACATGAAGATCAACGCAACAGGAAGAGTTAGCAAAAGAAAAGTACAATGATATGAAAGTGAAACCTGGTTGGATCACTGGGGACGCCATTGCAGCAACCATCTTGTTCTGTTGACGTTTAGCAATGGCCATGCTCGGCCAGGACATGCTGCAGTCGCAGGTAGCCCAGACGTGCACAATCACGCCCCCGTGCAGTAGTTCAAGTGCCTAAGTGTGTGCATTAAGCACCCCAACCCCATAGCTCATTGCATTCACATTCCACCACGCCCCTCCAGCCTGCTATGCTGTGTCCAGCTCCAGCAGCCACACCATTCACAAAGAAGATTCCCATACTGTGAACAAAGAACCATGGAAGCCATGTGCTTCCTCAGCACTAAGCAGGACGTGCACATTGCAAAGCCATGACGACAATGGCTATGCATGCCCACACATCCTATGTTTGATATCACCTCACTCTGGTTGTTGGCATTGCTCACTCTGCGGCAACGCAAGACCCAGGCATTCCTTGTTTGCCTTGATAGAGCTGGGACATGTTGCTGACACACCATAGCGCAACTGCACAGCATGCGCCTGATTGACAGGCACAGCATGCTCACACAGCTGCAGCCGCACTCTCATACAAGCACATTCCTGGCACACCCATACCAACCAACGCATCAGCTCATGGCAGTGCTGGTCACAGGAAACCTCCAGCACTTAGAAAGTGGTGTCAAGCCTAAGTCAACATCAAAGTCCCCATTAAATGCAATACTATTAAATAGTCAACAAGTGGGAGAGTGTAACAGTGGGATGCCAAACAACACATGCTGTGTGCAAGCTCTTGATGCAACATCGGGCCCTGTCCCTCGCTCTTTGAACCTGACAAATGCACGGCTTGTGGCCCTCCCCCCCAAGGCGCCTTCAGGCAAATGCTAGGCAGCTTGCAGCCACATAGACATCACATTCAGTTTGATGCATGCCACACAAGAGCAGAGAACCACCACAAGCAAAATGCATGCAACCGTTACACTATCTATGGGTCATGCCAGGTAAGTGCAGTTGGGTGAGATGCAGCAGTGGCAAAAACACGGAGGCGGCTGCCAGTACACCATAGTACTGGCGCGTTCATGATGCAAGGAGCAGGCACCCTGCCTCAAGCTGATCTGCCATATAAATGCCCCATTCCTGCAAATCCACACAACAGAGAGTCAGATTGAACACACACGGGCACACAAATCCCCCCTCCACTTTGACTCTGAAGCACCGCACAACCTGCTTTCACAGTGCAGTTTGTTTCGTGGGACACAGGAAACAGGGAGCAGTGCTGCCTGCATGTCAAGCAGGCAAAATATCATGACCATCCAATGTGCGAGCCCCAACAGCCAGTTGACGCAGCACCACTAACCCCACCTGCCTCAGCCACACATCTGCTAGATCCAAGCAGACATCATGAGAGCAGAGGCACATGATATCATCTGTCCACCTGCATAGATGGCTGGCTGTCCTGTTGCCCAGCTTGATCGAAGCATGCACAACACACAGCATCCTTCAGGCATCATAGGTCATACTGGTCTTGCAGCAACGCATCCAGCATGCTTGACACCTGCAGCCATTACATGATACACACATCCGCAAAGACATGTGATTGGTCAGTGCCTGTTTACGTACAGACCCAAGTTCAGCACAGTGAACGCGCACAGTGGTGCATGCACGGTGGTCAGCAGCTGACGCAGTACAGCTTCAGCAGCACCAGCAACACAGCAGGCACACATGCCTGTGCGTGGTCAGGCACCAGTCAGGTTTCAAACCCTGTGTCTGTTTACCTGCTGGTCTGCAAACAAGTCAGCGTTGCCAAACGGGGAGCTTGCCCGCGGCACGTCGGGCAGGTCCAGGTCACAGTGCATGCCCATACCTGCCAAGCCCATGCATGCCTGCTGATGTGACTGCTGCTGCACGGGCTGGCCCAAGCGCTCACACTGGCCCAGCCTGTGAGGAGCCATGCTGCTGGCCATGCCCAAGCCGGCCAAGTTCACCATGTTGGGTGCAGATGGCTCATGGGTCGACATGGACTCTGCCGACTGCTCCGAGTGCTCGCCAGGGCTCTGCAGCGTGCATCAAGGGGCCACACTCTCAGCTGCATGGCAGTGCAACTGTCATTATATCGGTTGCACTCAGCTGTATGGCAGTGCAGCTACAACACAGGATGCGCAACTACAACACAATGCGGCAGCACTGGCATGCTGGGGGCCATGTGGCCACTACGCTCACTGCTGGAGTGCACACCTTTGCACTTGCGGCGCCTGGCAGCACTCCCAGTGCCGCAAGCTCCTGGTCAGTCACCACCGCAGAGCTCTGCCGGCACGCAGCCGCCATGGCCGACACCAGCGCCGAGGATGGCGCGGCAATCGGGGCTGAGCTGTACATGTCAGTGCTGTGGGACGCTGCGGGCGCGCGGGAGAGGCTGGGCATGGAGGGCGTGGGCGACGCGGCCACAGAGGACAGCGCGGCACCCGCTGCGCCATGCAGCCCCACCAGAGACTCCATGCTGCGTGGCATCTCCGTGCACGACAGGGCACGCCGCAGCGCCTGCTGCTGCTGCTGCTGCGCCGCGCTGCTGTGCGCCTGCAGCAGACGCAGCAGCTGCAGCTGCTGTGCTACCACACCGCCTGGGCTGCCCCCAAGGAGGCCGCTCAGTCGGGCCTGTGCACCTTTCACGGGGGACCCGGCACTGCTTGCCATAGCCCCGCTAACGGAGCTCTTGCGGTGCATGGGACCATTCTTGCCCATCTCCGATTCCTCATCAATGCGCGCCGTCTGCATGATCGCAGAGTACACGGTCTTTTCCGCGCTCAGTGCGCGCTCGAGGGTGGAGGAGCGCGAAGCACCCAGGCCCAGGAGATTGTCCGACGAAGCGCCCTTTGCAAACCGCCCTTTAACACGAGGCCGTGCGTTGGCGAGGGTTTTGCGGCACTCGTACCGGATCATGCGCTGGCCCTCAGCGTACGCCTTGAGCCGCGCGATGCGCTTGGTGCGGTATCGGTGCAGCTGCAGCGCGCGCTCGCGGTTGAGGTGCTTCACGGTGCCGTCAGGGAACTCCAGCTTGGTCACCAGGTTCACCGGATCCACCCGCTCGGTCTGTTGCCCTGAGCGGCTGCTGCTGCTGATGAGGGCGCGCGCCTTGGCTTCGATCACAGACGCAGGTGTGGCTTGAATGTGGATTGACACACCCAGACGGTGATTTGGGGTGGGGGGTGGTGGCGGTGTGGAGCTTGGGCCAGCACGGTCCATGTCTGTTGGCACGGACGGCTTGAGAGCCTGCTTGCAGGCTGGTCCGGAGGCCGGTGCAGCGGCAGCTGCAGCGCTGACGGCTGCTTCTGAGGTGCCTGCGGCAGGCGTGATGGCTGCAGCTGATTGAGGCAGCTGCGCTGGCAGCTGGCTGGTTGCAACTTTCTGTACCACTGCTGCAGTTTCCTTAATCAGCTGTTGTTGTTGTTGAATGGCCTGCTGCTGCTTTTGGATGGCCTCTTGCAGTGCTGTGGCTTGTGCAGGTGCTGAGGCAGCATATGGCTGCATAGCCGGCGGTGGGTTGCCCTGTGGTGGGCCTGCGGCTGGGAATACAGGTGCAGCTGCCAATGACAAGCTTGGCTGGGCTGGAGGAGCCCCTGAGAACGATGAGCGCTGGGCTGCGGCGGCGGCGGCTGCAAGCGCCTGCGCTGAAGGGGGCATGATGGCACTTGACATAGCCAGCCGGTGCTGCATAGAAGCTGCGCTCTCGTCCTGCCCCAACAGGCTGGCAGCCAGTGAGTTCTGGGCTGGGCGGGAGCAGCTGGGGGAGCAGCCACCTACCCCGTTCAGGCTGTGCGACAAGCTGCCTTGCAGGTGCATGCTGTGTGCGTTGGGCATAGGAGTGTCCTCCTCAGAGAGAGCAGATGAGAGGCGGGTGCTCAGGTTGCAGCCAGGGTCGGACATCACCCAATCCTGGCCGAACACAGATGCACCAGCCATACCTGGCATCGGCAGCGCCAGTGTCGTGCTGCTGGCACGGGCTGGCACGGAGTATGCAGACATAGGAATCGGCTGGGTCCCAGTAGGGCCCGAACCCGGTATGCTGCTGTGCTGCAATGCAGCATGCATGCTGGCTGAGTTGTACGAGGCTGGTCCAGGTGGCAACTGTATGCCAGGCGCTAAGAGGCCGTGTTGGTGCTGCATGTTCATGCCGTGCAACATTGACTGACGCTGAAGCTGTGTCTGTTGCATTGGGTGCTGTCCGTGCATGGGGTGGTGCGTGCCGTTTGGCAGGCCAGCGGCAGGCACGTTGTGGCCGGCACCTTCGGCATCAGCCAGCAAGTGGGTGTTGGAAGATTTGAGGGAGCCAAATGCAGAGGACGCCCCCATGTCTCCCAGCATGGCTGCAGCTGAGATGGGCAGGTCATTCAGGTGCGGGTCGGAGAATGCGTCGCCTGCTAGCAGTGAGTGTGGTGGGGCACCCCCTGCATTACCGGCCGGCCTCGACTGGGGGGCATGCCCAGATGAGGCATAGCCGGTGGATCCAGGCAGGCCTACGCCCGCTGTCAAGCTGCCGCTGCCGGGTGCAGCCATTGACATGTGCGTGTGCACAGGGCTGTCAGTCAAACCATGCATGTCATGCAAGTTGAGGTTGGCATGCATGGTACTGGCTAGCAGCGACCCCTCGCTCGGCACGCTGCTGCAGTAGTCGAAGCTACCATTCTGCAAACTGCGCGGCTGGTATACGTTCGGCATTATAGTGACACCGCCTGGACCAGCTGGCCCGGAGCCTGGTGCTTGGCTCCACAGTCCAGAGTCCGAGAAGATGTCAAGTTCCTTGTTATTTGTCAAAGCGGGTGCCGGGCTCGCACCGGGCCCCACCTCGCGCAGTCGCCCGCGTAGCTTGACCTCCCTGAGAACGGCAAGAGACCCCAGCACGCACAGACGTTGGTTGATGAGCATGGAGCGGGAGCGACACAGTCTTGGTGAGCACTTGCCTGTATGCCCACACGGGGCACTGCGTGTAGGGAATGCGGACATGCCGCTGAGCGATCTGTGGGCGAAGTGGCCAGTAACAAACGAATTAACTTGTTGCCATGCGCCGTGCAAAGGGTACGGGCCCGAGATGAGGGGGCCCCCGTGGATTCCACCTGGGCAGCCGGGACCTCCCAAGCACAGGGTTTCCCACTCACCCTGTTGGCATGCACTGCCTCGTCGCAGGCGTGGCAGAGGAACACAGCTGCAAAAGCATGGGGGCAACGGCGGTTCTGTCATGAGGATGCAGAAGCCGTGTGCAACATTGCAGTAAGAGATGCAAACACCGCTATGGGCACGGCAGTCACATGTCCTCATGATTGCATACCGTCTGCGTGGCAGAAGAGACTAGCGGGGCTGCGGTCACAATGGTCGCAGGTGACCACGAAGTTGGACCCCATTCTGGGCCTTGTTCAGGCCGCCCTTCAGCTCAGCCGCGTGTTTCTCAGGCGGCTTCAACACCAACACATTTTCATCACAGCAACAAAGATATCACTACGTTTATGCGATGTGTCCTTACGCGTCAGATAAGCTGCATGTGACCGTAGTGCGCATAAGGGGCCCCCGTGGCCTCCATGAGTGTGAACATACACTTCCTCTTGTGAAGTGCACCTTGCTTGCAGATTACTACGAACCGGGTCGATCCCGATCATTTTACAGCTGCTGTAGCTCAGCTGCAAGCTGCATGAGAGCTACTGCCGAACCTTGTGGGGCGTAGCAGCAGATATCTCGCCTCATGTTGTGCAATTGCAGAGTACACCTCTGCTGGAGCTTCTGTGCTGCACGCTTCAATGTGAAATCTGCTGCATGGGCAACTCCATCTGTATGCCATGCGTGCTGTTGCACAACGGGAACTTGATGTGGTGTCCCGTCACAGTGCTGTCGGTGTGGGTGTTAGCCCCCCCTCTCGTGAGGCAACACGCCACAGGACCAGTCGCTTACCCGCCCCCTGCATACTGCAAGCGAAATGGGCTTTAGTAAACTAGGTGTTGACCCCGCTCCCGAGCCCCGCACCCATAAAGCACACACACCACTGACACCATGCGGTGACATACATGCCACCCCGCATATGCACACACGACACGACCACCACCAGAGCTGCACAATTCCAGGCCTTGAACTTTACTAGCATCTGCGGCAGCTGATGATGTCTTACACCTTGCCAAGTTCCTGCATCGCAGAGGACCACACTCCAACAACGCTTCAACCCAAATTAAGAAGGAGAGCAAAAGGAAGGAAAAGTACATGAAGCAGGGCAAAGTCCAAAGAGGATGAGTACAAAGAGATGGGCACACATCTGGTGTTGTACACGCTGCCGCCCCGGCTGCCGAAGCTCTTCCCAGCAATCCTCCGCGGATCCAATGTACACAGGTTTGGCCGAGAATGCAACACGTGCACGGCAAACCAACTCTCACAAAAACACCGCAGAATGGATGCAAAAATCTGGGTGTGAGCCCCACCTCATTGCTCGCTCATTAAGGGTGAAAAACAGCTCGTGCACAATGCTCGCAGGGAAGAAAACGCATTTCTTCTGTGCGGTGCATGAGCGCATAGTGCACTGCACAATCTTGCTTCTGTGCCCTATGCCACATGCATGAACATAGGCACTTGTACAGGTTGTTGCGCATGTTCACACACATGCAGTTGACACGGTGACCTCCCTTCCTGCCAACCTGACCCCTGCCTACCTGCCCCACACAAGCCCACAACCCAGTGTAAATGCCAAGTATCATGCGGATGGGTGTTGGCCGAGTGTCCTGGCCTCAGTCACATGCTTATTCCGACTGTCAGGTCGTTGGAGGCCATGCATCATGCCCCACTGTAACGTGCATGTGTGGCCATTGTAACTACCACAATGCAGCGCCAGTCGGAACAGCCACCAGCACAATTAATACCTGGGATAGGTCGCACATTCAACTGGAGAAGTGCAACACATCAGTCTTGTGCCAGCTGTTGCCGCAGTAGGCAAGTGGCACCAAGTGTAGCCAAAGCTTCGGGCGTTAAGTCTACAATTCTCATTGGTGGCTGTGTGTCTCGGACACAATCGTGATTTGGCGATGCAGCTCCATCTCCACACGGTGCGCCTCATCGTAGCGCCCCAGCAGCCTATGTAGCGAGAGCGATGATGCACAAGCCCACATCCATGCAGACCTCATTACAGCCAGCCATGAGAGCACTGGCCCACTCAGACTACCAAGCGCTTCCATGGGCATTACCTGGCTCACATCCCAGTGCAGCGCACCATCCCATCCCCAGCATGGCCTGTCCCACAGCAACCCGGGAACATAACTGCTGCCCGCCTGGTCCCACACCTCCCCCACAACACACCCAAGCCCCACCACCCACCGTGCCACATGCATGTCTTTGTACAGTCGCATCCACGCATGGTCCCGCAGCCGGATGGCAGCGCTGTAGTCCTCCTCCTTCACAGCCACTGCCAGCTCGCGCTTGATGAGCTTGATGGGGTCTGGGTCATCCGGCCTGTGTGCGGGTGCGCAGACATGTGAACAGATAGCGGACAGGGTGACTGATGCAACCGTGAGCAGGACCGGGACAAGTGGCTGATGCAGCGCCTTGAGCAGCAGCATCTGCACCTGCACACAGCCTGAGGGTGAGCACCCCCGCAGCACCGCACCTGATCTGCACCAGGTCCTCCATGGAGGTGATGTGTGCTGCGGCAGTGCGTGCTGCTGCCAGCTCCCCGCCAGTGGCCTGGCCAGAGGTGGAGGCCATGGGGCTGGTGAACAGGCCCCCGCCGCTCGAGTCTTGTGCTGCGATGGCGGATGAGGTGGTAGAGGAGCGGTGCGTGGTGGAGGCCACCAGCTTGTACACGGAGCTGCTGCGGATGGGCAGTGACGCGATGTCCCACACCCGGCGGTGTACGAAGAACGGGCACTTGGCCTGCGGGTGCGTGTCCCATGGAAGGTGAGGAACAAGCATTAAGCCTCAGCAATTTGTACACTGCAGCCACTTCACCATGAAATAGAGATGTCAATATACCACATGCATCTCACACATACAGGTGCAGGAGTTTCCCTGTGCCCAGTGCCGTGCAGGCACTCCTGTGCTGCACCCCGTCCCAGATTTTGTGCCATGCATGTGCAGGCCAAAGCAGCACAGGCCCACCAGGGAGCAGGCAGCACACATTGTTCACCTTGATGGACAGGAAGCAGCCGTCTGAAGGGCGGCAGTCACAGTCCCACAGCACCTCGCCCGTCTCTGGGTCCCCGAACCACAGCCGCCCGATGTACACGTTGTCGCGCAGCTCTACGATGCCCACCCGCAGCAGGCTCCAGCGCCGCGCATCACCACCGCGCGCACGCTCCATCAGCGTCCACATGAGGTCGTGCACCATGGGCCGGTCAGTGGTGTGGTGTGTGAGCTGGCTCCAGGTGTTGAACGCTGCGCACGGTGAGTGACACAGCATATGCATGGTGTGTGGGCTGCAGAAAACGCGCCGAACCTGTGATGCTACCTTTGGCATACATACTCCACGGCCGGTGCATAGGGATACACATCGCACACTTGCAACCACACACCTGTGTCACCCGCAACAAATACCTCCAGCACCGTCAGGTCATCCGACGACAGCAGGTCATGCTCACGCTTAAACACCAGCACGCCTGCAGGGGTGCGCAAAGACACTCGGGTTTCAAAGAGTGAGGCGTCACCTCATACAAGCGCCTGCAATGCAGCTGCACTGACAGATGCCGCAGGAGCACGCACCATTGAAAGTGCCACCTTTGGAATCCTCATACAGTTTCATGGGCCCATACGGAGGTGGCACGAACACGACCTCTGTAAACACGCATGGGTCAGCGGTTCCGCACGTGAGTCCTAACAACGGGGCTGATGGGGTGCCCCTGAACATTTGCAGCTAAAGCACAGCAAGCAGCAATGGGATGGTAGGCCATGCGAACACACCCAAGCCACAAGCGACCAGAAACAAGGGTTTCATAGCATCTTATCTGTCAGCTGATGCTCAGGAACTTACTGTAGTAATCTGCGTCATGAAACTGGAAGGGCTCGTAGTGTTCAGCATTGTTGAGAGCAGCTGCACAGAGCAGATTGCGAGTCAGCGGCTCGGGTCCGTCCAACAGCACTTTGCGCCAAACACCAAAAACACACCGTAAGTTACGACGCAATGAGCTGCACGCCGCTGAATTGGGACAATTGTGGAGGGTGAAGGCTGTCCACTGAAAAAGGCTGACGTGTGGCGGTGTGGTTTGGGGTTCGAGGAGGGTGCAGCCAGCAGAGGAAGTGCAGGTGCATGCTGCTGTGCTTGTCCGCTCCCCTTCAAAATGCGAGGACGTAGGCAACCAAGCTCCATAACCGGTGTTTGTGCCTCTTTCAGAGATCCTAGTATACTAATCTTCAGCTCAAACAGCCATCTGGGCCGCCTACTTGCCCTCACTGCCCCATTGACCCTCTAGGGTTAGGGTTTTGGAGAATTACACAGAGCGCCTGAGCAGGTGGGAATCGTTTCGTTCGCAGGAAGGTATTGACCATGCTGTATACTGACTCCCTGGTGGGGCAGCCCCGCCTCCCTGATGAAAAGCTCGCCGTAAATTGGGTCTCAAAGAAACAAAAGAAGAATAAGGGTGCGGAGATTGTGTTTGACCCTGCTGCTCACAGGTGAGGAGCTTGCATGGTGTGCCATGCACACTGCATGTGCCATGAATCTGGAAGCCATGCCGTCATGCTGCTGCCGAGTTGCTTAGTGCCACTAAGTCTGGAGGTATGCGTGCACCTGATACCTCTATGTGTATCCAACTCCATTGTCATTTGGAACAGGGAGTTTATTACAGGATTCCGCAAGCGCAAGCAGCAGCGGCGCAAAGAGGCACTACAGTAAGTGCAGATGGGACAGCTTTGCACACACTGTGGCATGGTTGGCGACACAGTGGCCGCTGGCGTGCGCATCCATGCATGTCTTTTTTGATGGCATCGCTTTGTGCTGAACAGGAAAATAAAAGAGCAGGAGCGGCAGCAGCGGCTAGAGGAAAGAGCTGAGGTGCGTGGGAGCATGCAGCCTGCTGTGATGCACTGCCTGGTTGAAGTGCTCTATGATTGGTTTGATGGCCTCGAGGCGTGCAGCGGAGTTGTACTCATGCCCGCATTTGTGTGCTATGCTGGTCCCACAGAGGCGGCAGAAACTGAAGGAGGACCTTGGCCTTGGGGAGCACTGGGGCGACAGTGATGGTGGGGTTGGATTGGTGTGCACTGGCAAGAGTTCGCTTGGTTTACAGTGTGCAGGTGCAGATGTGGTGCTTGCACATGCAGCAGGCTCCACAGCACGTCCCATACTGGTCAGGCTGCTCCTTCCCTTCACGTTTCACATCAATGCATGCTGCATGATTCATGCACTCTGCAGCGGAGGACAGTGATAAGGAGCAGGCCATGGATATTGGCACGACAAACAGTGCACAGCAAACCATGGTGTTCCAGAACCAAGGCACCACCACCACAGTCCACATCCAGCCCATCACCATGGACTCAGATGAGCCGGGCAGGTGTGAGGGCTCTCATCCTGTGTGGTCATGGTGTATGCCTGCGTTTTGCTGCACCTGCACCTTGCATACTTGCTGAGGCTAGGCACTGCCCCATAGCCTAAGGTTGCAAATATACGATGTTGATATGGTTGTTATGTGATATTACAACGATGTGCAGCTCTGACGGGGAGGACGTCGACGCTGGTAATGATGGGAATGAAGATGAGCAGCCAGGCCCCTCCTTGCAAGTAAAATTGCAACAGAAGCAGGGGCAAAAGCAAGGACACAGCAAGCCATGGAAAGGAGGCATGACATTGGGTGAGTGCTGAACCACTGTCGCTGTGAGCTATGACAGCAATTGTGTTGTCCTTGTGGCCAGCAAGCATCTCCAAGCATCACATAGTATGAACCGATGTGCATTGCGGTCAGCTGAATGCACATCGTGGACGTGTACCAATGCCAATGGCTTGGCTTGGAAGCTTGTTGTTGATGAATACATATATACGTGCACCCTGATGGGCAATTGAGGCTGGTTCCTGGGTGCTAATCTGTGCTGCCTGGCAGGTGGTGGCAAAGGCACAACGGGCATGCTGAAGGCTAAGGGCAAGGCCATGAAAGTGCCAGGTGGCAGTCGTCAGCTCAAGACACATGGCGGAGATCGGCATGGGAAGGGGAAATCGGGCAAGGGAGGGATGGGGAAGGGGAAATCGGGCAAGGGAGGGAAGGGGAAGGGGAAATCGGGCAAGGGAGGGAAAAGCAAGGGGCGCTAATGGCATGGCGATGAACGGGTCAGGATGATCAACTGACATTTGCACGTCATCGCACACTTCATTGCGACAACGTGTATGATTACGCTCTTTCAACGTGATTGAGCCGCATCAGCTCACCGCAAAGAGCACGTGCGCGAAAGCAGTGTGTGAGAACGTGTTATAATGTTTTCTATGTTTTGCCCATTGTTATGTCATGCGCAGCGACCAGCCATTGTTACCGCGACCTTGGTTGGCTACTTGTTGGGCTGTTAATACACCATGCAGACCACCATGCAGACCACCCGCACCGTGCCTGCGACGGCTTCGCGGCCCTCAGTTCCTGCTGTACCAGTAACACCCCGGCATGCGCGCCGTAGCCGCCTGGCGACGGTGGCTGCTGCCACTGTGCCAAAGGAGGGGCTGACCTACAAGGCTGCTGGTGTGGACATCGATGCCGGCGATGAGCTCGTCGAGCGCATCAAGAGGATGAATCCTGGGATGAACGATGGTTTCAGCGGCTATGTGCCCTTTGGTGACTCCTACCTTGTGTCCGGTACTGACGGCGTGGGAACCAAGCTGAAGCTTGCATTCGACATGAACAAGCACGATACCGTGAGTCTCACGCGACGCGGTTCAGCGTTTTGATCTGGGGTTCTCAGAACGTGACATGTGTCACGCCCTCCGTGCTGCGCTCGTTGCGCCTGATTACCGGCCTACGCTGCGTCTGCGGAGGTTAAAGATACATCGGTCGGCGTTAACAGGCTCAGCACGAGCAGACTCCCCCATGCGCAAAAAGTATCTGTCAGTGCCTGCAAAGCATGTGCGCTCAGCTCATGCAAACGTATCCCTACTGCTACACAGGTCGGCATTGACCTGGTGGCCATGAGCGTCAATGACGTGGTTACCTCTGGCGCCCAGCCTCTGTTCTTCCTGGATTACTTTGCCACCGGCAAGCTGGATGTGGACCAGGCCGAACAGGTGCATGCAGCTCAGACATGCTGTGGCCGTTACGCACTTGCAATGCATATGGTGTTCCCGATGACGCTGCTGTTGCATAACTTCTGCGCTACATGCCCTGTGCGGCGCAAACATCCCATGCGCCAGGCGCATCGCCCACTTTCACCAGTGCCTGCACACATTTCCTGCTGCATGTTATTATCAGAACGCAAGGAGGCGGTCTGGATTGACCCCATATTGGAAAATGCTCACCTGGCCTGGCCCCAGGTGATCAAGGGCATCGTGGAGGGCTGCCGTCAGTCCAACTGCAGGCTGTTGGGCGGTGAGACGGCTGAGATGCCAGGCTTTTACCAGCCGGGCGAGTATGACCTGGCAGGCTTTGCAGTGGGCGCCGTGAAGAAGGAGCGGCTGATTGATGGCAAGAGCATCAAGGCAGGCGACGTGGTCCTGGCATTCCCATCGTCAGGCGTGCATTCCAATGGGTTTTCACTGGTGCGGAAGGTGCTGGAGGTGTCGAATACCAAGCTGTCTGACAAGGCGCCGTGGAACCCTGCCAAGACGATCGGCCAGGTGAGGCGGCAGTGCACACACCAGAGCAGCAGCACGTGTTGCACTGTTTTGATGCAACACACACATGCCATGTGCAGACCAGTGCCCATCCGTGGGGAGGTTGATGGACATGTTGTGGCCCGCACATTGTTCCATGCAGTGCTTGCTGGAGCCCACCATCATCTACGTGCCCAAGGTCGTGAGCTTGCACGAGAAGGTTGGGTTAAAGGGCGTCGTGCACATCACGGGCGGCGGCATGCCTGAGAACATCCCCCGTGTGATCCCCAAGGGTCTGGGTGTCAACGTCAAGGCCGATTCATATCAGGTGCGCATGCCGTTCTGGCACGGGCTGCATGGCCTGTGGCAAGTGCATGCTGGGCTGTGGTGCTGGGTAGCCCGTGATGTTTGCTCATGACGCCCTTGCGCGCGCCTAACCCTCATGCGCCCCGCCCTCACTGGGTGTGTGCTGTCACGTGAGCAGGTGCCTGAGCTGTTCCAGTGGCTTCAGAAGACTGGGAATGTGCCCCTGGATGACATGCGCCGCACGTTCAACATGGGTGTGGGCATGATTGTGGTGGTGGACCCCAGCCAAGTGGATGCGTGCCGCAGCCACTGCCCAGAGCTCTTTCCATTGGGCGAGGTGGTCAAGGGGGATGGCGTCAAGTTTGTATAAGCTGCAGACACTGCCAGCCCGTGGAGCCCTTTCAGGGCGCCTTCCCAGTGATGACAATCAAATTTTGGCGACAATTCGCTCCCTGTTTCTGACCCTGCTCAGACCTACCAGTATCAATGGGAAAGATGCCGACAGGCATGCGCGGAGTTGGACGCCAAACAGCAGGCGGTGCCCACCTTGTGGCTGTGGCAGTGAACTGCTCTCTCCTGCGCGATCTGCTCACTGCATGCGGCGGGCGTGCTGTGGGATGGGTTGGGCAATGAACTATTCAATTGTGTGGGGCATGTGACTGCAGGCTGCTGAGGCAGAACCATGCTGCACAGGCCGTGTGCCGTGGTACTGTGTGGTGGGTGAATGCACATGTTGCGAGCGTTCATGCAAGCATGCAGGGATGTGAGGTCCACGCAGCGCATGCGTGTTGCTGACATTGTGGGTTGAAGGCATTGACGCTACGACTTGTTTGAGATGGTTAGGACATGTCTGTGCACTTGGTGCAGCAGACAGATGGATAGATGCCCGTCTAGCAGGGGCCAAACAGGGCTTCGCCAGCGTTGTATGTGCACAATTTACGGCGACACAGGCCCTGTGATTTTTCGTGGAACACTGAGCTATTGCAGCCGGGAACGTTTGTTCGGCGCTGGAGTGGTGGTTTATAAATGTGGTAGTTTAGATCTTAGCACCCGTCTTGATGGCGTGTACAGTCATGACAAGATGAACATGCACCTCTCAGCGCTGGCATCACTTGCGTGGTCATCGCAATGGCAAACACAGCTGTAACCGTCCAGGCCTGCATCATGGCCTGCCCACCTCCTGCGGCTCTGTTTTGTGTATTGATTTCATGCCAGACCAAAGGGGCCCTTCTTTGGCATACTGTTCAATGCCATGTCCTCTCGACCTCAGCACCCTCAGAGCACTTTTCATTTTGGTTACAGCACTCGCATCAGAACGGCAGCTTTGTGGCTTTCTTCGCCTTTTTTCCACCCTTCCCTTTGGACCCCCCAAGCCTGACCGCTCCTAGCCTGCCTGCACCCCCCGCTCCACCAGATGTTTTTAGTGGCTTGACACGCAGCACTCCGGCTTTGAACCCTGGTCCCAGCTCCTGTAGGCCCCAGTCTCGCCCCGCAACTGCAGCCACACGGCGCACGCAACAGGGAGCGGTGCATGTTGTTGCAGTTGCTGTTGTTAGTGGGTGCAGGTAACGGGCAGTACTTATCATAGTCGAAAGCTGCAGGATTGAGCTGAATGAGTTTCACTGAAGGGAAGAGGAGGCGGGCACGCAGATCAGCAAATGTCCAGGATGCAAAGCAGGCCGACGAGCTCATGCGTTCCCTGAGCAGCAGCGGCATCTGTGCAGACCCCATGAAGCAAAACTTGATCCTGTTACCAAACTGTCTTTGTATTGCTACCACTGCCCATTCATGCCCCACGCACCGCGCGCCTTGGCCTTCTTCTTGCCCATGCCCTTCTTGCGCACCATGCCCGCGTCAACGGCCTCCTCCAGCGCACGCGCCTCACGGACTGACGCTTTGCTGGCCATACCCTGCGTGGTGCATCCAGGAGTTTACCGGTCAACGAGTGATGATGGTGCTTAAGTGATGGCGATCACGAAGATCCTGGACAGCAAGTGCCCCAGCCTGAGACCAAGAGCAAAGACGCAGTCATGGCAGGCCTGTGCCGGCTGTCAGCACCTACCTTGCCAATGCGGGCCCCAGTTCGAGGTGTCTTGTCAGCCTTGGCGCCCAACCGCTGCAGCATCGCAGCCTGCCACTTCTTGCGCGCCTTTTTGTCCAGTGCACTGGCACCTGCAGTACACATCCGTGCAAGTGCAGCATTTCTCCCCTGCGTGTGTGCCGCGCCCCTCTGCTCCTGTCCTGCTGCATGCTTCACCACCTGAAACATGCTCGTCGAGCCTGGCACTCCTGCCAGTTCCGCACCGGATGTGAAACATATGCACCAAGAACCCCAGCACCACCCACCAAGCCGCTCCACCTCCAGCTGCAGCTTCTTGAACTCCTCGGGGCTGAGGGCTGTGTCATCATCCCCCTCCTCCCCCACAGCCGTGCCCACGCTGGCAGGGCTGTGCACCACCTCGTGCACCTTGCCCGCCTTGGATGACATGAACAGCTGCCGCTCGCGCTTGAGCTTCAGGTCAGTGGAGGGCGCGGCGGGCGCGGCATCTGCAGGTGCTACCACCTCTGGCACCATGTTGCGCGCCTTCCCAGCCCCACCTGTTGTGCTGCCCTTACTCCCACCAGCTGTGCCCTTGGCTTTCTTGGTGCTGGTGGAGAGGGCTGACATGATGGCATCAATCTCATCATCAGCCCTGCGCTTTGGTGTTCGTGTCCCCACTGCATGATTCCCAGTTGCCAGCGGGGTTTGGGACAGGTCTCTTGCTTGTACTCGTGATGCTGTTGCATGTGGTGTTGCTGCTGCCTGTGAGGACGGCCCTGGCCCTGTCAAGATGTACATGGGGTGGCATTTCACGTCACAGTCATTGCATAACATTGCGACAGCTCATGCAACAGCTTATGTATGCTCTTCATGTTGTGTCTCTGCCAGCCCTGACACTTGAATGTGCCGGAGTGTGGAGTGTTTCACCATCATGCTGGTTGTTCGTCAAACACACGCATGTGCACACCGCATACTGCATACTACACACCTGCATGTTCCCCTGTCTCAGCTTTGCTGCTGGGCATGCTAGGCATTGTAGATGGTGCCTTTCCAGCAGCCTGTTCCGCTCTCTTACTGCCCGCCTTTTGGCTCTTTCGCCCATCATCCCCAAACATGGCCATAAAGCGCTCGCCTGCGAGTGAACAGCATGCATGCAGGGACAGCCGCCATGCAACATGCATCAATGGTCGCACACGGGACGCGACCTCCTGCCCACCATATGACTCCAGCGCCTTAAGAGCAGTCTTCGCACTAGTCTTGTCGCGAGGCTTTTCCATGCGAGAATGCCGCTCAAGTTCGATTAGGGTTTGTTTGTTTTCCAGACTTGTGTACCTATTTCTAGATAAATTATCGCTACTCAACGTTTTCTCCTCCGTTCACGTGCTCCGCTGGTAGGTGTGTTCAATCAGTGATGAAGTTGCTGTATGTTTGAGATGTGTTCTGATCAGAGTAGTAATCAACTGAAGTCTTTTCCTGCACTTTTATCTTCTGCAAGCAACACCTCAATGTTGACTTTGGTTACACCATTGAGGGCACAACTTCAACCCAACCGAAAACAAGATCAACCCGGTAGCTTTCATATGTCACTCGTACATGCTGCAGTCAGGCTGAACCAGGCTCTACCGCTGCTTTATTTACTCCTGCTTGCGCCCAGGCAGTCGCAGCACCAGCCTGCTTGGCAGCATCACCCGCCTTGTCAGTGGCTTGCTCCGCCATATCAGCCACCAGGTTTGTAGGCTTGGCTGCTGCACTGGCTGCCAGTCGTTGTGCACCTTGCAGACGGCCGATGGATGAGGGAAGGCCATGCATCACTGCCAGGGCCTTCGCATGCACCTCACTTGTCCCCAGTCACCACCTACATACATGCATCCATGTCATACCGGGCACAATTTAAATCATCCATGCATGCAGGTGCTTGAGCCGGTAACGCGACTGCAAATGACGATGCTTGGGGAGGCACATGACTAACAAGATGTAAACGGCATGAGATATCCCACACGACCCACAGCATACAACCTGCACATGCAGATGTATGTCAGGAGCCACGACCCACCTGCTTCATTTTGCCCATGATGCCACTGCCCTGCTCCTCCTGTGCCTCTCTTGCCTTGTCCTCCTTGCTATGCGCCTGCTCACCCTTCCCACTGCCTGCACTGACACCACCTCTCTCACCCCCCGCTGCCCTGCCCTGACCTGCCTTGCCTGCGTCCTTTCCCCCACCTGCCTCCTTCTCAGTTCCCTTGCTGCCCTGCTTGTCCTTCACGTCGCCCTGAGCCTGCTCACCCTCCGCCTTGCCCACGCCTGCCTTGCCCTGGCCGCGCGTCCCAACGGATTCTGCAGGCCCTGCCCCACCGGCATCAGTACCTGCAGCACCCTTGTGTGACCAACTCTCTGCACCACCCCCACCGCCACACGCCTCACTGCCACTGCCACCAGCCTCAAAGATGCCCAGGGCCTCACGGCCGGATGCAGGCCCACTGCCGGCTGTAATGTTGAAGTCGTGCACGGACGGGTCGCGGGCGGCTGCGCGAATGGCAGGCGCCCCACTGGCCAGCAGCACAGGTGGCAGCGGCAGCGCCAGCCTGTCATACACACAAGGCACGTCACATGACCAAAACATAACCTCTTCCTGCACTTGCACTGTCTGTGTGAGCTGGGCACGTATGCGGATTTATCATAACCACACGCCTATGCACTCAAGAGCATGTAAACAAGGCATGTGGCTGCTGCACGTTGGCTACCGCATAAACCCTTAAGGTACTTTGTCAGTTCCAGGGACATGCCACAGTGCGCACATGACAGCCATGCCAAGGAGGTTGACTGCTGGCAGTGCAGCGGTTGCTCCGCCCCCCACACCCACCGTTGCGCCACGCCCACGGCCGCCACACGCCCCACATCCACCACTGTCCACAGCGTGGCACTGGCCAGGGACGACGCCTTGGCCGCCGCGTCACGCGCCACAGCCTCTGCCGCTGCTAGTTCATCTGTGCCCTGCTCGGGTGCAGCACCGCCCTCACAACCCTGTGGCTGTGCAGGGATGGTGCAGGTGCAGGGTTTGTGCAGCATGGCCTCACAGCGTGTGCAACAGGTTGCAGGCACCCGTAGGGGAGGCCGGGCCATGCAAGCGATGCGCATGCAGTGTGCAGAGAGAGCAGCGTGCGTGCAGCGCTTGAGTGAAGAGCGGCCAGACCAGCAGCATCTCGGGGGGGGGGGGCAGGCGCACCAGACATGTGAAGAATGCGGCTGATTGCAGCGCACGCCACACCTCAACACACGGCCAAGATGCTTGTCAGGTGCAGGCATCTGCTTGTCACCACAGGCCAGATCTCACCTGAGCCTGAGGTAGCAGCCGTGCCGACATTTCTTCTGCGCGTGCCAGCCAGCTGGCCAGCAACATGCACGCAGGGCGCAGCATACGCAGCGGCCACTGCAGCAGCATGGCAGCCCCACCTGTGTGTGGGCATGCACAGTGCAGTGCTCGGGAATGCACCGTCGCAGAATGAACAGCACAATGCCACTGCAATCAGTAGGTATTGGAACAATCTCAGGGTAACAGCAACACAGCCGATTCAAAGGAGCGTTGGCATGTGTTGGATCAGGCTGGAGTACAGCTTGCATCTGCACAATTACTTCTGCACATGGTACGGTCAAGAACAAGAACCCCAGTCATGGCTGTCGCATCACTCATCCATGCCACACACCATGCCCAGCGCCTAGCGGCTCCTCTGCCTCTGCGCCCTGCTCCGTGCCATTGTAGCCGTGCTTCTTGCCCTCCCGCCCCTTGCCCTCCTCCTCCTCCTCCTCCTCTTCCTCTTCCTCCTCACCCTCGATCTCCAAGTAGGGCGCTGCAGCTGAGCGCACAGCCACAATGCTGGAGTGCAGCGGGGGGCCCAGCAGACCCAGCACTGTGCCGCCATAAGCACGCACAGCCAGCGCCTGCAACATATGACACTGTCAGCAGGTTCACCATACGCAGCTGCTGGAGGCTTGGTGCATCTGCTGATTGATCGTTTGAATATGAGGTTGTGGAGATGTTTTGGAGACGCACAGCATTGTGGACAGAGGGCTCAATTCATGACGTCAACACAATTGACGAAAGTTACATTCAACAGCGAAAGAGAGAATCTGTGATTGACCTCCAGGCACATGCAGGTAAAACGTGCAGTCCATGCCAAAATGTCAGGGCAAAGCAGCTCAACGCAGGGCAGGAAAGTGGCACAGAGGTGCATTGCTAACCCCAAACGGTGGACACGTCCGACCCACCTGCTTCAGACCAAAGTGACAGGACCATGCAAGCGTGAAGGCAGCAGCCGCCGCAGGTGCAACCAGCCCCATAGCAGCCAGGATGGCTGCAGCAGTGGCCAGCTGCGCCCATGCAGATGCGGCCCAGCCCACACACCCCTCCATGACCTTGAGCATTGTCCGCACCGCAGTCACCTGTGTGCGTGCGAGGGGTGTGTGTGTGTGTGTGTGTGGGGGGGGGGGTGGGGGGGGGGGGGCGGTGCCACAGTGCCTGTCAAAGCAGCACGACAAGGTTGAAGACAGCAGCCAAAGGCCCAGGCAAGCAGGAGACCCCTGGATCAAGCAGTAACGGTCCACTTGCGGGGGTTGTCCGGGTTTGTGTGCTGCCATCGTGCCAAGTGGCAGGCCCATGCCTGCAAAACCATCTCACATGAACAGTTACAGAGTACGGTACGCACCTGTAGCGCCACCAGCATCCACGCGTGCCACACAAGCAGGCGCGCCTGTGCCACACAGCACATCCAAAGGCACACAGCATTGCAGCAGCCGAAGACGACCTCCATCTTTGCAAGAGCAGAATGATCACTGGACCGCCCGCCCACACTGGCGCAGCATGGGGGGGCGGCACAGAACAGCAGCGTGCGACAAGCCCAAGTCCAATTGCAAGAGGGGCCCGTCAAGCCGAGAAAAATGCAAAATTGCAGACAGGTTGCAGCTGAGTCAGGGCCCATCAAACCACCGCATGGAACACTGAACGGCTCTCCTCAACACCGGCTCACCTCCGCTAGCAGCGTAGACCCAGCCTCGCTGCCCTCCCCCTCGGCCCGTGCACCGTCAAACACGCGGTGCAGCGCGGCGTTGGCTGCAGCGGCCACATCACCTGCAGGACCAATGAGCGGCGTGTCAGCTTCAGGCCCCCCCTCGCCCTCGTGGGTGATGCCGGCAGGGGACAGGTGGGCGCGGCCGCCCTTGCGCGCGTGTGCCGCTGCCAGTGTGTCACGGATGAGGGGCGGGGTGGTGGTGACCTGGGTGTGGCCGCAGCAGGCACCAGCAGCACCAACACAATCGGGCACTGCTGCAGGATTTTTGCCTCCCGCTGACAACAACACATGACTGTACCCAAAGCACCAGCACGCCCTTGCACCAGGATGGCGCGTACCAGGCGGTCCATGGTGCCGTTGACCATGCGCAGTGCACCCAGCATGAGATGGTACGCCACGTCAGCAGAGCTGCAGGGTGGGGGCAGTACAATGAGGGGGTGCTGACACAGGGGGATGCACAATCACTGGCCTGTGCGGGTCAATTTTCCAGTGCGGTAGTGGGGCTGGTAGGGCTTGTGTGTGGACCAACAGCTTGATGCCACCACGCTGGCATGTGCAGGTTATGTGGCGTTTCCACAGGCGTTGCCTCACTCACACGCCATCACCACTGCTCTTGATCAAACAGCCCCAGCTGATGTACCCCAATCCTCCCCAACCTGCTCCTGGCCCGACGTGCGCATACAAGTGATCTTGGGGGTCCAGACAGCAAGCAGCCAGGCAAAGGTGATGTATGCAGCACAGCACATGCATATGCGCTTGGCCACACCATCACGCGCCTGTTGATGGCTTGGGTGGAGTTCAGGGCCAGCCAGCGGCCGGTGCCCAGTGCACCAGCAGCCACACCGGTGGCGGCGTAGGTGCCGGCGCGCACTGCGGCCGCAGTCATCTCCCACGGGAGGGTCACGCTCACCCACCACAGGCCGGATGCCAGCGGCTGCACCACCTGCAGCGCCAATGCAGCACCAACAGTGTGCCGGCAGAGATAAGAGACTCTCACCGTCGTGGCCGCGCATGCCTGTTAACCATTTAGCGCGAAAGCAGCACTTGCCGCTCAGCAGGCCAGTGGCTAGTTGGCGCACTGCCATGCATGCTGGGCAGGCGTGGTGCACACCAGCTGGCACTGCAACACTGGGGCCCAAACAATGGCAACATCAGGCGGGCGGCATGCAGACAGGCAGACACCACGGCAGCGCCCACATGCCTGAGAAACTCAACAGCTGCAAGCATTGGCGATGCAAGCAGCCTGCTGACCGCACTAGAAGCAAAGCGCAAGCGGATATAGTGGCAGCATCATTTCAAATAACTTACCGACGCCGTTTGCTCCCCGCCCCATGCCACCCAGGAGCCCGCACGCTCCATCGCACCACCAACTGCACCCACTGCACCTTCCACACCCTCCACCACCTCCTCCCCTGCTCCTACCACCCCCTTTGCTGCGCCCTCCACGCCTTCACCCACAGCAGACACGGCACCGGCCGCACCCTTTGCAGCTGCTGCCGTCGACCGCACCGCACCCTTGCCAATCTCCACCGCACCCTGGGCGGTCTGCACTGTGCGAGCAGCAGAGCCTGCCGCACTGGCTGCGGTTTTGGCCCCTTCTTTGACAGTCTCAGTAACACCTTTCAATCCCTCCTTTGCAGTGCCTGCCACCCCTTTGCCGGCTTCCCCTGCAGCACCTGCCACCTCCTTCCCTGCACCTGCAGCCGTGCCTGCTGCGCCTTTAGCTGCGTCCCCGGTTGCACCGCGGGCACCTGAGGCTGCCGCACCAGCCACATCTTTAATCCCAGTTGCTGCTTCCTTCCCAGCCCCTCCTGCCCCCTTTGCTGCCTCACTTGCAACCGCTGCCCCAGGCTTGCCCACCTGCCCTGCTGCCTCCGTGCCACGCCTGGCAGCAGCACCTGGGTTGCGCACACGAGGAGGTTACGGCTGTTGTGGATTCACGTCGCTTCAAAAGCAAGCCCAACCGAGCCTGTACATGGGGCATGGGCTGAGAACATCCACTGGGCATCACCAGGGCATGCATGCAGTCAGGTGCTGGTGGCTCACGCATGTGCATGACGCATGCCCTGCGCCTTGGCCCACCTGCATGGGGCATGGCTTCATCCCCCGTGGCTTGGGGTGAGGGCTGGTGTGTAGGTGCAGCCTTGCCTGCAGCCCCACCCATCACCACATCCTTGGCTGGTGCTGGCCCATGGGGCAGGCCAGAGGGAGGTGCTGCCAGCTGCTCCCCTCCTGCTGGCCCCTTGACAGGTGCACCACCAGCTGCCACAGGCGTGGTGATGTCAGGCCCTGCTGGTGCACCTGACCCTGCTACCCTCTGCTGCAGCGCAGAGGGCGGATGCTTCAGTGCCGCACTGCTGGGCGGCACCTGCTGCTGTGGGGCCTGCTGCAATGACATGGCTGCAGCACTGCTGACTTGTGCTCACCAGTTGTGCACTCGCACCAGCACCACAGATGCTGCACAAAGCCCTGCAGCTGCCTACCTGCACAGCCTGCAAGCACACCCTTGGCTTCTCATACAACCTGCCGTGATGCCGCGGTGACCTCATATCCCTTAACGATGCTGTTCTGGTGCCCACTGTTCAGCCTGCTGCTCCTCAGACAGCTTGCACAACTCGCACATGACTCTGTGTGCCATGTTTACAGCAGCACCTGGCTGCTCAGGCCCTTCACCTGATGGCCTTAGCTTTCCCCCACCCTGTTTCCTTGTCTGTTTCTATCAGCATGACCTCTGCACAAGGGCCGCTTCCTGCAGAACTGCCTGCATAGATTATACACTGCCCTTCCTGTTGCTCCATCATACTACCAAACAGCTTTAAGGTTTGCATCTGTTGCCCTTATGCCTTGCATACCCTTGGGTATAATGTGTCCGAACCCCCGCACCCTTACTACAAGGTGCCGCTTGCACTGATGTCTGCGCTCCTTTGGAGAAGTACCCACACCCGGCCTCCGCCCCATAGCCGCAGCCCCAGCATCCACCCACTTGCCTGCTTGCCCGCCAAACTGAACCAGCACGAACATGAATTTCATTCATCGTCGCCACCGTCATCGTCATCGCCTTCATCACCGCCATCATCCTCGTCTTCGTCTGCCTGCCCCAGCATCCGTCCCAGGTCCTCCAGCTGCACGCGCCACACATACCATGGCAGTGGGTGCATGGTCGGTTGACTCACGGTGGCCAGGCACAGCACAACCGTGGCGGTCAGCATCTCCATCAACCTGTAACGTCACCACTGCCACAGCACATGCGTGCATGCCTCAGAGCAAGTTCCCTAGCAACTGTGTGCTGCAAGGTGTCTGAGTTGCTTCACGCACCGCAAAGTAGCGGCCTGAGAACACAATATAGCCGCACACGACCACGCCAGCACCTGCCAGCCACAGCCAGCTCTTGCGCCGGAACTCACGCTCAGCGGCAGTGAGGGCAGCGGGCTTCGGCGGCTTGCGCTCACCCTGCAGTGGCACCAGCACGTGACATGTATGCACGCGTTTGTGTAGTGTGGGCGCCTGCCCATCATTGCGTGTAAGTTGACTGTGGGCAGCACCATGCGTGGCACCTGGCAGCTGCACACAGTTCCAGGGAACGCACACGGCCCCTCATCCGAGTGCGACTGTGTGTTGTCCTGGGGATGCCTCTGTGCCCACCTTGGCTGCATCCGACCACGTGCTGCTTTGCCCTGACATGCCCGGCCCCTCCTCCGCGTGATGCGCAGGCACGCGCTGTGGCGCTGGCGTTGCAAACACAGTCGCTGTTGCACGGTCCACGTACTCGCTCAGCGCAGGCAGGCCCGCAACCTGGGGAATCAACAGTGGAGGAACAGCAGTATGATCGCCAAGCCTGCACGGCGTGCACGCCTAACCCTCTGTTGGCCCCCTCACCCACCCAACAGTCTGCGTGGCAGAATCCCCACACGTACCTTTTGCTGCAGCACAGGTGCGGCTGCTGGTGATGCGCGTAGGAAGAGCAGGTGGCCCAGCAGCAGCGCGTCAAGGCTGCATGGGGTGTTACCAAATAGCCATGCGCCGCCCGAGGTGCGGAGCCGGTCTGATAGCGCAGACAGCGCATGTGCTGCTGCTGTGTACACCTGCAGCATCACGTACAGGCAGAAGTGTTCACCCATAATGCAAGTGGCACGGCGTAATCCCTAAGCTGCATGTGCAGTCAACTGACAAGGGCTGCACACCAGCTTTGAACAAACCCCAGCAAGAGCTGCAGGCTATCACCATGCTGTGGCCCCACCTGCTCCCCATTTAATGCCGCAAGCCGCTTGCATGCCTCTCGCCGCAAGCTGAATGGGATGATGTATGAGAGCGGGAAGGGCTGCCCCTTGAACGCTGCCTGCAGCAGCAGGGTGTAGGCATAAGGGCAGAGCGTGATGGCATCATATGGTACAGCACGGGCAGGAAACCATGCATCAGGGGTGGACATGTCATGGGGTGCGCGCATGGGGCACTGCTGAGACGCATGGGCGCATGGAGTTATGCACCCGCACCTTTGCAAACTCCCTGTACCCATGTTGCTCCCACCAAATATTGTACTCCACTGCCACGTCCAGCCTGTGCTCTATAAGAGCTGAGAAAGCTGTGAGCTCAGCTCGCTGTGCCTGATTTAGGTGTGCATCAAGGTCTTTGATGGTGCGTTTGGCGAATGCGATCGCTTCTCGAGCGGATGCAAAGTCCGTGTCACTCGCCCCCGAGATGTCTGCGTCGTGCTCTAGCCCCGGCAAGTTACCTGCGGGGAGGAATAGGGGCAGGCTCAGGCACAGGATCCCAGTGGCCCTTGATCGTCCCGTTGTGACGCGTACCTGTGGGTGATTTACTAGTAGAGGAGCAGGGCTCAACCTGGAAGCTTGCGCTTGCCAACCGGAGGTACGCCTGTGTGGTGCATCACGACAGCTGGTTGGTGCGTAGGCTGCACAGCGATCGTGAACAATATCAGCAGCTTGAATCAAGGCACCTCGACTTGGATGCACGCTGGCGAGCAAGACGGCAAATCCCAGGCCTCCGGCCACTTATACAGAGTCACCGCAGCCATGGTGACTACAGCAGGCAGCCACGGTGAAAGAGCTAGGGCTCCCCGTACCACTGGGATGGTGTGATGCACAAACTGGTAAAATTCTCGCAGTGAACATAATTCAGGCCATGTAATTACAACCTGAAGCGCACAGCCGCATTTTGGGTGGACCTGCGGGCTGGCTGTGCTGTTGCGAGCGTAAATACACTGCAATTGCATAGTATCACAACGTAATCAACATGTGGACGCGATGGTGTTGTCGCTGTTGACTTGACTTCAAGCATCGGTGTGCTGAAGGCGAATCGTCAAAGTGCCCCAAGCCTATGTCAAGCGAACGGGACTGGGCAGGCAGATTGGCTGAGAATGATCGCGTTCTTGCGTCTATCATGGACCAGCTGAATGCCCGCGATGAGGCTCTTGAGGTGATTGTGAAGACGCTTGTCGTTGGCGCTGGTCGCGCACATGTGCCATCAGGGTGGCTGCTGTGCTTGTTTGCCTAGAGCACAATGCTTGCATGGCTCATGTGGCTGTCGTCTGATGAGCTGCCTGCTCATGCTGTGCTTCTGCAGCGCCTGGCCACCACGTCCATGGAGGCTGCAGCACACACCACCTCAACCTTTGCTCACTGGGCCGCAACACGGTCGCGTGAGGCTTCACCCACCCGTGCCACACCTGTGACACGTTCTGCGGCGGCCAGGCGCACGAACACAGCTGCAGCTGCATCAAGCAGCAGCAGGGCACCGCGCCTTCCCGCGCGTGCTCTGATCTCTCCGTCTGCACGATCCCCTGCGTCGCCAACTGCAGCGGCAGCGGATGCGGCGGCCACTGCTGCACTAGCACAGGCAGTGACCATCCACAGCGCACTGAAGCGCGTGCAGGATCTGGGGACGAAACTGCAGGCCAGCGGGCAGGGCCTGCAGGCAGATATTGCGCATGCCCAGTCTGCGCAGGCTGCTGCCGAAGCGCGTGCAGCAGCGCTTGAAAGGCAGCTTGCGGAGACCAGGGCGGAGCTGGCTGACACGCGCGCAGCACTGGCATCTGCGCAGGCCCTGGCAGACGCACGTGGCCGTGTTGCAAGTGAGGCAGCAGCCAAGCTCAGTGCAGCGCAGAGCGAGCTGGCAGCAGCTAAGGGCTGTGCGCGTGCGGCAGGTGCAGATGCTGATGTGGCGCGTGCTGAGGTGGCGCGCCTCCGGCTGGAGCTGGCAGCAGTGGAGGACACCCTGGCATCCACCAAGGTGCTGCATGCGCTGGAGGCCGCTCAGGCGGCACCAACAATACCACCAGCACCGCCCCCAGCCCTGCCAGCACCGCCCAGCCCAGGCACCATCCACACGCTCTCATCACTGCGGCTGTATGTTGAGCGTGTCAGCGGTGAGTTGCGGGTGCTGAAGGCCGCCAAGGCAGCTGACGAGGCGAGCCTGGCCTCGCTCAAGGGTGAGGTGGAGCGGCTCCGTGCAGAGAACGCGGAGCTGCGGGCAGCGGCTGAGAGTGCGGAGGCAGCGCAGGCGCAGGCGGGTGCAGCGTTGCGCACAGCGACTAAGCTGCAGGACGCACTAGGTGCTGCCAATGCTGGCACCAGCGCATTGCGCTCGCGCGCAGAGGCGGCTGAGGCTGCGGCAGCCAGCAGTGCCACCGCCATTGAGCGGCTGCGGAGTGAGAACCGGGTGCTGCGGGAGCAGCTGCAGGCAGCCCTTGTGCAGGTGGAGGACTTGAGTGAGCTGACGGCGGAAGCCACGGCAGAGGCTGCAGCTGCCGCCATGTCACCGCCCCGTACCGCCTCCCCTGCACATCAGCAGCAGTACACCTGGAGCCCCAACAGCACCGCCACGCTCCCACACGGATCACCTGCTGGCCATGGAGCGCGCACCATGCCTGCTGCTGGGGCGGCGGCGGTGGAGGGAGGGCATGACGAGGTGGATGGTGTGTCCCTCAGCCGGTACCTGCAGGGGAATGAGGTGCTGGTGGACGCGGTCAGGCGCACGCGCCAGGAGCTGCGCCGTGCGTCAGCTGCAGCCAAGGATGCAGCAGAGGCAGCGGCCGCCGCAACCGCGCGTGCTCAGGCTGCAGAGGCCGCAGTGGCGGCGCTGCAAGCGGGGGCGACCGAATCCAGTGCAGCGGCTCAGGCTCAGCTGGTGGCTGTGCGCGCACAGCTAGCAGCCGCACATGCGGAGCTGGACTCAGCCCGGCAGCAGGTGCGCTCCCAGGAGCAGCAGCTGCGGGCGCTGGAGCCTCTGCACGCTGAGCTGGCAGCAGCCAAGGCACAAGGGGAGCGGATTGCAGACGAGTTGCGTGCACAACTGGCTTCAGCACGTGCACAGCTGCACAACCTGGATGCAGACAAGGTCTGGGCTGTGACACTTGCGCTGCGCTCAAGCAACCATCTGCCAACAGTCTGTGTTAACCAGCGCATTGCGTGTTCCCACAGACTGCAGAAGTCATGCATGTCTTGTCCACTTGCTGCTGTGCACCTGAGCTCAGTGCACGCGCTTTGTCTCCTGGGTCTGACTGCAGGTGCGTGCTGAGGAGGTGCGCAGTGAACTGGCAGCCAAAACAACTGAAGTGGCGCGTTACCGGGCAGACCTGGAGCATGCTTCAAGCTTGCTGGAAGGTGAGGGCTGCTGTGCGTCCTGTTACAATCCGCAGTGGTAGAAGTGCAGTGCAGGCTGATGCGAAGCAAACGCACAAGCAAAGGTGCCTACGAAGCAACCAACATGAATGATCTTGCTCATGCTCTCATGCAGACGCACGCGGCGTGCAAGCGCAGCTGGCGGAGCAGCTGCGCACCACAACAGCAGAACTGCGGCGTGTGACCGTGCTCGTTGAATCACGCGACTCAGCGCTGTCCTCCCTGCAGCAGCGGCTGGAGGCCGCCACACGCGACGCGCGCGAAGCATCCTCAGCCAGGGCGTCCCTGGCCGCTGAGCTGGGTGCGCTGCGTAACGCACATGAGGCAGCGCAGGCTGAGACGGCGCGCCTGCTGGCTGCCAACTCGCAGCTGAACAACGAGCTGGCACGTGCAGAGGCTGCCAAGCATGAGCTGGAGTCGGAGCTGGCTCGCAGGCAGGCTGCTGCACGTGCCGCAGAGCAGCAGACAGCCGAGCTGGCTGCGAATGTGGAAGCCATGGGGGCGCAGCTGGTGTTGGCTGAGTCGCGTGTGCGTGACGCGGAGGCGCTGGTGGCTGCAGCCGATGCGCGCATGGCCAGCACAGCCCGTCAAGTGACAGACACTGAGGCGCGGCTGAGGGAGGCGGAGCGCAGGGGTGCGGAAGCGGATGCGCTGGCGGCGCAGCTGGCCGTGGCACGTGCAACGGCAGACGCGGAGGCTGCAGAGGTGGCTGCATTGATGGCGCACCTGTCCAGTGAGGCAGTGACGCTCGAGGCAGAAGTGGCTGGCCGGGCAGCCATCACAGAGCAGCTGAAGGCGCGCATGGCCGCAGTGCAGCGTGCGGTGGCAGGTCGCATGGCGGACAAGGACGCGGCCATCATGGCTGCGCGTGAGGCCCAGGCAGCAGCGGAGCGTGCGGCTGCAGCTGCTGAGAGGGACCGTGTGGTGCTCACACAGCGGGCAGCGGTGGCTGCTGCCGGCGCCAACCTTGCCGACATCATGCGCAGTCTGGGTGTTGGGGATGCAACCACCCCTGCCAGCCCTACTGCAGCTCCTGCCACAGCCTCGCCTGCCAGGCCGCCTGCGCCACAGCCTGCGACCAACCCTCCAGCCTCACCTGCATCAACCCTCACAGGCGTACTGCGGGCCGCGCAACAACCAGGTGCCGGGGCACAGCCTGCACCAGTGCCACGCTATGCGCACGACGTTGACATGCAGAGTGACGCAGGGCGGTCCACCACCACCAGCCTGCTGATTGGCAGCCGCACGTCACAGCTGCAAGAGCCAGGTCTATCCGGCTCTGAGGCCAGCTCCTATGGGCGTCCTGCTGGCTCGTCAATGGGGCAGCTGGTGGGCAGTGCAGTGGGCACAGCAGCGCAGGCACAGCAGCAGCAGCAGCAGCAGCCACATGACAGTCTGCTGTCATTGGAGGCGCTGCGTGCCGCCCTGCCAGGTGCGTCAGACAAGGCGTACGCAACTGCAGGAGCCGGTGTCAGTGCGGGTGCAAGTGTCCCAGTGGCAGGGGCCCCCACACGTGATGCTGTGGAAGCAAGTCTGAGCACGGGCCTGGGCCCAGCGGGGGCCACGTCTGTCCAACATGCGCTGGCTGATGCCGCCGCTGCTGTGGCGGCCGCTTCGTTGGGGCCCTCGGGTGCATCATCACCCATGCGCACCCCTGCTGCTGCTGCTGCTGCGCACCACCTGTCGCTGGGCAGCCCGTCCTTTGCAGACCTGCTGCACTCTGGTGGTGGTGGAGGCCATAGCCGCCCGCGTGCCAGTGAGTCAAGCAGCCGCACCTCCTCCTCCGCACACCAACCTCACCAGCCCTCACAGCCGCATGCAGCTCACCAGCAGCAGCCCCCTGTGCCGCCACCCAGCCCCGGGTCCCTGCTGCTGGCATACAAGCAGGCTGCAGCTGGGGTGGCCGCTGCTGCGCCACGTGCAGCTAGCAGTGCCACCGCGCCGGCTGTTGGGGGCGCTGCATCAACAGCTGGAACAATGGTGAACTTGGGGAGTGTGGTCGGGGGTGCAGGGGCTGATGCTGCCTCTGCGCATGGGGGCGCCCCCATGTCCCCCACCTACTCCATAGCGTCCACTCAACTGTCTGTGCTGGCGGCTGGCTCAGAGGCGCGCACACAGCGGGGCACTTTGGAGAGCGAGGGGTCAGGGGCGTACTCAGTGCCAGGCTCGCTGCGTACCGCACCCAGCGCGCTGCCATGGGGTGACCCGGCTGCTAGGTCCATGGGCCCGCGTCCACACACTGCGCCGCTGGGCACCCTGCGTGAGGAGGGGGAGGAGGGGGAGGCAGGGCCTGTGGTGGCAGCACGCGCCGCACGGCAGAGCATGGAGATGCTGCTGGCACGCGCCCGCCGGCTCACAGGCACCAGCCCGCGCGACGGCAGCAGCACCCCGCCTGACGGGGCAGCTGGGGATGGGACTGCAGCAGTGCGCGGCGTGGCAGGTACAAGTGCGTTGCATGGCGGGGCTGTGGGCGGGGACAGCAGCAGCAGCGCTGCCATTGCTGCACGGCTGGCTGCCATGAATGAGGCACTGGCTGCACTGCAGGAGGCGCCCTGATCAGGACACATCCCGGGTGTGATGTTGGCACCAGAACACTGTGCTGGCAGCCAGGCCCACTTTGGAGCCTTTTCTTGTTGACAATCAGTCTTGTTAAGGTGGTCAGCAGTAGTGGAAAGGCAGCAACACAACGGCCATTTTTGGTCAACATTTGGTTTGTGTCGTGAAACAGTGGCTGTGCTTGATTTGTCCGCACCATCCGCGACGGATGACATTTATTTACTTGATTATAACTTTAATTGGTCAGCTGACAGTCTGCCATGAGCTGTGTCCCCTGAGTGAATTGCCAGTTTTTTTTTGTCTACAAGATTGAATCCATGATATTTACATTTGGTCCATATGTACTCCACACCAAAGTGTCTGATGCAAGCCAGGAACGCATTGTTCAGCTGCAAGTCAGCAGGTGTGTTGATAAGGTTTATGACTCAGTTGTACTCCTGTAAAGCTCCTATTGAACTCAAAGAGTTCCTTATGTGTGCCCTTTGTCTTGTATGCTCTGCGTCCCTGCTGGCACCCGCTTGTTCCCTGCTCATAGAATGCTGCACAGTGCACACATGCAGTATGGGCCCCAGTATGGCCTTCATGCATGGAACGAGTACCCCTGTATGCTGCGCACTGATGAAAGCTGCCGCAGCCTCGCTGCATGCGCATGCACCAGCGACAGGAAGGAGTCAGAGGTGTCCGTCCCACTGGCCACACTGCCCCCCTCCACGTCCCCTGGCGCCAGACCTGGCGGCAACCTGGCTGGTGGCACAGCACCAGGTGTGCTGGGCTGCTCCAGCCCCGGCAGTGCCACCTGCCCAGCTGGCCCCTCCTCATCAGCAATGGGACACAGCGCGGGTTGAGCCGCAGCCGCTGCTTGTGTGTGCGGTGCAGCACGAGCCACGTCCCAGCTGCTCACACTGGCACTGCTGCTGGCCGTGGGTGAGGTGGCAGCACGGGGGTTCAGTGGGCGGGCAGGCAAGGGCCAGGGTGCAGGTGTGGGGTGGCTGAGGCTGGGTGAGGGTGTGTAGTGGTAGTGGCGATCAGGTGCGGGGTACTGCGGGTGATGCGCAAACGGCGCGTCACGGCCCTGGCTGGTACGCTGTGGTAGGGCAGGTGGTGAGGGGGAGGGCGGGGGGAGTGGGGTGGGGGTGGCAGCAGCGGAGGAGCGAGGGGAGCCGGGTGGCAGGTGCTGCCAGTGGCCGGAGGGCAGCGCCATACTGGTGCTAGCTCTCGGGGAGGCAGGCGCAGGGGAACCTGCTGGGTAGCTGGGTGTCCCTGCGCCTGACCTGTGGGTGGGGGTGAGTGCGTTCACGTGTGCCATGTGGGCCGCCAGCCGCTCTGCCATCTCAGCCGCCAGGTTGGAGAGTGAGGAGAGGCGGTCGGAGAGTGAGGCCCCCTGTGGGGTCACATACCCGCTGGCCAGGGGGCTGTGTGGGGAGGGCGGGTGCAGGTGGTGGGCGGAGGGCTGAGGGGAGAGCCGGGGCGAGGTCAGGGCTGAGCTCCTGCGCGGTAGGCCACCTACCCCATCGCTGCTGGGGCCACCCAACATGCCTGAGCCGCGGCCGGCGGCTGAGGGTGGCAGCGCGACCGGCAGCCCTGTGGGCAGCATGTCTGCAGCCACTGAGCCGGGTGCGCCACCGCCGCTGGACTGCTCAGGTGGGGTCCCAGGGCCGGGAGCAGCGGGGTGCGAGATGGGGCAGTATGAACCATCTGGGGCAGCGGGGCCAATGCCCCAGGCGGATGCCCCCACCTCCGCTGCCTCCAGAGCAGCCAGGTGTGACAGGCCGCGTGAGATGCCTGCCGCACCGCGCGACACCTCCCCCGCCGCCTCCTCCGCGATCCGCTGCAGGTCTGACAGCGCCACTGCTCCTGCGCTCCAGCTCCCACCTGCACCTACTGCGCTGTGCGCGCCTGAACCAGCGCCAGCAGCTGCAAGTGTGCCCTCCGAGCCGTTCACGTCGTCGATGAGGGCCTGCAGCTCATCCAGCAGCCGCGCAGCAGTCAGATCCTCCTCCCCCTCCTCCATTGCGGCAGGTGCGCCATCCAGCTCGACGCCGCACACTGCGCATGTGTGCATTCCACAACCCAAAATGCGGTGGGTGGTTGGGAGATGTCAGAAACTGTTCTGCTGTGCAACACACATGGGCACACGCGGTTGTGCACTGCAGCTAGAACATGCCCATGAACTGGCCCCCATTTACTGCAGTTGATGCATGCACACCAAGCCCAAGCAGGGTGTGAGCTGCACAACAATCATGCCGCACACACGGCGCTGGAACTCACGTTTACAGCTGCGATGACTTGGCGGTGTTCTGGCACTGTCCTCAACACCAGCGCGCACCACCGTCGCACGGGCCACTGTGGGGGAGTATTGGGAATGTGGGTATGCACCTGCGCCATACTGCAGCTCATCCCCGCTGCTGAGCATGGGTGATGCCAGGGGGTTGTAGAAGACCTTGGTGCCAGACACTGCGTCCTGGTACATGTTGCCGTCCGCATGCGGCGGCAGCTGCAGGTGCTGTGAGCGCTGCGGGCCACCCCCCCAGCTGCTACCACTGGGGCCGGGACCCAGCACCACTTGGGATGGTGACAGCGGCAGCAGCTGTGACAAGGCAGGGGGCAGGCCGCGTGCGTCAGACCGCAGAGCACCACCCACAGCTGCACCGCCTGTGCTGACCGCGCCTGCAGCAGCAGTGGGGGCGAGCATGAGGGAGGTGCCCGGGGCCGCCACGGAGCGGTGCGTGTGCTGAGGCGGCTCGTTGCCCGCTCCAGCTGCTGCGCCACCACCCAGCTTGCGCAGCGCAAACGCGAGCAGGAGGCACAGCAGCAGGCCCCCCAGCACTGCGCCCAGCACGGCCCCAATGATCATGGCCGTCCTGCTGCCTGAGGAGCCGCTGCGCGCCGTGGAGCCCGCACCACCCGGGGGCAGCACTGCAGCGGGCCTTGGGGCAGGCGGCAGGGGGCGTGGAGGAGGGGGGGGCGGAGATGGGAGAGGGGCGACCGGAGGGGGTGGG
>QAXD01000013.1:2627437-2755727 GCA_004335575.1 Haematococcus sp. NG2 | reverse complement strand
AAGAGACAGGGGTGGGGGAGGAGGGGAGGGAGGCAGGGGTAGCAAGGGAGGATTTGGGGGAGGTGGGGCTGATGGAGGGGCCGGGGGCGGCAGCGGGGGCGCTGCAGCGGCAGGTGGGCGGTGGACGCAGCAGCTGGATGTCAGACGGGCAGCTACCTTCCAGCCTTCTGCCTCCATCAAGCTGCTGGCTTGCGGCTGCTCAGTGCCCATGTGTGCTCAGGTGTGCGGTGAATGCATGGGCATGTGCATGCATGTGGCTTGCATGGCGCTGCACATCAGTCGGGTCCAACGTGTACCCTGGCGGCACCCGACCTGCTCATGCAGCCACTGTCTGCCCACCACACAACCCATGCGCAAACATGCAAGTGCAGGCCACCCCCACTTCCATCCACCCATCAACCCGTCACACACAGCAGCCCCACTCCCCAGCAACAACACCCCCGCCGCACACCTCCCATGACAAGTACTGCCCCCAACCCCTGTGCAGTGCACCTCGCGGCGCAGCAGTGCTCACCAGGGGGTGCAGGTGGGTCTGGCCGCGGCGGTGGCCGAGGCGGCCGCGGGGATGGTGGCGGCCGAGGGGGGCTGGGGAATGTGTAGTAGTTGTTGCACGTCTGCACCACTGCACCCGCATGCAATGCAACACGGGGAAGGCTCAGGAGGAGAGTGATGCGTGACGCGCGCGCTGCAACTTTCAACACTTCAGCCCCAGTTCATGCACGGCACACAGCAGTGCAGCAATACCTTAGCGCCTTGCACAACCCCAGCATAACACCATCAAACCGCCACAGTCACTGAACACCAAACATTCGCTCACCTCCGGGTGGCGGCGGGGGCGGATAGTTGTCACAGTACCTGCGGTACGTCCCATCAGTCAGATCAGGTCCCAGGTTGATGCACTGCAGCCCGACTGACGCACAACGCGCAATGTCGTAGTTGGACTCTGATGTGTTTGCTTGGCCTGCGCACGGTCACCATGTTAGCAGTGCACTTTCACAGGTGCAGAACAGTGGCTGCGTGCAGCCTTGCCCTTGCAAGTGTAGATCACGTATGCAGTGAACATGGCACTATTATGACCTTTGGCTGCAGGTTGTACATGCAGTGCAAGTACATGATGACAGCGGAAGCACTGAACTGGTTGTGAAGTCATGCATGCACGCTGTCCGCAGCACAACTCACAGCACTCCATGTCAGGGCAGGGCGTTGTGGCGTTGGTGCCGCTCGTGTCGATGATCCAGTCCTTGCACGCCGCATACTGGGGGGGCAAGGGGTCACAGGAGGCCTCTGCGCACAAGAGTGGTCACCGCCTCAGGCCATGAGCGCATGGTGCAAACAGTCATGTGCCTCACATGCCCTGCATAAGGCAGCCAAAAGCTGCTCTTGCAACAGTGACAGCACATAGTGTTGAGCTTGGTGGTGCTGCAGCAGTAGGTGCACAGCGCGACACATGCACAGCAAATGGCGTGTCCGGTATCAACCCACCCTGGCCCGCGGGGCAGTCTACTGAGTAGTTGAAGGAGGAGAGCACTTTGTAGTTAGAGCCGCCGCAAACATCTGGGCACACAATCGACAGCAGCTGCCACATAAGCACGTGCCATGGACGTGGTCGGTAGTATGATTGGTAGCCAACACAGCAATCGTGGCACTGAGGATACAAGATGGGATGCAAACACACACAGGGCGCATGGCGCACGCCATCCATGTGTGTGGGAAGAGTTGGTGGCACGCAAGCCCTGTACAAGGCAGGCACGCAGGGCAGGACACGCAACAGCACACACACTTTTGTAGAAGCAGTAGTAGAGGATGGTGTAGTTTGCGTTCAGGTCCCCTACAGCACTGAACTTCTTGCACATGCATGCGGACAGCTTCAGGGAGCGCGCATGGCTGTATGCATGGTCCGTTCCATTGCCAGGCAGGGCTGCTGCTTGTACAGCAGCCCCAGCCACGTCGCCAGAAGCCGATCTTACGGCGACCTGTGCACGTGCAATGCGAGTCAAGGCGATTGCATCTACGTCATGGAGGGCGGAGGCTCGTCAAACTGTCGAGTGTATCGAGCACCGGACCTGGGACGACACCTCCGTAATCGTCACCAGAGATAGCGCCAAAATTGCAAGTGCTGTTCTGCGTTGTATCATGCGTCCATCTTGGCTGCCCTGTGCACGTGCGGTGCCCCCCAAAATGCACAGTTACGCTTGCATTCGCCAAACAATATGACATGCTCTGGACACCAAGGGGCCATGATGCCCATCACCGCACACCTCGGAAGAGAGAAAGTCGGACCCAAGCGCAACCATGTTGAAAGTGTGCCCTGCCTGAAAACTCGTGCAGGAGCTTCAAAAGAGGCGCAATTGAATGCTGATGATGTGAACCTGCAATTGGGAGCAGTCCATACAAACAGGCAGGGGGTGTCGTTTGGGCCGAGAGGTCAACTGTGCCCATCAGGACACGCATAACCGATGCCTCAATGATATAAGCGACTCAAACGACGGCTCTGAAGGTGATCGTCCCTCTGAAGGGCCTCTCACCTTCGGCCATGCAAGCTAGCTTGCTCCTCCTCATCGGAACGTCGGTGGCGTGACAAAAGCAGCCTGCAGTGCTGCCAGGTAGCGCAGCAGCATAGTCCGCCCTGTGCCATCCACAGCTGAGGTGGCTACGTAGAATGGTGGCCCGCCATTACCTGACAGCTTGAGGATGGCTGATGCATAAGGCGCACATGCAGCAACAGCACCCTCCTCCTTGTCTTTGGGTGCAACCCGGCCTGGCCTGCCGCGGCCCGGCCGCGCATGGGGGGCCTGCCGCTGCAGCTCCGCGTGCTGCGTCGTCAGCACTTGCACTGCGCTGCAGAAGGTGTTAATGGTGCGCGGAATGCCTGTGGGTGCTGTGCCAGGTTGCCCAGAGCTTGCAGAGCCCGCCCTGCTGGCAGCAGCTGCTGCTACTGCAGCCCGGAGGGAGTGCCCTGCTGCTGCTGTTGACGTAGGAGTCACAGCCATGTCCATCTGCAACATGTCGGAGGCATTGGAAGCTCTTGCTGCAGGGCTTCACTAGCATATGGGACCCGTCACACACTTGCTGCATGGCATCCTCTACACGCTCACATGCTCACTGCGTGAGCAGCGTCACATGACACATACTTGGAGCCTCGCACTTGCCTCACCCAGCCATGAGCATCACAGTGATGACACCCGCACCTTGGTGAACACGAGCGAGTAGGGCACAGAATGCTCGGACAGCCACAGCGCAGCATCCACATCCATGGCATTGGGCTCCATGCTGGCATCCACCAACAGCAGCACATGGGCCAGGCTAGGGCGGGCCAGGAAGTACTCGCGGGTGATTGTGTGCCACGCAACCCGCTGCTGCTTGGATGTGCACGCGTAGCTGCCATGAGCCAGTGCAGCAGTGCGTGAATCCGTCAGTGTCACAGAGTGTGAAATGTGCTGGTGTGCGGCAGTCTGCAGCATGCGCACGCAGCATGAGCATGTTTTTGCAGCAGCCATGCACCTCACCCGTAGCCAGGGCAGTCCACCAGGTACCACGAATGGTTGATGCGGAAGTGATTGATGGCGCGCGTCTTGCCTGAGGAAACCATACATGTCCATGTGCATGCCTTGCTTTCTGACCCAAAGGCGAGGAAAATAGCTGCAGAGTTGTCACAATGCCAAACTCCCATGAAGCATCAGCACAATTGCTACATGCGCATGTTGCCTGCGGCTGATTCTGTCTGTCCATGGACTCACCTGGCTGCTTGGATACTAGTGCCAGGCCTGGCCGGCCAGTCAACAAATTGATCAAGGAGGACTTGCCTACATTGCTGTGGCCGATCACCGCAAATTCTGGTGCGTCAGCAAATGGCATGTGTGCCAGTGCCAGGCTGCTCTTCACAAATTCAGCATGCTGAACCTCCCAACCACGTGCTGAGTTAGTCAGGGGCAGATTTGATGGCAACCTCGCTGGTGAACCACAATGATCTGCCAGCGTGGCAAACAAGCGCGTTATCTGCGGCTTCATGCTGCTCCGCTCAGTATACCGCTAGCAAAGGAAAATGCAGTGTGGCGCCTGATGTGTAAACGTCGTGTGACATTAGAAATCATCACAGTTCAAGCATCTTCATGCATCTGATCTTCTTACAATGCTTCGCTCCTTTTCCGCCATGGCAGCCGAATCGCTGGGGCCTATCGCATCCAACATCAAGCGTAAAATCCAGGAGCAACTCAGACCCACCTCCATCCAACTGATCAACGACTCACACAAGGCAGGCACCATATACTGAGTGTCAGGACACATCATTGGCATGTTGACATGGCATGGGACGCATTGCCATGTCATGGTGTCCTGCTGCCCATGTGCCCTGCAGCACGCAGGGCATTACCAAAAGGATGGGTCAGCAGCGTCCAATGCAGGAGAGACGCACTTCCGGCTAGCGGTTGTGTCGGATGCATTTGCAGGCAAGTGCCGATATGGTCGCCAAGGCTGTTTCACACAGCTGGTGAAGGCAGTCAGCACGTGTAGCTTCCCACACACGCAGCAGGCGCAAAGGAAGCCTTGCTCTCATCTAGCCTGCTCCCTCCAGTCGGGTCATGGGCTGGTTGGGCTACCTTGTGTGTACCTCCAGCCTGCACTGCTGACGGCTGTTTCCCCTTCGGCTTGAGAGCGCATCACTCGAGCACAAACCCCAGGACGTGTGGATTTTGTTGACACAGTGCATACACCCTGTTTTCACAGGCAAGACAGCTGTCAAGCGTCATCAGCTCGTGTATGCACTGCTGTCAGAGGAGTTTGCGTCAGGGCTGCACGCGCTGTCCATGGACCTGCGCACACCAGCTGAGACGGAGAAGGCAGGAGCTGCTGCTGGGGGGGACCCACAGTGATCATAGGAGGGCATCCAGTGCAGCTGGGGCGGAGTGTGAGCTTACGATGGAGGAGTGTGGTGTGCTCAGCGTCACACAGCTGAAGGCATAGCATCACAACTGTGAACGAAAAACCAGCCAGGGCCCTAGATACATCACTATGGTTAACCTCAGCCAGCATCTCGCGCACAAGTCTAATGTCAAGATGTAGAAGTGGTGTCATGGGCCTTATGATAATATGTAGAATGTTTTGCCACCACGGCATGATTGTGATGCTTCGTGAAGTTTGCATCCCCAACCTCTCGTTGGTGATGTTTCCATGGCATCCTCATGTGCGCATCAACCTCTATGACTGCCATCTTACAGCGATCATGTGCAGGTGCGCAACTACTGTGTCACAGCTTTTGTCAGCACGAGCTGCATCGCTGCCACCTTACTTTGCTGCATCTGTACCGCACCTGCGATGTACTGCCTGGGTTCCAACGGCTACGCAGCCTGCTCAAGTTTGATGGACGTCACAAGCACTCGCGCATGCCACATTGCTGCTTGAGGATATGGGCACCAGTGATAAGTGGATCGCATGTGGAGCGTTACATGCAAGCAAATACTGTTTAGTTTAGCCGCATAGGATGTGTGAGCGAATATTGAGGACGTGGAGGAGTCCTGTGAAACAAAAGAAGTAAACGAAAGCCCAGTACGAGGATGCCTGCATTGCAAAGGAATGACTCCCAGCGCTCTGCTGCTTGTGCCGCAAGGAAGTTGCGCCACACACCACCACTCTTCTTGTCTCTCTCAAGTCTCGCGTCTCTCACTCTGGGTGGCTGCCCCACCCAATCGCTCACTCACCAGCGACGCAATTCGACAAACCACTGAGCACACGGCGACACAGGTAGGGCATGCCCTCATAACCGCAAACGGTACAGAGGGCTGCACACTCACCCTGTCCAACACCACGCCACAGCACGATGGTTGCCGCTGCACACTCATGCACACCGCCGCCGCTCAAGTCACTGCACGAGTAGCACCATCACCAGCGCGCCACATCGCATACCGGCTCACTAAGCGCCACATGCACCTTGCAGCATGCATGCATGCCCGACGCCACACCGTGCTGCCACACACCTATGTCACGCGCCAGCCCAACTTGCGCATCACTGCTCACACACGCTTCATACCACGCGGTGTAATCCGCTGCTGCTGGAAGGAGGCTGTACAGATTTCCGTCAGACACCGTTTCTCAGGGTTCGCTTTGCAAGGCACTGTGTGAAGAGATGGGGTTCTGTTTCTTCGTGGGGGGTGAGGTGCCGCCAGTCACATGGCAGCCACACTGCACGCACCCCAATGCGCACACACCAGTCTGGCATGGACGCACAATATAACGCCTGAGGGGCTCACGGTCACGCAGTCCCCAGCCGCACCACGCAGGTGTTACGCTGAGCTGGGCAGGTGTGACGTGGCTGGCCCTTGTTGACACGCATGATGCCCGCCGAACCGACAGGCTGACAAACAGACACAACACTTGCTACGCTGCATGCAGCTCTTCACGTGGCGCAGCTCAGAAGCCCATGCACTGCTGCTGCCGCTGCTCCTCCACCTCCTCCCGCCTTTATGTGCTGAGCCCGCTTTGCCACTGGCCAGCCCTGTGCGCAACGCCCGCCTGCCCCCGCCATGAACCACCCTGTGCAGAAGCAAGCCGCCTCGTATGGCAACGCTGAGCCACAGTGCAGCTGCGGCGGGCTGAAGCAGGCCGCCTTAGAAGCCCATGGCACCGGGCATGGCGCCCATGGGCATGCCGGCCATGTGGCCCTGGAACCCTGGCTGCTGCATGCCCTGCATGCCAGCCATGGGGCCACCCTGGCCCATCATGCCCTGCTGCGCCATCTGAGCCATCTGCTGCTGCATTGCGTATGGATCCATGCCCTGCTGTTGGCCTGCCTGCGGGCCGATCATACCGCTCATGGCAGCAGGGTCCAGGCCGTACCCACCCGCAGCCCCCGCCGCCGCTGCGGCCGCTGCCGCGCTGTAGTCAGGCTGCTCGTGCCCGCCCAGAGCCGCTGCCGCTGCGCCTGGCGCGCCACCTGCACCGCCTGCGTACTTGACGATGAGAAGGCGCTGCTTGGGGTCGTCAGGCACGCACACCTGCCCGTCCAGCTGCCGAATTGCCTTCTCAGCCATCATCCTGCACGCCAGGTGTTGATAAGCAGCACAGACAAGGGTTGGCTGAGCGCAAATCGACCAGGAGGATGCAACCCAACTAGGCGCCAACCATGCCACCTTAATACGGGCGCAGGCAGGTGTCTGCCAGCTCCTGGCGCAGAGGCACACACCACAGCCAGCTGTGCTATGCCAGGGCTCACTGCTGGGGTCTCTCGGCAGCTGGATCTAAAAAAATGATTGCCCCCTGTCCCGTGCCACGCCACCAGCGCACCTGTTTTCGTATGTCACAAACGCACAGCCTTTGGACTTGCCCTGCGGCGTGCGCAGAACGACCAGCTCCAAGATGTTGCCAATGGTGGAGAAGATGGGCCACAGGTCGGCCTCGCTCGCCTCAAATGGCACCTGCCCCACAAACAGCTTCCTGCGACATTGCAACAAAGGAGCACCAGCTCAGCGGGCAGCTGTTGCAAAGTGCAACACAATGTGCAAGCCTGCAAACAGCACAACAGAGGCAGCTCGCCCAGCCATCCAGCCAGCCCCTGGACCCAGCTGCTGCACTTCGTCTGCCCAAACCCCGCAGGGACCCAGCACGCAAGTGACGTGGCTGGCCACAACTGCACTGCATACACAGCCCCACGCACCACTGCTTAGCCGTCTCATCCACCAGCCCAGTGCCCATCTTAGACGCCTGCATCGCGCTGTTGCCGGTGCCGAGCTGCTTAGGCTGGCCACCCTGGCGCATGTTGCCATTCATACCGCCCATGTTGCCCATCATGCCGCCCATCCCGCCCATACCTTGAATGCCCTGCATACCCTGCGCAACGCAGGGCACCACACACACAGCTCAGTTTGCAATGTATGGATGACATGTGCAAGGCAATGCAGACCCAGGACAGGCACCCGCCAAGCGCACACGTGCAGTGCACCCCGACACTCACCATGCCCATCATGCCCTGGCTCATCATGTTGTACCCCATGGGGCCCATGGGACCACCCATGCCATACATGCCGCCCATGCCATACGGCCCAAAGCCCTGGCCCTGGGCCATGCCAGTGAACGCCTTCTTCGCCGCGTTGCCGCCCATGCCGCCGGCCGGCATGCCGTTGAACATGGTGCTCTGGGGATGTTGGGCAGCCATCATCGCAGCAGTGACAGGGGTCATGCTCATCATCATTGTTTCAAACGCGCGCTTGGTGCCAGCGAGACTGGGTGCTGCTGCCCCCAGTGATGCCCCCACGCCCACGCCCACGCCCACGCCCACGGCCCCAGCGCCCTGTTGGCCCTTGCTGTTGTCAACCTGTTGCGCACACGGACACAGGCACACGGGCACACACGGGCGCACATGCCCACACACGCACACGACACTGACACCAGCCATGCACACACACAGAGGCTCACCGGGCCATGCACATGACAAGCAGACACATGCACACGGGAGCACAAGCACATGATGCACCAGGACTCGGACATTCCACGCTGCACAGCAGCACAACACTGACGGACGCGCTGGGGTTGGTCCCAGAGGCGCAGCACGTACACGGCACGCGACTGACTCTGGACCGATGCACGCATACAGACGGCACAGCACAACACTGAATACCACGCAGTGCCACAGCCGCTGCCGACTGGCCCCCGCTTTTGCAACTGCTCGCTTGCTTGCTGCCACTGCTGCAGAAGCATTTCCTGCTTGCTGCACAATCTGGTGCTGGTGCTGGCACGCACCCCAGTGCTTGCCACACTGTGCTTGCATGTATGCGCAGTTTGCATGCAGAGTGCAGGGGTTCAACAAGCGTAGATGTGCCCGACCTTCACCTTGGCGTCGGCAAACTTGACCACGATGGGCATCTTGGCGCCCTCCAGCTGCGTCTTGCCATGCAGCGCCGAGATGGCCGCCTCACACGCGGACCAGCGGTCGTAGCATACAAACGCGCAGCCTGAAGGGAAGGCCAATATGCACACAACACACAGGTCCAGGTTCAAGATCCCTGGTATGAGCTCCGAAACCAGCAGTGCAAGCAGCTGCTCTGAGGCATACATGGTGTCCCATCCCAGCACGTGTTCAAGTGCTAGAGCCCCTGATGGCAAAACATCCCCCTCAGCCACACCCTTGGCTTGCAGAGGCCCAGGTGTACCTGAACCAGGGTTCTTCTTCAGCATGTGCACCTCGGTGATGTTGCCGTAAGGGGCGAACATGGCGCGTACCTGGTCCTCCGACATGCTTGAAGGAATCTGCAATCACCAGAGGCAGAGAAAGTTGAAAGTACAGTCGATTACATGACATCGACATGTCGCATGTCTGGAGTATCCGCAGCAGCCTGATGTACTGCCAGTTTGGTTCCAGTCTGAAAGCAGCCATGGAGCCTTGTTTGCCTTGAAAGACACTTGGCTGATCCCTTAGCACATGCCAGCGCGCTCCAGCGTGTTCCTCGGTGCACCCACACATACATGGTGCCACAGCTACAGCACTGGATTCTGTGGCTCATGCATGCACATGTGGTGCTTGGCTGTAGCTGCAACCGTACTGCGGAGCACTGTTATCAATCAAACCAGCAATCCAGATGCAGCCCCTAACAGCCTGCCTGCATGGCAATGCGCATTATTTCGCCCTCAACCTCGAGCGAGCCACCCACCACCATGCATGCCATGTCCCCCAAGCCCCACCCAGGTACCTGGCCAACGAACAGCTTCTTTGGCGCAATCCCCACGATGGGCCCGTCGCCACGCTTGGGCGGGTCAGCGAACTTGACAACCATGGGCTTCTGCCCACCCAGGTGCTGAGTGCCATTCTCAGACTCCACAGCTAATTCTGCCTCAGTCCACGTTGTGAATAGGATCATGGCGCAGCCCTTGCTGCGGCCATCGGGCCCAGTGATCACTTGGCAGCTGCGGATGCTGCCATACTGCGCAAAGAGGTTCTGCACATCCTGGGTCGTGCTCTCAAATGGAATTTGCCCCACAAACACCTGCGCGCATAGTCCGGCCGTGTTTGCATGCGGTTGACAGCCTGATTGGAGCTGAGCTCCGAGCTGACCCCCCGTCGTCAGTGATCTGGGGTGCGCCTCCCGGCAGCTCTGCGTCGCACCTTGGGCTCGGGGCAAACGGGCGGGGTCTCTTGCCGCCACTGAGCCATTCGCCTCGAGTTCGACAGGCACACAGACACACAAGCACTAGCCCCTGAAAGAGGCCGCACGAAGGACAAGACAGAATGTGGTATCCAATTCAATTGGGTTTGCACGGGTTTGCGATATGAGAAATGTGAAGTCATGGGCTCCACGATGAGGAAGTTGCCAAGCACGTCATGTCCATGCGCATGCATTAAAAATCATGGGGTGCGTTGAATTTGTAACACGGCCTTGTTGTTGGGTGCGGCTGCTCGTCCCAAGGATGTACCAAGCCAAGGTTAATCGGTGCGAAGCGTGCTGCTGCTTTGGAAACTCGTGTCCTAACGCTGTGTGCAAGATGTAGCAAAGGTACGCTGAAACAGTTCACGCAGTGCAAGCCACCAAGCACTGTGCAAGCCCGTGGTGAATCCCTGCTTACAACTCGGTGATCAGTGGCCCTCTGGCAGACTTTGCTGCAACCCCTGTTCCAGTGCTTCTCCCTTTCAGGGACACTTGCGGCAGCACCGGGGCACCCAGTGTGGCCTCTGCTCGGCCGATGCTGCCAAATGCCCCCATGACCAGGCCTCCGGCCCCAGGGCCAGCTGCACCGGTCATGACTGGCTCTGACACTCCTGCTGGAGCCACACCGGTGATGAGACCCAGGGCTGCGGCAACAGCTGCAGGGCTGACTGCTGGAGCCATCCCCGTTGTTGAATCACCCAGTGCGGCAGTGGCAGATGGCCCAGTGAGCGCCGTGAAGGCTTCTGATGCAAGTGCCTTGTGCAGCTGGACGGCGGCCGATGCCATGGACCGGCATGCCTGGTCCCCATCCTCTGAAGCTACCTCCGCCAACCACCCGTGCATCCACTGCAACCGCTGCACCAGTGCACTGTCCCAGGCGCGGCCTGCAGCATGGCCCGCCAGGGCACCCGCGACAGCTGGCGCAGGCAGCACGGCCAAACACCCGCCTGCCGCGAGCAGCGTGTGGCGCCGGACAAATGCCTCTGGGTGGCCGTGAATGCGTGGGGAAGCCACCAGCTCCAGGATGGCTGATGCAAGCTGTGGCGCGGCAGGCGTGCCTTCAGCAGCCTCTGCGAATGTGGCCAGTGTGTGAAGCAGCCTGCCCAGCACCAGTGTGTCCCGTTGCAACAGGTCCACTCCTTGCCGCACCACATCCACTTCATGCATCAGCCCCATGGCCCAGCGTAGCGCCACCTCTGCAAACCGGTTGCGCCGTGGCGCCACCCGCCGGGTGCCTTGTTTGGCAAGCGCCGTGTGGCCCCATACACGCGTGGCTGCAACCCGCATGCCAGGTGCTGCAGCCCCTACCTTGTGATCCTCACCCCCGCCTGAGCTACTGCGCACCCCTGGAGCTGCGCCCCCTGCTGCACTGCTGCGCGGGGACGGCCCTGCAAGAGGCAGTGTTGGGGCCTTGCCACCGCCGCTGCTGCTGCTGCTGGGTCCACTGGGTAGTGCCTGCTGCGCCTCCCTGCTTCCGCTGGCATACTTCAGCACTGGGGTGCCACTGGCAGAGAACTCCAGTTGAGGTGCAGCCTCAGGATGGGCCATCTCCTGCACATGCGCGAAACAGAATGCAGCAAGCAACTCACGGTGCACAGTGTCGCTTGCAGCCAAACTCACCTGCATCAGGCACAGTATCTGTCCAGCAGCAGGAAGTGGCAAAGCATAGCCGCAGCTTCAAACCATGCACCACAGTTGCATACAGCAGTTACGCATGGCACCCGCCCACCATTGCGGCCGCTGAAAGAGCATCCAGGATGAGCAGCCGCTGGTACGTGTCCAGGTTTGGCGACAGCACTTCTGCCAGCAAGGTGTCTCCTGCCAGCAGCGGAGACACACTGGCCAGTGCTGCCAGTGAACGTATGCGCTGCACGTCAGGCCGCATGTCTGTGCTGGCTGCGTCCGTCTCAGCCCACTCCGGCACGCGACAAAACACCAGCGCACGTGCCAGATCCTGCGCATGACCAAGGCAGGTGGGGCCAGAAGGACACCATCAACGGCATCTTGGCGCTCAACTGGCCAGCAGACTTGTGCCCATCTGAGACGTACAAGCCAGGATGTGTGTCGAGCCAATGCACTGTACCCATTCGCCACAAACCCACTCCACACCTAGCCACACCGCACCCCCACTCACATGTGCTGCTGCCGGCAGCTCATCAGGGGCAGCGCGAATGACCAGCTCCACGCGGCCCAGCGCCTCCAGCACGCCCTTGACGTCGTCCTGCTTGCGCAGCGCTGCGATGACGGGCCGCAGCTGCAGCTTGCTGCAAAGCGCACGGCAGGTGGCATGCTGGGGTGTATTGTTGGTGCAATCAAACGCAGCAGAAGGCGGACGGAAGGGAACTCCATGCATTGGGGCTTACGAAGCAAACAAGTTGCACACTATTATGCCTTTGATGCCCGCGTGCAAAGCCGGGCAACCCCCCAGTGGCAGCTGCAGAGAAACAAGCAACGTCATACAGTGCAGGCCCATGGCAATTGCTCGAACTTACCTTGGTTCCAGAGCCCGCCACTCATCTGCCACAGGGTCCTCACGAAGGTCAAACGCCACCAAGCTGTCATCATCACTGTCTGACTCATCATCGCTGTCTTGCTCACGTCCCTGGTTGGGTGCTACGCGTCTGCCTGGCTGGCCATGCTGCTGCGGTCCTGACCCCGCGACAGCAGGTGCTTGTGTCCCAGATGTCCCCACAGCGCCTGCACCAGCTGCTGCTGTGTGGGAGGAGGTGGCGGACGTGCTGGTAGTGCTGCTGGAGGTGGCAACAGGTGCGGCCGACTGCAGCTGCGGCAGCGCGCCGATCCACAGCTCCTCAGGTGCGAGCCATAGTGGCCCCTGGTCTGCAAAGAGAGGGTTTGACCCAGCAGGTGCAGCTGCTGTGGTATCTGGCTTGGGGGCTAGCCGCATGGACAGTGCCTTGCCAACACGCATGCCTTGCCGCCGGACTGTGCTCTGTGGTGAGGCGAGGCGTGCGCTGACACCTGCCAGGAGGCCTGCCAGCAGCCCTGGGGCCTGCTCCACCTCAGTGCGGCTCAGCTTCAGCAGCACGGCCACAAGCGCACAACTCTGGTACGCCTGCAGGGCAAGGCGCGACCCTGCACGTGCAGTCGTGGCTGCAGCCTCCTCCCTGTGCTTCAGGACTGACTGGTAGGAACCAGTGCTGCTGGGCCCTGGTGCAGTGGTGCTGCTGCCGCTGCTGGCAGCATCCCCCCACAGCTGTGCAAGGGAGCAAGCAACATGCACGTAGGGACTGACATGGACCGCAGTGGCGCTGCCAGTGCTGCCCTGCTGCGATGTGTGCGTGGTGCCCATCTGAGGAGCCACCAGTTGCTCCCACCAGGGCATGCGTCCCCCAGCACTCCCCGGCACCTCTGCCTCACCCTGCGATGTGCTGCTGTCACCCATTTCTGCACCTCCCTCAGGCCACTGCAGCACCCCGATCACATCCACCAGCAGCCTCAGCGCGCCCCCCGGCAGCAGCGGCTTGTGACACAGCAGGCCCTCCCACATGAGGTACTGCACCTCCAGAGAGCCCACAACGGAGGGGTGGCCCAGCAGGTTGCGCAGGGCAAGGAGCTGTGGGGCACCTGCCACCCCAGAGCCGCCATTGGCGCTGCTGGTAGTGCTGGCAGCACTGCTACCGATGGGAGGTGCTGGTGGCTTGGAGGACTCCACCTCAGCATCATCATACGGCACCATGCTGCTGTATGTCGGCGATGCCGCCGCTGCCGCCGACAGCAGCGCAACCAGCAACTTCTCAGCCACCTGAGGCGCAGCCAGCAGGGCACCTAGGAACGCCCCATATGCCGGTGTGATGCTGGGCCTGCACCTGCTGGTGCTGGTTGCCATGCCGCTGGTTGCGGACACTGTGCTGGCAGCGCCGGAGGATGTAGCCTTGGTCTGTGCAGCCTCAGCTGCCGCATGGAGCAGCACCTCTGCAACCACATGTGCTGCGCCGCGGCGGCACAGTTTGTCAGCCACTGCATGCGCCACCTGCGCTGCTGCAGCAGTCATGCCGCTGGCAGTTGGCAGGCCATGCTGCAACTGTTGTGCCAGAGTGCTGTTGTGTGGCAATAGCTCAGGCCGCGCTTCTGCTGCAGCAGCATGCCGTGCATGCTGCACGCTTCTCATCAACTCACCCAGTGCTGCATCTGGCTGCACCGCTGCTTGCAGCAGTGTGTGAAGAACGTGGGTGTAAAATGCTGTGGGCTGCAGCTCAGGGTGGCCACCGCTGACTGCTGCAAGCTTGTCAGGGAGTGACACGAGCCATGTAGCTAGCATTTCTGGCTGTGTGGGCAATAGGTGATGGTGGTAGTTGGCAGGGTATGAAGCAGCTGGAGACCTGTGCCATGGCAGCAGGTTGGGCAGGAGCAGGGCAGGTAAGGATGCACTTGGTGATGGACCATTGCCTGGTTGGGCGCTCGCAGCTGTCAGATCTGCTGCAGAGCCATCAGCAGCTGCTGGTTCACCGCTATCCCCCTGCGTGGCAGCAGCCAGGTATGCCACTAGCTCCACAATTCCTGATGAGCCAGGCCTTGCGAAGCGGTCTGCAAGGAGCTGCATGGCTGTGGCTGAGCCTGCAGCAGCAACTGTGGTGGCAATACTGGGAAAGCCCTGTGGATTGCTGGGCAACACTTGCGACACATGCCTGCAGGGCGGTGCAGGAGCAGCATGTATTGACGGCAGAGCTGCTGGAGCTTCTCAGCATGTCTACCTACAAGGTGCGACACCACGTAGCGCCACACCCAATGCACCCCAATGCAGACACACAGGGACAGCAGCAAGTCCAGCGCGCGACCTGTCGGCACCCACCCGAGAAGTGTAACAAATGCAATGGGTGCTGGCGCCAGTGTGAACAAGCCTGACAGGAGCTGCTCGACTGCATGTCGTTGTGCTGCAAGCTTGGGCAGCCAGTCCTCTGGGATGACTGTGACAAGGTGCATGCATGCATGATGTGCAAGAAGCAGCATAGAAGCCCTGGTCGTGCGATGAGCGCGCAACACATGAGCTCCCCGCACCTGACAAAATGATGTCTGCAAACTGCTCAAAGCTGTGCCAGTAGAATGCGCACGCCACGATCCATGCCGACCATCTAGCTGACTCACGGATACATAGCGTGAGCGCAGAGCCGTATGTCTGCAGCTCACCACCAGCATCCGCGCGATCTAAACGCAGATCATGGTCATTCTGCCCTTCCTGTACTAGGGATCCAAGTGCTAGGCAAGACGCATGCTGAAGTACGTTGTAAACCTCGTCTGCTTGCTTCGAAAACTCGATTGTACGGCTGGCATGCTGCATAAAAAGCCTTAGCACAGGGCTAAGTGTGTCATGAGATGCGCCCATTATGATCATGCATGCTGGGTAAAAATGGGCCGAGACACGAGCACCCCCGTATGTCACGTGCCGATACGCTCGAGTGAGAGAGTGGAGAATCAGTGACATGTTGATCCTGACAGCCCACGTCAGGTGGCCCCATCTGTGCAAGTGCCCGCAACACATGCCTCGCAGTGGCAGCGCTTGATGGTTGATTAATTGAGCGCTTGGTGTCTGGACAAGGGTTGAGCACTCAGTTGCCGAAGGATGCACAGACAGACTGTACACACCCCGACTCTGCCTCCGACGATGATGAAAGGGTCCTTAGCGTGAGTTGAAAGGCGGCCCCGGCACAGCTGTTCAGCGCCATGGCTTTGAGGGTGCGGACGATAAGGCTTGAAGCAAGCCTACTGCTGCAGCAGCTAGCTGGCCTAGACACTGACTCACACCCCACATCGCAGCTCCAGCTGCACCTGGTGAAGCAGGGCGGCTCCCTGATACCGAGGTCAGCATGGAGGGTGAGCTTGTGGGGATTCAGCAGCTGACAGGTGAGATGCATGTTGGTGCGCTGCCGACGACGTTGGGACACAAAGGCTGGTGCTGGCAGGTATGCATGCTTCGGCTGATGTGCGGTTAACATGTAAAACCAAGATGGGTGGTATGCGCCAACGGAGCATCCACAAGCTCATTTATTCTTTGCTCATTTGTACCAGCTTAGGCAAGCTGCAGCTCCTGATGCAGCATTTCTGCAAGGTGCAGTGGACATTTAAAAAGGCATCCTGGGACGAGCAGCTCACATTCTCCCTCCGCCAGGACCATTGGCACGTCGTGCTCAGTGAGACGGGCAGCATCAACTGAAAGTGTGCCCGTTTTGGGCGTTGGAGACGCTGCACCACCAGTCCACCACAAGGTGCCACTGCCCCACGCCACACACCAGTGGGCAAACCGTGTGAAGATGGTGGCAGATGGCCGCCTGCTCACACGTGGCATGGCACGTGGCTTAGCAGTTTCGTGATCCGCAGCTGGTGGCCCAGGCAGCAGCGCTGGTGGAGCTGGGCCAGCCCTGTGGCATTCGGCAGGATGCGAAGATGCCAGCGGTATTTTCCAGTCTTTTGCTCCACACCTGCCTGGCCCCATGCAGACTGGAGACATGCAGGGATGCAGAGATTTGTTTGGGATGTGTGGTGTGGATGGCATAGGATATGGCATACTTGATGGGATGTGGGATATGAGATGGGTTACCCGATGGGATATGAGCAGAAGTCCGGAGAATTAGGGTTCAGCCACTAAACCCTTTCGGCAAATTTTCAATCTGCGCAAGTCAGCTTTACAATTGCCTCCTGAGTAAGAATGCTGTCTGCATCGAGAACTGTGCTGACCCAGGCAGGGTTGTTGCAGCGGGCAGCGCAAAGCGGTGAGCATCGCACAACTTAAACGTTTGCTGAAAAATGCCCGGCGCTCACCCCCATATCTGATCGTAAACCCTTATGCGTCCCGCAGCATGGAGTTTACAGCGTCGGGGCTTTGCTGGCGTTGTGGACAGTAGCGCATCGGAGACCCATGACGACTTCAAGCCTAAGTACAAAGCAGAGCCAATCACGGACGTGAAGGCCATGATTGAGAAGGACATCAAGTCCAACGATGTCTTTGTCTACATGAAGGGCGTGCCAGAGCAGCCGCAATGCGGGTTTAGCAACATGGCGGTCAGGATCCTTGATGCTTACGGTAGGTGGGAGATGCAGCATGGCTTTGCGCAGGACATTGCAGGACATCGTGCATGCCCAGTGCACAGGTGAATTGCCTGCATGCCAGATCTTTGCATGTCTCGTTGTTGCTCAGTCTGAGTTCATGTGCATGCTGTCCGCGTGCACGCAGGCGTCAAGTATGGGGCGCGCAATGTGCTGGCCGACCCAGCAGTGCGCGAGGGCATCAAAACATTCACCAACTGGCCCACGATTCCTCAGGTGCGTGCGTCAAGAGCCGCAGCCAACAAATGCATGGCCATGCGCGGTCGCACATATCGATCACAACCATGTGTGTGCTTTGCTGTGCAAGCATGCCATGGGGACGCGCACATAGCCCATATCCCTGCTTTGCCACGCACATATCTAGTGTGATCTGGTGAGGGCTAGGTCCACAAGCAAATGTGACCACGCGCGGCAGGTGTTTGTCAAGGGCGACTTTGTGGGTGGTGCCGACATCCTCATGTCCATGCACAACGCGGGCGAGCTGGAGAAGCTGTTAGAGCCCATCATCAAGAAGCAGCAGGGGTCGGGCAAGGCGTGAGGCCATGAGCAGCCCAGCAGGCAGCAGGGGATTGACGGGTGGCCGCACTGCTAGTGTGCGTGATGGACAAGCTGCGTGCGTATCGGACACACTGAGGCAGGACCTTGAACAAGCTAGTAGTTGGGACATACAGCAGGGCCACAGCCTGGCAGCAGCCGCATCAGCATGATGGCTGCCAGCATACGTGCCTGCTGTGTCAGGAGGCGCAGGCCACCACGCTGCTTGCACATGCAGCATTGTGAAGCTGCAGCCGTGGCAAACGAATCTGGGGCGGATAAGGCAGTAGCAATGGGCGAGGACAGGGTGTAACAGGTGGTGGGTGGAGCTGCCATGGGGATGGGGGTTGGGCATCACTTTGATTGCGCTGGTTCTTGGCCTATCATGCACTGCGACCGCTGGACTGGCAGGGCATCTGGAACATAATTTAGTTTACAAGATACACGCACAGTGCTTGGTGCTGTCACTTTTAGTGCTCCAGCCCAAGCATCCTCATGCATTCTCATGCCATAACACAGCTGCCAGGCTCGCAACCACGGCACGTGCTGTCTTGAAACATGGCCACAATGCCAGCTGAAGGCTGCTCAATAGCATTGGTCAGGCAAAACAGCAGCATTATAAACTGCATGCATGCTGCATGTGTTTGCGTGCCCTATGTACCAATAAATTAGCCAGGCCGCAGCAGGCAATCAAACCGCTACAAAGGATCACGAGTCCAGCCGACCGCAGAAGCGTTTCAGCGACGCTTGCCGATCCTTGCCCACACAGCCACAGCAGGCATTTTAATCCATGCGCTCACCAACAGCGGTTCGATCGTCAATCAGCTGTGGCGCCCGCATCCGTGCCTGCCACTGGCGCACCCCCCACACTGGCAGCAGCTGGCGCCGCAACCCCGCCCACACCCGCACCCTTGGCCGCCAGGTTCAGTGTGGAACCCAGGCGCGACTGCAGGCGTGACACAGCCGTGCTGGTGCCGGCCAGGTGTGGGTTGTTGCGCGCCAGGAGCTGTGCGGTGTACGAGGGCGGTGCAAACTTGGCGACCTTGGCCTGCAAGCGGTGAGCAGGTGGCGGGCAACGGGGGCAGGGGGGCATGAGGTACAGCAGGAGCACGTGACTCATGGAGGGTGTGCAAGGGGACACGGTGTGGTGTGATGAAACATGAGCCTACACTGCTCCACATCGACTTACTCGCGCGCCCTAGCTCATCACATCAAGCAAACGCATGCATACCGCAAGGCAGCTAAAAGCCAGTTGTTTGGACATGCCAGGCTGTGCAAGCCGTGCGCCAAGCACGTGCAGATGACACCGTCCACTAACACAGAACGACACAAGGTGCAGCAACCGCACAAGAGCCGCTGCAGCAGCTCCTTGCTGACTCACCATGGGCAGCAGGGCATCCTCCAGCGCCTCCAGCGTCACGCCCTCAGCACTCCGTGTCATCACCACGCGCGGCACCACCGGCAGCACGTGCCACGCCGGGCCCCGGCAGCCGCTGCTGCTGCACGCGCCGCCCGCACCGCCCCCGCTGCCGCTAATTGCGGGGCGAGCGGATGCGCGGCGGGAGCGGTGGCGAGCAAAGGGCGGGGGTGAGCCGCCACGGGGGATCACGTCCCCGCGCGTGGGGGAGTCACCTCGGGGGTGAGCAGCACCCTCCCCACCCTCCGCCGCCACGCCGCCACCTGCCCCCAGCGCCGTGCTGGGCACCACACTGCTGCCGCCATCACCTGCCGGCATCTCGGAGGCCGGGCTGTCCCCAGCGGCCCTTGGTGCACCGGACACCGCGGGCGCGCTCTCTGACGCGTGCATGTGAGGCGCGCTGGAGGACATGTGCATGCGGGGCACGTGCGCGCCGTGCAGATGTGGATGCGGGTGCACGCCATGCGCATGGCCACCCTCCACGATCACGCCCAGCCCGCTGCCACCACCCGCCTCCTGGGGCACTCCCTCCTGCGCCTCGCGCGGGACGGAGGAGGCATCGGGGCGGCCCGAGCGAAGCCTGGGGTGTGCGCGCTCGGTGTGCTCGTATGGGTTGAACGAGGTGCCAGGACTGAACATGACCTCCACGCGGAAGCGCTCTGCAGTACGTCACACAATGGCACATCACACAATCTACGGCACAAGAGTTGCGGTACTGCAGCGCGCTGCACTGGGCGCAATGTCACCCGCACCATTCCATTTGCAACACTTGCACTTGCACCGCCCCAGGGGAGCCCTGGCCGCGCACAGACACGGTCAGGCCATGCCTGCAGCCTGCCGCCAGCAGCGCTCCCCTCTCTCACCAGTGCAACTCCCCTCCCAGCTGCACTGGATGTGCCCAGGCGACAGTGTCCATCGCACCCACACACGTGTCCCACCGCACCCCCGACATCTTGCGCACCTGGGGCATGCACTGGCACTGCCTTGTTCTCATACATCCTGAACACGATGTGCGTCAGGTAGTCGAACTCGGTGGTGGCGTCCAGCAGCGCGCACGCCTCAGGGCTGAGCAGCGGGTGTGGCGCAGGAGCTGTGGGGGCCCCTGTGAACGACAAGTCGTGTGCACCAAGTGAGGGCAGTGCGCCCACATCTGCCACCTCACCGCTGCCCAGGCCTGCCAGGCCGCGTGCCACCTCAGCTTGCAGGGACCTGCATCAGTAGAGGGCCACAGCAGGGTGTCAACACTGCATCATGGTATGCCCGTGTGAGGAGCAAGCAGGCGAGCTGCGTGTTCACCATGTGGAGGACAGAACAGCAAGCGATATGATTGCAGCTCAATGGCGTTAAAGTGCCAAACATACGACAGGAAGCAGACAATTCAGGCGGGGCGAGCCTGGGCATGCGCGTGCAAGGACAATGGGGCATGTGACCCGCTCCTGTGCGCATGTGCAGCGCGATGCGTGCGTTTATATCTCGCTCCACCCCTCATACACACTCCCACTCACTCCTTGAGGGAGCCGCTGCCCCCGAGGGATGCCTGGCTCGCTGCGCGCCCCACCACAGGAGCCGTGCCGCCACCAGGACCATCTGCCACGGCACCGCCCGCACCGCCCCCCGTGGCCGCTGTGGTGCGCATGCTGGCTCCAGCCCCCGTGTGCTGCGTGTTGTACTGCGGGCTGATGAGGTGGCAGTAGCGCAGCACGTTGACGAGCGAGTGGATGTGTGACTCGGAGGTGAAGTAGATGCGCGTGCGCACGTGGCGAGTGGGCGAGTTGATGTGGGGCGCAAACTCGGGGCACAGGCGGTGGGGTTGCGCCTCCGGCTCAGCCTCCACCTCCTCATGCGCCTCCACACCCCTGCCCTCCTCCTCCTCCTCCTCCTCCTCGCCTGCTGCCCCCTCCTCCACAGCAGGTGACCCTTCCTCCACACCCCCTGTCACGCTAGCCCTACCGCCTACATGCCCATCACCTGCAGTCCCGCCGGCCTGTGCCTCATGCCCGCCTGCCTGGGGCATGTCAGTGCTGGAGGCAGCGGGCTGACCCTGGCCTGCACGTGGTGAGCCAGCTTCAGAGGGGGCCTTGCTGCCAGACGCCACCGACTCCTTGCTGTGGCCATGCACCAGGCCCAGGCCCAGCAGCCCGTGGTGGCCGCTGCCGTGCTCCTTCTCCTTATCTTTGTCCTTATCCCCATGGTGGCCGCCCTTGACCTTTGCCACCAGCTTGTCCACACCATCAGACACAGCCTCAGCCACAGTTGCCGCCGCCTCAGCCACTGTGGCGGCCGCCTCCCGCATCGCCTCGCGCACCGGTCCCCCATGGGGTGCAGCGTCGCCGTGCAGCGGTGAGGGCGGGGAGGTGGCTGACTCGGATGGGGGAGGCACGTTGGGTGGCAGCCCGCAGGCGCCGCATGCGGCCGCCACACCGCCAGCACTGCTCACATGGCGCATCCTCTCCTTCTCCTTCTCCTTCTCTTTGTCCTTGTCCCTGTCCCCGTCACCCCCCAGGTGCAGCAGCTTGGTGAGGCCCGTGAGGGCTGCCATGCTGTCAGTGTGGTGCACGCCACTGCCAGCACCTGAGCCGCCTGCGCTGGACGCGGCGCCCGCCCCTGTATCCCCGCCCCGCCCCATGTCGCCGCTGCCGCCCACTGTGGCAGCCAGGCCGTGGCTTTGGGTGAAGAAGCGAGAGGGGTGGGAGGGAATGGTTCCAGTGGACGTGCGGTCCTTCTCCACCCTCTCGATCCGCTCCACCCTCTCATTCTTGTCCACTGCAGCAGCTGCACCAGACCCGGCCGCGAGCGGGGGTGTGAGGGTGCCCGACGCCTCCATGGCCATAGACTCGTCGCGCATGGCCGCCAAGTCCACCAGCAGCTTGCCCAGCAGCTGTGTGGTGCGTGATGAGGCGCAGGAGCAGAACATTGTGCAGTAAACAATCATACCACCTTACAGCAATGGTGGTTGAGGCGTTGTGCATGTTGGGGGGGACCATCAGCCCTGCGCTGGCACCAGACAGGCCCCACCAGCAGCAGTGCTCTCCGACACGTGGCCACACACCACCACCTGCTGCTGCAAACATCACTCTCACTTCCCAGATACACGTGTGCCCATCCGGCGCGCGCACCTCGGTCGCAATCTTAGAGCCGATGCGCAGCTTGCCCACCGCGTCCACGCCGTACTCGTTGGGGATCACGGCGTCGGCGAGTGTCTTGGACACATCGTACAGCTCGCGCATGTCCAGCCCCAGGTGTGCGTTGTGGATGGCGTCGTACTTGGCGCTGTCATAGATGTCGGGGATCTGCACATGAACTTTGTGAAACGTTCAATGTGATATGGTGTGGTGTGCGGAAGTGTAATTGCCACACAGAGCATGTTCACGAGCGAAGGCGGCAGCCTCAGCTGGCACAGGTGGAGCAAGGGCTGCGCCCTCATGTGCATGAGGGCGTGACAGGTTTTCAACAGGCACACACTACCACATGATCAGCAGCACCCCTGCCGCACCTTGGAGATGTCAAACCGGTCCTTCTTCTCGTTGTAGAAGCTCTTGTGCAGCTTCTGCCAGCGGTCAAACATGAGCAACAGCCGCTCCCCGCTGCATGGAAGCCCCGGCTCAAGCGACCATTCTCCTGGCTCATGAGACAGGGATGAGTAACGCGAGCTGACGCCCGCGCTGGTGCCTGCGCTTTGCCCCGCTGCTGCACCACCCGCCTGGCCAGGCCCAGCATCTGGCACAATGGTCTCCTGCAGGCACAGCTCGCGCAGCTGCGCCACCAGCTGCCTCAGCAGCTCCACCAGCCTGCGCAACAGCTGCAGCGGGTTGTCAGGCATGCCGCGCACGCCGTGGCGGTTGGCGGCGGGCGGTGCAGCACTGCCACCCTGGGAGCGGGACGTGAGCTGCAGCGCGGACAGCCGCTCCATGTCTCCGTGCCCCAGCGAGTTCTGCTGCGACATGGTCGCTTGGAGGGCGGAGTCCTGGGGCCCCAGCAGGGCCAGGTTAGAGCCCTTGGACGCGTCATGTGCGACATGTGCCCCCAGCGCAGCCAGAGCAGCTGTGGATGCAGACTGCGCCGCGACACTTGCAAAGCCCGCCGCCGCCGCCGCCTCTGCTACACTGGGCGTGCCGGGGCGTGACAGCGCGGCCGCGCCCGGTGGCACGCGCACACCACCACCTGCACCTGGCTGCCCCACGCTGGGCGCAGGTGCCAGTGGCGGCGCACTCGCCGCGCCCGCCATGCCGCTCTCACTTGCGCGCCGCAGGTTCATGGGCGATGCACTGCCACCCGCGTGACTGCTGGGGGCGACGCTGGGGCTGCCGCCTGCTGCGGCTGTGGCTGCGGCAGCGGCTGAGGCCCAGCCCGCGGCACCACCAGATGCTGAGGTGGCGGATGACACGTGGTGCAGGGCACGGGCGCGCACCGCGTTGGGGCCCACGGGCGGCAGGTCTGACGCGCCAGGCGGCATGCCGGCTGCAGCGTTGCCCGCGAAGGATGCGTTGCGTGACACGAAGCGGGGAGACGCGGCGGGCGGTGTGGGCGGCGGCGTGTTGTTCTGTAGCGGTGTGAACGCGGACGCTGCTGCATCAGGGTCCCACGTCATGGCCTGTGAGGTGAACGAGTGAGTGGGGTGTGAAAAGCGCACGTCACATGTGGGTGGGTACCATATGCAGGAGACGGGCACATGGATGGGCAGCATGCTTCATCATGACGAGCCACATCATGGAACAATGGCTTGCGCTGCCTTCTGTGTAGGAACCTGTCATCCCCAAATAGCAGCCCATCAGTGCACACTCTGCCTGCTGCGCCACAGTAAGAACGTGCAGGGCTGAAGATGCAGCACCATGCCACACCACAGGGTGCAGCAGCAGGCAACAGGTACCATCGCAGCCCCCCCTGCCGCACCTCATACACAATGTTCTTGGCGTCGCGGATGTCGTCGCTCGCGCCCTTGCCAAACGCGTCCAGCATGCTTGCATCCTTCTTCACCAGCGACACCAGGATGGGCGTGAGGGAGGTGCCCTCCAGGTCCAGCAGGGCTTTGGCAAATGCCGCAGCTGAGGCCTGTGCAAAAGTACAGGTGGGTGGTGCGTGGTGGGAGCAGGGCGGGCATGTTGTACAGTGTGACGCAGGACAAAGCATGTAGGGGCACTGCAGCACAGTGCAGCGTGCAGCACCTCAACTGCAGGGCGAAAGGTCTTGCACCGGCACTGCTCTTGGCAAGGCATCATGTGCCCGCACCGCACACATGGTACAGCCCACACCTGCACACGGCCCTCGTCCGAGGAGTAGATCTTGAGGTCGTGGCGGTACGTGGAATGCAGGCGCAGCAGGCCACCGCCCGCGGAGCCGTAGCGCGGGTACATCACCATGCGGAACACGCGGCCCAGGTCCTCGGCCTGCTGCCGCCCCGCGTGTGTCTGCGGCGGTACAGGTGCGCGGCAGTACAGGTGAGCCGCAGTACAGGGAAAGAGTGCAAGCAGACGTGAGGGTGCCTCGGGAACGGGAGTGTCCTGGCCACGTGCTAGCAGCATACGGTAAGCTGTCTAAGTCATCACAATGCGGTGGTCCAGGGGGAGGTGCTTGGGCACCCCGTGTGCGGCTGGTATGCATTGGTGGTCAATCTACAGTGGTGCTCACATGGCCCGCATGCATGAGGTAGACAGCAGGGGCACACACGCGCGTACACACGCACCAGCACGCCGCCCCATTTGACCACCATCAACGCCTCCTCCAGCCGCGGCACAGGACCCTTGTCCCCGGTGGAGCCCGACCCATTGCCGGCCTCCGACTTCTCACGCTGGCCAGCAGCAGCGGGTGCAGCGCCCGCTGGCTCGCCGCCCGTGTTGCCAGCACTGGTGGGGTTGGCGGGGGTTGAGCTGGAGGTGGTAGCGGGCATACCCCACTTGACAGGCTTCAGCTGCACCTTGCGGTTGATGCCCTGCAGCAGGTGGTGGGGCGTGTCACGCTCATGCAGCTGTGTTGGCGGATACCAGTTCACATGCATACGCCATGCGTTATTGGTGCGGAGATCTAGACAGCAACACAGCAAGCAATACAGGATATGCATGGCCCATGATCAGGTGGACCCGATGGTGCTGGGCGATGCCGCACCACCCACCACCGCACCTTGACCTGACAGCAGACAGCACGCAGCACACTGCCCCCACGCGCACCTGGAAGTTGGCCTGCTCCAGCACCGTGCGCACGATGCGCAGCTTCTCACGGAACTCGGCCGCTGCGTCTGCATCCTCCACGCTTTGCCCACCCTCCCCGGCCACTGGTGCCTGCACGGCGAATATAACAAATTCACAGGGCTGGTGGCAAAGCGGTGGCCGAGGTGCAGCAGTGCAGTATGGCAGCTGCACAGCACGCCTTGTTGTCCAGCAGGCCAGGCAAACGACCGGGACAGGCAGATAATTGAGAGTTTCACACCAGCAGCTAACAGCCCCAGCCTGGGGTTCCCGACCACACAACACTCCACACATCCCCAACTCCACAGCCACACGCACGCACACCCCCGCGGTTGGCCTGCAAGTGGGTTTTGGGTTGCCAGCTGCACCAAGACCGCTGGAGCACTTCAATGCAGCGCAGCGCCTGCTAAACCACCACAGCCCATTGGGCACACCTTGGCCAGCAGCAGGTCACGCGTGATGTCCAGCAGCTCCTGCAGCTGCCCTGGTGCCTTGAGCTTGGCCTGCTTGCCCTTGGAATCCTTGTACTTGTGGAACAGCGCCAGCAGCGGCTCTGCCGTCACCTTCAGCTTCAGCTTCTGCTTGGGTGTGCGGTCTGCAAGTGAAAACACAAGTGCGCATGCACACACCCATGGAGTGCGTGGAGTGGGCATGGCAGAGAGCCTGGATGGGCAGGTGACCTGTGCCTGGATGCGTACGCTCAAATCGCCACCAAAAGCACCCCCCCATCACCACCTGTGCAGCCATGGCGGAGGCACACAGAACTCGACCACTTGCGCTGGCCATCACGCACAGACTGCAGGGGGCACACGCATGTGCCCTGCAGCCCCTGCCACGCACCGCCATGCCGGATGACCGCCAGCACACAGCGCAGCTCCTCGTTCTGGGACCGGCTGTCGGTGCGCGCCAGCTCAGCCTCGTCCACCAGGTCACCCGCCTCCTCCCACATGCGCGCCTCATCATCCAGCTGCAGCAGCGTGTGTGATTGTGTTAGGGAGGGGGAGGGGTGCAGCATGGAGCAAGTCACGGGCCGGACGTCAGAGCCTTACTGTACAGTGCGTGTTGCGGCAGGCACTGGGGACGAGGCGGGGGCGTTGTGTGCACGCTGGATGATTTGCTAGTTTGCACGCCCAGGTCTCGCGCTAACGCACAGAACGTCACATGCTCACCGGCTTTCCTGGCCGCCTAAAACCAACCATGCACCCACAGCCTGCACCACCCGCACACCTCATCCAGCAGCAGTGCTGCGTCGTCCTGCTCCAGCCCCACACGCCCGGCACCGCCCGCGTTGTGCATGGACATGGCCGCCAGGTTGATGGAGGGGTTGGGTGCAGCAGCCAGGCGCTCGGGGGCCACAGCTCCCAGCATGATGCTGTACGGGCACACACGCACGCGCACCCACATGTTGGTCCCGCATTTGGCATGCAATCTGATGGCTTGATGGGCCCTGTAAACTGTTAAAAGGCATATGGCACAAGTGTGCACATGCTTCAAAGAATAGCGTGCAGCACATGGGCATGCTGTGGGGATGCAAAGCAGGGTGCCATCCAGTCGTGAGGCTGAAGCCCGTGCTGTTAGAACATACCATGCAAGTGCAACTGATTCGCATCACAAACCTGCGCAAGATGCCTGCTGTGTCGTCATAGTAGCGCTTGGAGTTCTTGACAAACGACCAGCCATTGACGTCGCACACGTACACGCCCTGCGGTCCAGCAGCGGCATGTGATGTGCCGCCAAGTTTGTGCCCCAGGCCGCGTCAGAATACGTCGGTGTTCAATGGCGCGTTGCCTTCCTCCCAGCACCCTGCCCCTAGCCCTGCACCAGCGGCACCAGCGGCACCCTGCTCCTACCCCTAAGGCCTAAGCCACCCCGACACCAGCGGCACCAGCCCCCGCAGCCCGCACCTTGTCCGAGCGCAGCAGGTCGAAGCCGCACACGTTCTGCTGGAACGCCATGACCACCTGCCGCGCCACCTCCTTCTCCTGGGGCGTCAGCAGCACCGGGAACCGCATCTCCTTGCCGTCAGACGTGCGCAGCACCTTGCCGTCCACCACGGGCGACTTGCGTGCCTCCGCGTGCGCGTAGCGCGGCCCCACGGTGTACACCTTGACGTCGGTGCCGCCCGTGGCCAGGAACTCCTCGTAGATGAAGCTGCCGTCGCGCCGCACGGCACCCGGGTGCGCGCTGTCGTACGCGCTGCTCTTGTCGTCGACCTTGCGGAACAGGCGCTTCACGCCACCGCCCTGCACGTGGTGCACGGCACACAGAGGTAGCGTAGGCCACCCAGGGGCGGTCGTGTGTGATGACGTGTGGCCCCCTGCAGCTCCTGCACCTCCCATCTGCGTCCACTCCCTTTGCCACAGGTACCTCCCCTGGCCCTGGCCCAGCCCCCAACTCGCCATCCACCTTGCTTGGCTGCTGCCCTGCACCTCCCTCAGGGCCTCCCTCACAGCCACGCGCACCATGGAGTGGGGGTAGTAGATCCAGATGTTGTGGTCCTCTGCGTACGCCGGTTTCTCCACAAACGGCTTGTTGATGCGCACCCCGTTCAGCTCCACGTAGTCGTCCGTCTCACTGAACCCCTCAGGGTCTGTGCCTGCTGGTGCATACACACACCCATGCGCGTCAGACAGTGTGTAACGACGAGGTGGTGATGGTGGTGGCGCTGGTGAGTGTGGATGGGGGCCCAGGGTCAGGCGTGGGATGCACCAAGTCGATTGCATATATGTGTGTGGTTGCAATGCAGTCAGGCAAAAATCGCGGTCTCCGTCTGGCGTCCAAAGGCATGTTTTGTGTGCCGCACGTACCGGTCTGTCAGCAGCCCATCACAGACTGACAAGAAGGCTGCACTCAGCTGCGGTAGCACATCCCTTGTGGACAACGCACCTGGTGGCAGATTTGAACGGTCCACAATAATGTGTGTGGGCACAGGGATGGAGGCAGACACCAGGGTGCGGTACACGCGCGTGCGGTCCAGCAGGATGTCCTGCCACGCCAAGTCATTGACCAGGAAGGGGCGGCGCAGGGCGGCATATTCCTGCGCCTTTTTCAATGGGAACCCATCTGAGTGCCATGACAACAGGCAGTCACACACTGGCCACTCCTCGATCTGCTTGTTCAGGATTGTTTCATCGCCTGGCGTAGCAAGAGAAAAGACAGTACAAGGTGCAGGGTGTAAGAATCACATGGTATAGGTTTATCACGTGACATTGCAGGATGGAGTGGGGCCTCATCACAGCTCGAAATCCGGTGAATAGTGTGTAGCTACCACGCACCAAAGATGATGATTTCGAACTCGCCATACGCCTTAAGCCTGTCCAGGATCTGGTTCATCTGCTTAGACCGCGCCTGCGTTGGTTTGAGTTAGTTGGGCAGAAGCAGAGGGTTGAAGGCGGCGTTCCTCGCGCATTCACTTGTGCAGTGATTTGGTACAGCGTGCCCAACACAGTAACATGTATGGAAAGCGTGCCATCAGCATGGCGCAGATGTTAGTGCTCGGCTGGGCCCACCATTATTGCAGGATTACTGATTCAGGTGCTTTTGCAAATACCTTCTTGTCCATGGCGCAGATGCCAATTGTGATCTTCTTCTGGTTCTTGTTGCCATCCCTGTTGGGCAGCAGCCGCCCAAAGAGTTTTCGCATCGCTGTGTGTCCTGCTGTACCTGTCTTGCAGTCACTCCTGCAGCCAGAAATTTGTGACAGACGTGTGTGCTTTGCAGGCAAGCGCCAGGTTTGCAGTGAAGCTGTGACATGGCGTAGTTGTGTGCAACCATGACATGCAGTATGTGCAGCTTCAGCTCTTCTGTGATGCACAGTTCGTGAGCGTATCAAGCTTCATGAGCGGCTGCGCTACGCACTCAGCGGTCTCGTTTGTGCAACTCTGCAGGCCGAGCAGCCCTAAATGTGAAGCATCTGAGGGGCTGCAACTCGCTGCAATTGTTCGATCAAATTTTGCCACAGAAAAAGCCACCTATCAGCAGAAGGGCTTGCAAAAAGATGCTCCTTGTCTGTGCACAACGGCCCGATGATTGACAAAGGGCGCGCAGATGCCCTCAGGCCCTGATAAGCTCAGAAGCACGATGTGCATGCCTCACAAGTTACCGTGGTGGTTGGTTGGGTGGTTGTTGGGTGACCATGCTCCAGTCGCCGCAGACGGCCTGTTTAGAGGGTGGATTTATCAGCAAGCGCATCTGCCATTGAGCAATTTGCGAGCCTACCCGAGCATTTGATCTTAGCGAAGAGAAATGCAAGCACGGCACGCATGCGCGGTGTAGCAACAATACCGGACCCGGTTTATGCAATAGATTAGGCAGGAAGCAAAAAGCCTTTGAGCACCACAACAAGTACAGGGCACGAGGGCTTGCAGTGAAATGGTGAGTGGATGGCTTTTGACTGCTGGCTCATGTGGGCAGCTGCGTCGTCTGTCCATACACCGATCGATTCTTGCTGTGCGAGTGGCAGGCGAGTTCCCATGCGCTGGTAGGGCATGCGCTGCTGCTTTGTGCGTGTTCTGGGAGGGTTGTGGAGTCTCGTTTGCCTGCTGACTGAGGTGAACAGTAACCTGGGTTGATGCAACTGCAGGCGGGTATCCTGGGACGGCGTGGCCGAGGTAAGGGTAACCGGGGTTCCAATTGTTGCATTGGGGTTTACTTGCATGGTAGGGGCACATGGGACAACTTGCATGAGGGGCTCCATGCATATGGACCGTGTCATACATCCCTGGTCGACCCACCATCTTGGTGGCGCGCAGAGAGCAAGTACCCGATGATTGTGTATAGAGACGGGGAGCCGCTGCAGGGGTTGCTCGAGCACTATCGTGCGGGAGGCGGGCCTGAGGGCGAACAGCTCTACGAGGTGCGTCAAAAGTTTACAGGCCAGCGGCTGGAGCTGGGAGGCTCAGATGCTCAGCAGTTTTGTAGCGTGCAAGTCGGCTGACGCGATGTTTGAAATGTTCGATGATTGGTGCAGGTCCTGATACTGCCTGACTTCATGAGCAAAGACAACAAGCGGGTACGTATGGGACACAGTCAGTGGCAGAGGGCGCACAGGCTGCCAGATTGCATCCCAGTGCATGGATCAGCTGCAGCTGCTCAGCATCAGTCACGCACCAGCTGGCAGCCGACAGCTGGGGTGCTCGCGTGCGGCAGCAGAGCGCGCCAGCACAATGCATGCATCCACGCACAGGCAGCACCGTGCCGCCAATAAGACGCCTGGCCCTCACATGTCTTGCAGTGTGCGATGCTGGGCTTTAACAACCGTGATGCAACAGACACACCCCTGATCATGCCCTGCAGGTCAAATCCCGCCAGATCTGGGGTGACCTTGTGTACACCCCGGACTCGGATCTGGTAGCCGTGCTCATGCATCTCGGCTACTACGCGCACACGCTGTCACACCCACCCGCCAACGTGGTGGAGGTGCGCGTGCTCATCAAGCTGGTGCCGCCACAGGTGTCCTACCCCTCCAAAGCACGCTTTGTCAAGAGCCGCGCATGGAACAGCCCCACGGAGGGCTGCGCATTCCGGGTGCGCCCTCGTGTCAGGGGCAGGCTTGCACTGCCTAATGCACAGGGACAGCATGCATGCCTGGTCGCAGCCACATTGGCGGCGGCTGGCAGCAAGGACCAAGATAGCGCAGCGCATTGCTGGGTGTCAGGGTCCTGAGGTGCTGGAGCCAGCAGTTTGTGTGGAACTGCGTGGGAGTGAAAGGAGAGCCAGGGCGGAGCCAGTCACAGTAGCACCATGCTGCATCTCCTGCATTGCTGTTACCTCCTGGTTCCATGCAGGTGGAGAAGTGCTGGCTCATCACCCGCACGGGAGTGGCAGTGGAGCTGCAGCCCAGCCTGGATGAGCTGCCGGCAACACAGGCGACAGTGCAGCCACAGGTGGGCGACCGCTTGCAGCCGGGCACGCGCGCAACAGGTGCCAAAGGCGGTGCCAAGATGAGCCAAGAGGTGGGTGGTGGTGGTGGTGGAGGTGGGCCTTTCTTCCGCTGCTCATGGTGTTTCTTCACTTTGTCAGGCCTCATGCAGTTGTGTGGGACACAAGCGGACGGTCATGGGCAACGACATCTGCGCATATGCCTACTGGCACACAACTAATAACAACACCTCTCAAACCGAAACCACCCCAGGTGTGTGTCCAATTCAACCTTGTCAATGAGCCGTGGCTCAAGTACACGTTAGCCACTGTGGCAGACAAGGGGCTGAAGCATTCACAGCTCACGAGCGCACGGCTGCGTGGCGAGGTGCTGCTGCTGGAGACTGTGAGGCGAGTAAGGGAGGTTTGGGAGAACTGGGTCGGCAGGCAAAGGAAAAGGTTGGCCTCATACTGCCTGCACATGGAAGCCCTGGTAGGACATGCACTCACAGGCAATATCGCCAATATCGCAGTATGGCATCACAGGCATAGGAGCTGTGGGAGCCTGCTGACTGTCGGCGTGCTGCTGGGTGCATTGATGTGCAAGTGAAGGGGGGGGGCAGGGGGAGGTGCGGGTGTTGCGAGGGGAGGGAGGGGTGGAGACGTACAAGTTGTGTGCAGAGCAAATTGTTGTGCATGTGCACAGTGTTTAGCAGTCCTGAATTGCAGCTCACGCTGTTCTGCTCTACTCTTGGTGCGCACAGCCAGCGGTACCAGATCGCGATCCAGCCAGGTGGCCAAGATGATGGCAGCACACCGGCCCAGGACCTGTTCACGTTCGCACGGTGCAAGGTGCTGCTGACAGGCGGCGCGATGACGCGCAAGGCAGGTGTGCCGCTGCCCGCACCCATGCTGGAGGTGCTGGAACGGGATGTTGAGTGGGAGGAGTTCCAGGTGCGTGCAGCTGGGCTGCTGGTGCAGCAACAAGCAGTGGTGGTACTTGGAGCTTGGCTTGACATGCTGTGGGTGATGCTATCATGATGTCAGTGATACTTGAGCCTGGCTATAGATGCACGCTATGTATGTTTGGCTGCCATACCGTGTTGCACGCGCAGTGGGGCATCAACACGCTGAGCTTGCGGGGCACGGACTACACGCTGAAGCGTATCCATTTTGAGAAGCATTGCAGAGCAGAGGATCAGGCAGCGACATGAGCGTAGATGCATGTTTCAGGGCAAGAAAACAGTCTGGACTGTGTGCAGCCTGGCTGGCTGCCTGTGCCATGGTTTTCAACACCAGGGTGTAGCCACTGCACGGCATCCGCATGTGAGGAGAGCATGTTGAGTAATGTTGCGGCCACCCCTTGCAGCCAAAACCCCACATGTTCTGCTTGATACACATGACAGCATTGTAGCTGTGGATGTGGTGTGCTGGGTGCGCATCTGAGCTGTAAAGGCACCTGACCATCACCACAGGAGCAAAATCGCGGCTTCAGAAGAAAGCAGTGTAGCGCATCCGTCGCCGTGGATGATTTTACTGTGCAATGCTGCATTACCCAGATCACGGACCAGCAGGTCAGTCTGAAAAGCTGGAGCTGCAAAGGGCCGTGCGCAAGTGCTGTGCTTGAACTGCCCTTGCGGCCTTTGAGGCTCACAAACTTTCCCACACAATCACACCGGCAAATCTCCACCTGATAAATCGCCTTCCAGGCCATGAATGAGCACCCTTAGGTCAAACAAGAACAATGCAGACCATCCGCGCCTCCGCTGCCCGCTCCGTGCGCCCCGCCTCCCGCGTGGTGAAGGCCCAGGCCTCCCTGCAGAAGGTTGCCCAGGTGGCTGGCGTGGCTGTGTCCTCCCTGGCCCTGACCCTGGCTGCCCACGCCGACGCCACCGTCAAGCTGGGCGCTGACTCTGGTGCCCTGGTGTTCGAGCCTGCCACCCTGACCGTCAAGGCCGGTGAGACCATCAACTTCGTCAACAACGCTGGCTTCCCCCACAACGTGGTGTTCGACGAGGACGCCGTGCCCGTGAGTATCCTCCCACGCACCACCTTATCCTGGCAGATGAGGATGCCATGCGTCATCGCATCCAGCACACTAATGATTGGCACAGCAACGCTTGCTGCGGATGCGCCCTTGACACGCAGTCTGGCGTGGACGCTGATGCCATCTCCCGCGATGACCTGCTGAACGCCCCTGGCGAGAAGTACTCCGTGAAGCTGTCCACCCCTGGCACCTACGGCTACTTCTGCGAGCCCCACCAGGGTGGGTAAATCCGCCATGTCTTCGTGCATGCCTTCGTGCACCTGTTCCTGCATGCTGACATGGCACGTTTTGCACATTGGCTGCATTCCCGCAGGCGCCGGCATGGTTGGCAAGATCATTGTGCAGTAAATACTGCGCCTTCGATCTTCATCTGTACTTCTAGGCGGGTGGGATTTGGGCTGTGTTCGGACCTAAGTCGTCATCGTCTGTGACTCTGAAAAGTTTGCAAATGTATCCATAATGGCTTCCGCACGATTCCATCCTGTAAATGGATGATCTTCAACTGTGACTACGTTCAACCTTGCACTTTGTGCCCTGATGTTGCAGCAGTAACCTAGCTGGAGATTTTGCTGGTGTCAGCACAGCCCTGGCAGGTTATTTACAGTTGTTGGCAGCTGCAGCAGACAGAGCTCCAGCAGCCCAAGAAATGCAGCCCAGCTGATATCGCTTATGTTATGTTGCATCTGGAACCTTGAGACCAAGGAGCCCTCACTGTGAAATGGCGAGCACAAATTGGGTTGCAGCATGAGGTGTGCAGGATGTATAGGCATCATGCAGTCATTGGTGGTGTCCATGTGCATGTTCATGCCAGACGACGAAACGAGCCTTTCAGCCAGTCACAGGCTGATCAGCCTACTGCGCCTCCCAACACATATGGCATCTGTTTGTTGCTGCCTGACACCCATGTCCGACGTCCTAAGCCATGCAGCTAATTGCAGCCGGGCTATCCAGCACAGAAGTTGAGAGAGTGAGCTGACAGATGTGCACATGGGTGGTGTGACCACATCTAGGCACCCGTAAACAGCATGACCAGGTGTGCAGATGATGCCCCAGGGCTCTCCGCCTGCAGTCCAATCACCAGTCATGGCTGATGGTAGTTACAGGTCTGAGACCTGACATGCAACAGTTTGCATGCATCTGGTGACTGCTTGAAATGGGTGTCTTCCATACTGGCGTGCCTGATGCCTGCATAATTGCAGCTTGTTCAGTTAATGTTCATAACCATGACCTTCAGCCAGTCACGGGCTGCTCAACATTGCACGCTCCGTTGCATGCCTTGATGCATCTAGCATCTTGAATTTGTTCGTGTCCTCATGACACCCATCTCCAACCTTGTCCTGCAGCCATGCAGCCTGGTGCTTCTTGAACGCCACATGTCCATGCTTGACATCTTTGCCAGCTACCGCTTGCCTGCTTTCTTTGTGGGGCGTGCAGGCAGGGAGGGCGCAGCCTTGCTGGTGACAGCCTTGGGGTCTGCTTTTGGCCCGTCACCCTTAGTGCGGTCCAGGGACTCATCCACCTTGCCAGCACCCTGCAGTGTGCACATGTTGTGATATACGAACATACGGATGAAGCCTCACTCCTGTGAGAGCCCGAGTGCTGGGCTCAGCTGGACAAGGTGCCAAGCACTTCTGCATAACAGCACAAAATGCATCAATAATCCACCCACTGACTTCATGCAGACAGCCCCACATGCACAGAGCAGCTAAAAATGTCGCTGATACCGTAACCACCGATCCAAGAACAAGAGCATCCTTCTATGCCCACAACATGTGAAGGTCCAAGCACACACCATTGCGTCACCCACCTGGCTCCCCTTGACCGCGCCCTTCTCACGCGCCGCACTCGTCTTCTTCCGCCGCTTCGTCTCTGTGCGCTGCCACTTGGGCAGCCAGCGCTCAGGGTCAGGTGGTGGCAGGCCGCCATTGGGTAGGTCTGGGTTCCAGCCCTTGGGCAGCCGCCGCTTCTTCGACTTCTTCTTCTTGGGAGGCCGACGTGGACCGGGCTGCGCAAGGGAACAGGGGTCAGTGGGCTGGGCAGTGGTGCATCAAAATACTATGTGTCACCCCCAGCGTTGGTGAGCACCAGCCGCAGCCAGGCACAGGATGCCGGCTGCCCAGAGGTACCATGGTGGGTTGCCCCGCACCTTGGCCGCCGCCTCGCCCGCCTTGCCCCCTGCAGCGTCAACCTCCATCTCCTCTGCGCCGCGCTTGAGCCCCGCCCCAGCGCCTGCGCCACGTGCACCCACTGCTGCCCCCTCCAGCGCCCCCGCATCCACCCCCTTGAGCTCAGCAGCCGCTGAGGGCAGGTCCTTGCCCAGGGATGTGGCGGTGGCGAGTAATTCGGGTGCGCCGGAGGACGCCAGGCAGCGCACAAGCCGTGCAAGCAGCTGCGTGGTAGGAGGACAGGAAGTAGACAAGCACATGACCTCAAAACAATGTTGGTCATGGCATGAGCAGAAGGGTGAAGAGGCTCCATAACTGGATAGCATACATGGCAGAAGATGGAGCATTCAGAGCATCACCACAGTGCCGCAGCACACAGTCATCATGCTTCCAGCCGCCCACCAGCATCTCACCGCTGCAGTGCTCGCCGTCAGCGCGGAGCCCGCACCCTGCACAGCTCGCAGCTGCCCAAACGCTGTGATCGCGTCCGCCAGCCGCCCCTGCTTCAGCCGCAGCGCCACAAGCGCCTCCAAGCATGCGGCTGCAGGGGACGGCCCCGCACCACCCTTGCCACCTTTGGCCCCAGCTCCACCCAGCCCCTCAATTGCACGTCGCAGCAACGCCTCCGCCGCATCTGCGTCTCCCAGCTGCTGGTGCAGCGCCACACGTGTGGCCAGGACTGCTGCGCTGCCTGCCACCTCAGCTGGAGCTGTCAAGCCGTCCAGCACCCGCGCAGCACGCGCTGTATCCCCTGCCTCAAGTGCCAGCTGCGCGCGGGCCAGCACAGGCCACACGCCCTCGATGCCGCCTGCTGCCGGTGCTCCTGCCACACTTGCAGCTGCCTCCAGCACGGCATCTGCCTCAGCCCCCTTGCCCTCCTTGGCCAGCACCGCCGCCTGCAGCAGTGGCAGCAGGTGGGGGGCCAGCCAGCCCGGCTGTGCTCCGCCCGCATCCTGGCGAGCAAGCGCAGCAGCCACCTCCTTGGCGGCATCCACACGGCCTGTGGGGTGTGTGTGTGCGCGCGTGTTGGCAACGCAGGCTGTGAGTTGACGAACATGAATACTGCACGGCCAAAGATCAGCACAAGGTTGCTCGTACTGCCACGCACTGTGTCCCACCTGACAACAAGTACGCCAGGCCGCGGTTGAGTGTGAGCAGGCGCTGCTGTGCGGCTGACAGGCGGGCGGCCAGCGTGGGGTTGAAGCGCAGCAAACCAGGCTGCAACCACACACAGGTGAGAAGGGGCACAGGCAACGGGCACAGTTGAGGCGCACAGTCCAGTGCGTCATTGAGGCACCCTTGACCAAAGACACCGTGCATGCCGCTGCTGGCACCATGCATGCTCCCGGCCCCGACGTGTGGCGAATCCTGACATACATGACGCTCATGTGCACTGAGGCAGCCTGACGCGTCGACGTGTCTTTTTTGACGTGGAGCATCCTGGAGCTGCAGCCTTGCATATAGCGCATGCCGCACGTTCCATGAACACGTACAACGGGGCCACGCACCTGTGCAGGGTCCTCCACCATCCCATTCAGCTTCTTGACTGCAATCTTGAGCGCCTTGGACGCGGCCGCAGCCGGCCCACCTGCCGCAGCAGCCAGCGCAGCCGCCGCAGAGTTGTTGGCCGCCACGGCGCGCGTCGTGTCATCGCCAAACCCGGTGTCCCCGCCCTCAGTGGCGCCATGCAGCACCTGCACGCACCCAAACAGTGCAACCAAGTCAGCAAGCATTTTCACCACGCATTTTCACGGAGAATGCTTAGCTAACGCGGCACATGATGACATGAATAACAGGTCACGTCCCAGTACCAGGCTGTGCCTGTGCCATGACCCCACTCCTACCATACATAACATGCCAACCCCCGGGCATGCCCACCTTGTCGTACAGCTCCTGAGCTTCAGCCAGCTTGCCCTGGCACGTCAGCACATATGCCAGCTGCACAGTCAGTGGTGCCAGCTCATCCTCCACCTCCTCCTCACTGCACTCCTCCTCAAACAGTGTCTCACGGCCTGTGGCCACATGTGCATGTGCATGGGCAGCCAAGTAAGCATTGGTTTCCCAGCAGGACAGAGGGGAGTAAGGCTGATGCTTGCGTGGCTGTGCACTTCATGCCGCTAATCGCCCAAGTAGAGTATGCTGCAAATGCCACGCGGGCACGCACCTAGCTTGATGGCGAGCTTGAGCTCCGTCTCAGCTGCCGCCCACTCGCCCGCCTCCACCAGCCCACATGCTTTGTTGAAGCCAACCTGTGTGGGTTTGTAGTGGTGAGAACCGTTCAAGGTGCACCTTAGAATACAATTTGGTGAGTTGGTGCTCACATGCAGGACAGCAGCAGTATCTGGCTGCGGCAGTGATGCCGTCATGGAGACTCCCTGCCAGGGCGCATACGCTGCGCTGCCGCGCCCTCAGCTGCCTGCAGCCATGATGCATGGATCCCCGTTCAGCTCAGCGCCACCTCGCACCTCAAAGCTGTCCTTGGAGCTGAGCTTCATAGCTGACATGAGGCCTGGCAGCTCACGCGCCAGACCCGCGGCCACGTACGCGGCGAGCACATTGGTGCGCAGCTCCAGGGAGTCACCGGCCTGGGGAGGAAGAATACATGGCATCCACCATGTGTGGGCTAATGGCGTGCATAGGCGGATGTGCCAGTCTCTCTTGTTTGACTGTGGGGGTTTGTTGCCCCATGGATACTTGTGTTCACATCCCTGCTGTGCAGCTTCTTTGGATTATCAGACACCTCATTGGTGATGCAGACATGCAGTGTAGCATCATGGCTGCACCAGCAACCCGCACATACCTTGTGCTGCTGGAACAAGGTGTCATACAGCTGGATGCACTCCTTGGCATGGCCAAGCCTGTAGTGCAGCTGTGCAGCCAGCTCCAGCGCTGCTGCCTCACGAGCCCCACCTGTGCCCGCACCGCCCGCACTTGCAGGCAGCAGCGGCTTGAGGCAAGTTAAGCCCTGTGGCGCGCAGTCAGCCGGGAGAAGGCCAGTGTCATCATACAGGCTTCAGCATGGCAACTGCACGGGTCTGCAACCTGTGCATGAACACTTTGTGCGCAGCATTGTCAGGGCCCTCACCTCAGGAATCTTGCCCTGGCGGTAGAGGCAGTAAGCCTGCGCACACCAAGCACATGAAGTGTCCAAAGCTGTGTCATCAGTAGGCTGAACCAGCTGTGCAAGTGTGCATGTCCCATGTGCACAACTGCTCGGCAGACCATGCCCATGCTGACCTTCTCAAACTGCATGGAGCTCGACAGGATGGGCGTGACATCAATCAGCTTCAGAGCGGCCTCCCAATCCGACAGATTCAGCAAGGCGGATGCCTTGACACGCAAGGCATCCTCGTCCTTGGGCAGAGCTGTCAGAACTGCATGAAAAGCACCCAGCGCAAACATTATACGGCATACACGCAACCCCGTTTGGTTGGCTCATGTGTGTGCAGTTAGATCTGACGGCCGATTGCAATTATCCGTTACCGCACGATCTTACTCTCATCAGCAAACTTCAAAGCCTTCTTGTGCTGCTCATTCTTGATGGCCTTGTCTAGCTTCTCCCACAACGCGTCCAACTCAGATGTATCGGCCATAGTTCTAGCTTTAGATAGCTCTCCACTGTGCACTCCTCACGATTCAGTAACAAGGGATCGCGTTGATCACCACGCCATCGCCTCTGCTGCTTTGAACTTAGCTACACAGACCTTGGCGGCTAACAAGGCATGCATCGGAGACCGCTCAAGTTTTACATTACATCATACTCTCATTGGTACCGGGCACTGTGCGTGCGCTCGCCATGGCCTTAAGTTGGCAGTGCTAGAAGCATGTATGCCAGCAGTGATCACAAAGACAACAACAAATCCATGGAAAGACACCAGCAAGGTGCACGTGCCTTTGTGGTCATCGGGGGCGGCATTGGTGGTGTGTGCTGCGTGGAGGAGCTGCAGCGCGTGTGCCGCCCTGATGACAACATCACCTTGGTGTCTGCATCCTCTGTACTCAAGGTGCGCAGCCGTGGTGTGACACCCGTGCGCATGCATCATTGGGCCACAGTGGTGCATGTGCCGCTGTCGCAACACTGCACCCGCACCGGTCCCACTGTTTAATGCAGGAGCCGCATATACAGCCTAGCAGCAAGTCTATAAGTGTTGCACGCATGTCGCAGGGCGTGGGCCCCATCACACGGCTGACACGCAACCTGGAAGAATTCGACAGTAAGTAACTGCTACTGCATGCAGCTTGACACGACCAAAGCACATGGCAGCCCGGCGCTAACATTCATGAACAGGTCTTCTACTGTTCTAGTTTCAGGTCGCATGAATAGTTGATACGTGTGTAGTACAGTACCACACCATAACTCAAAAGAAGCAGATGCTCGGGACGTTCTGCACACCGTACCCAGCACGCCATTGGTGTGGTCATTCTTCCTCGGCTTCTTTTCGTCCACACTCACACACAGTTGTGGAGCGCAGCCTGGGCAGCCTGGCCACACCCAACACGCGCGTCATCTGTGCGCATGTCGTGGACATTGACACAGCTGGGCACCGCGTGACTCTGCACACGGGGGAGGTACTGAGCTACACCGCGCTGTGCATTGCGACTGGTGCACGCCCTAAGGTCTGTTGATCCAATCCTAAGTTCCGGCTTGCATTTGATGGAGCGTAGTGGCAAGTGCGTGCCATCGCATAATGTGCTCCTGTGGACGTATGCCAAGGCTGTGAGGCCCGCTCAGCCCGCTGACCTTCTGGTATTGCCATATTCTCGTCCACACGTGGGGCCTTGTGGTGGCCCATGCAGGAATTAAGCCGCGCGCCCTGCGTCTTCACCGTGCGTGACACCGACAGCGTGGATGCGCTGGCAGCAGCTCTGTCGTCACCTGGCGTGCGCCGTGTGGTTATTGTGGGCAATGGGGGTATTGCGCTGGAGCTGGTGGGGCTGCTGCAGGGCATGTCGTCTGGGCTGGAGGTGGTGTGGGTCATGAAGCACGGCCACATGGGGGACTCCTTTTTTGACACAGATGCTGCCCAGTTCCTGCTGCAACACACGTGCGCTGCGCTGGCTGGTGAGCAGCAGGGGCCACCACAGGCCTCCCAGCCACCACAACAGTGCACCTCAACGACACTGCAACTGTCCCAGCCATCGCAGCAGCCACACAACGAACCATACCCACAAGCCACAACACCCCAGCCGCTGCAACAGCCGGCCACCCAGGCTCAGCCACCTGAGGCAAGCCATGGGCAGCCACACATGTACCCAAACCAGCAGCCAAGCAGCAGCACACAAGCTCGGCACCAAGAGCCAGAGCGGCCACAAAGCGGTGCGAGTGGCCACGCAGCTGGCCCTGCATGGACGCAGCTGCTTGCCACACGCATGGCAGCAGCTGCCGCCTCAGGAGGGGCGGCAGGGCGGCAGCCGCACCAGCGGCGGGATCAAGATTCAGGCAGCACCTCATCTGCACTGAACACCTTGGTGTGTGAGTTTTCAGCCCAGGTGGCATCTATCTCCGGTAGTGACAGCACCTGCAGGACAGCAAGCACGCAAGAGCACGACAGCACAACCTCTGCGAATGATGTGCATGAGCGGCATGTGGACAGGCACGCTGCAGCCATGGCCACAGACGCCGGCTGCTGGCCTGCGCATGTGCAGCTGTCCAATGGTCATGTGTGGGGGTGTGACGTCGTGGTGGCTGCAGTGGGGGTGCAGCCGGCAACAGAGTGGTTGCCTCCCAGCCTGACGCGTGCATCTGATGGGGGGATACTGGTGGATGCTGCAATGCGCTGTGTGGGCGTGCAAGACAGCAGCGTGTATGCGGTTGGTGCGTGACCCCTGTGTGGACTTGTGCTGTTGCTTGTGGCAGGGATAGGTAGTGAGGTACATGTCCTGGCGGCGTCTCTGTTACATGCATCACATGCACGCCTGCCATGCACCTTGTGGCTGACTGTGTGTGCGTAATGGCAGGGGACAGCTGCACGCTGCTGCCTGGCTGCTGTGGGCCGCACTACTTTCAGATGCGGCTGTGGACGCAGGTGCGGAGCAGCATGCCACAGGATGGTGTTATTGTGATGCTGCATCTAACTGCCATCTGCTGTATTATCCTCAGGGACATGTGGCATGCACATACAACATGGACCCTTGCATGATAAGCTTACAATCTGCGACATAAGTCACACGTGTATCGTGCATGCATGAAACGTTGTGCTCCGCAGGCACGCACTCAGGGGCGACACGCAGCACGTGTGATGGCAGGTGTTGTTGAGGAGCAGTACTATGGTGGTGTGGGCATCGGCATGGAGCTGTTCGCGCACGCCACACACTTCTTGGGCTTCAAGGTGAGGCAGGTGGCACGCAACGCAAACACCACAGACGTCAGCCAGGCTCGTTCTTGTGGCTCCATGGTGAGGGAGTGATGCACCGTGACCATCCTGGAAAACTTGCCGGTTTGTGTATTTGTGAACACATGGCAGGTGGTGCTACTGGGACTGTACAATGGGCAGGGGCTGGAGGACGAGGACGAGGAGGACATCCGCATGTATAGCCGCGTGATGCACGGCCCTCGCTGCCCACACGGGCAACAAGACACCAGTGGTTCACAGGCATCAGGGACCAGCACAATGGTGGCACACAGTAGTAGCTGCAGTGCCCAGGGCAGCGACATCGAGGGCTGTTCGTTTGTGCGCATCCTGCTGCTGCGTGGCAAACTGGTTGGTGCAGTGCTGATTGGAGAGACTGACCTTGAGGAGGTGGGTGGGCACCGCAGCTTCCTTCCGGCCGTTTGCATGTTGGCAGCAATGGTGGCTCCCTGCCTGTCTGCCTGCCCACTGGTATGTCTGCCATGCTGACCACGGTTGACTTAGTTGCATGCCCAATGAAGGCATGGTGCCCAAGGCAGGCGGCTGAGCCTGCACGGTACTCCAAAGCGGCTGGTGGATGGCGACACAGCGTCACACGATAGAAGTTGTACAATCCTCGAGTTCATGGTTCTTGCTGCCTGTCCTGCGGCTGTCAGGTGTTTGAAAACCTCATCCTGGACCAGCTGGACCTGTCCCACTGCGCACACGAGCTGCTGGACCCCGATGTCGAGCTGGACCACGTGTTTGACTGACGGCACATGTGTCCATGTTGATGGCAGTTGGCACAGACACTTGGATCTGTAAATGTGCTCGCCGGCAGTTGGTGCGGCTGCATGGGTCACTCATTCAGTCAAGGTGCAGCTGTGCAATCAGGGACGCTACAGTGAGCAGGCTGGATCACCGACTGCCTGCATTGGGCATCTATTGCAGCAGCAGGAGCACGCATCACACAGTATGCACAGTGTTCCTGTAGTGTAGTGTAACATAGTGTGATGCCGGATCATTAAATTAGCATCATTTCCGTTTGCAGTCCATCATTGTGAATGCACCAGCATATGTGCCCGCTGCGGTGTCAACGTTAAGGAAAGGATCCGTCACAGTACATGACCTGACACACAGCTGCCAATACGCCGACCCCCAAGATTAACCACCTTGCACTCAAGTACAGGCAAAAGCCTGCATCGTCTGCAGAAAGGTATGGATCAAGGCGCCAGGATCCATAACATACTGCAGGCTCTCCGTGCAGCATGCTCACATGCCGATGGCTCACACCCAAACCCCACTCATGCTCTGACATGGCTCACACCCAAAACCCACTCGTGCTCGGAAACATCATCATCCTCTGCGGTGCATGCGCCAGCTGTAGCGCGCTAGGACGCCCTGACGCTCCCTCTCCCGCACAGGTGCAACACTCAGCACTCAGCTGCCTGACTTGAGGCAGAGCGGATCAGTGCTTGGCTGCGCTGTGGCCAGCCATCGCGTGCTTGAAGCCCTCCAGTGTGTTCTTCAGCAGCATGGCGATAGTCATAGGGCCCACACCACCCGGCACAGGCGTGATGTGCGCAGCCTTGGCTGCAGCCTGCTCGTAGTGCACATCACCCACCAGCCTGCACACGGCATCATCCAGGTAGGCAGGCCTTTCAGGCTCGGATGCATGACCTGCTGTGTGGCTCACTGCGGCCCCCCCCCAAACACACACACACACCACACACACACACACACACCCTGCATCATGGCTGCCTGGTGGGCCCTGCAGCAGCGTAATGGTAAAACAGGCACATCACCGCCGCACAGGCATGTGCGCACCTGTAGCCCTTCTTGGCGGAGGGGTCGTTGACCGCGTTGATGCCCACGTCAATCACGGCTGCCCCAGGCTTCACCCACTCCCCTGTGACATACTCCGCCTTGCCGCAGGCAGCGATCAGGATGTCGGCCTCTGTGACGTGTGAGAGGTGCAGTACCAGCATCAGTGCCAGGCACACGGCAGGCGCATGCGCAGACAAGTGAAAATGCAAGTAGGGGCCAGGTTGGTAGGCACACGACTTGTATTCCCAGGCACATCTTGAAGTGTTGTCAGAACTGTTGCGGGCCGCACTGACATTACGCATGGCCACGCAATGACGTAAGCCACCATGCCAAACGGCAGCTCCATTACTCCAAATGCCGCAACTATCCCTTCCCTATCTATCAGGGCTGCTCACATGATGGGCCGTGCGTGACCCAAGTGAGCAAAGCGTGCAGCAAGATTGTGGCCACATCATACCACCACACCTGCAGCAATCTGTTGCGCATTTGGCGTGCGGCTGTGCACCATCGTGACCGTTGCGTCACGGTTCTGCAGCAGCAGTGCGGCGGGCAGGCCCACGATGTTGGACCGCCCCACCACCACAGCGCGCTTGCCTGCGATCTGCACGCCTGAGCGCTCCAGCAGCTCGATGCAGCCCTGCACAGGGGTTTGTCCAGTAAGTAAGATTAGCTGTGGGTGTACACGTGAAATTGAGTGGTGAACAAGCGATGATGGCTGAGCAGCAACTGGATGGGACCTTATGCACAGCCCATCCTGCTGTTCATGAATGCTGTTCTTGAACGCAGTGCGGTGTGACAAGGTCATGGCCACCCGCCACCATCATAAAGTCCCATCATCAGTTCCCATCAGCGGCGCCCACCATCACCACCCACCACCTCACCTTTGGGGTGCAGGGCACGAACAGCGGGGTGCGGCCGCGCATGGCCAGTGCACCGATGTTCTGCGGGTGGAAGCCGTCCACGTCCTTCTCCAGGCTGATCGCGTCCAGCACACGCTGCTCGTTGATGTGCTTGGGCAGCGGCAGCTGCACCAGGATGCCGTGCACGCTGGGGTCGGCATTGTACGCCTGCACCACCTGTGAGGTTGGGCAAGGTGTGGGATGTTTACGCCAGCGACTGGCAAGGGGATGTTTGTAACAGCTGCTGCTCACACCTACTACGTGCACGTACTACAACTTGGCAAACCGGCTGACTGAGCCATCACCGCTGCAGATACTTCAGCATGGCACCTGCCCAGTGGACTGCTTTCAGCCCGCCCCATGCATTCCACCAGCACAGGACACAACACCAGCATTGCTCATAGATTGCATGCATGGTGCCGTGATGTTATCTGCTGGGTGGCAGTGGCAATCATGGCGGCGACCTGGCCCCCTGCTGCGCCCCACCTTGAGCACCTCCTCCTCACTGGCTGTCTCAGGCAGCTCGGAGCCAAATGACTGGAAGCCCACCTCCACGGAGCCCTTCTTCTTGCTGCGCACATACGTCTCGCTGTCCTTGCGTGTGCCCACCAGCACCACAGCCAGGCCGGGCACCTGCATACGCATGGTTGTAGTCACATGTCATGTAAGTATTGATGGTTGGAACAATCAGCTTCTGGATTCCAGGATATGTTTTTGCTGCGTACACGAAGTTTCCGGGTGCGGGACCATTCCAAGGCATGCCATGTGTACTGCGTGACTGTAACCCTGCCGCCTCCCCTGCACGCGCCTTGCCAGTCTTGGCCTTCAGCTCTGCCACCTCTGCAGCAATCTCGCCACGGATGTCCTCTGCAATCTTCTTGCCATCAATGATCTTTGCCGCATGGGCGGTGGCTGCCTGAGCACGCACAATCCGAATCTTGCGGCTGGGGTGGGCGGGGCACATGGCCATGCGGCGCGCACTGCTGCCTGCATGCAGCCGCTGAGACTGAGCGTTCGCGAGGGCCATGGCTGCGGCGTCGACTCCGACCAGCCTTCAACGCGTCTGCGCAGCGTACAAGTTGCCAGCCATCAGGCCATCAGGTGCAGTGTTGATGGCAAGATGCGTGACATAACCGTGCATGATATATAGGGACGTGTCCCACAGCCGATGCGTCCCCGGTGCACACAGTATTGTGCACACAACGTGATGGAGGTTTGGCATGCAACACCATGTCGGTACTGTGGCCGTCGGTGCACAGATTGGCTAATTCGTATTACGGAATTGGTGATGAGTATTGGAGCGTGCGTGCTGGTGTTGTGCGAATGTAAGCACTGACCTGCGAAAGGAAACTGATGCCGCCGGCCAAGTTTGAGATTGCAGCAACTGCAGTGCCCTTGTGCCCCGCAGCCCCGTTGTCAATTGAGGTGTCACGTTTTGTGACGACCACACTTGAGGTTGAAAAGCGTCAAGCAGTTAATGCACACTGTCAAGGAACAAGCAGAACCTGATGATCTAAGCATGCTGCTTGCGATAGGGATCTTCACATTGTACAGCGCCCTGCTGCATTGTAGTGCTGTCGTCCGTGCTGCAGCGACCGATGAATGCACTGATCAATGACAACGTTACTGATGGACCTGTTCAACGAAGGGCACAAGGCCTTTGACAGGAATTGACAGCCCACCCCGCACATACGTTGATCTAGTTTGACAGGTTCACCGCATACACTCGGTGCAACTACAAAGCTAATTCATGCCGAGTTCGGACTCATGCAGAAGTTGAACGGCCAGCACTCTTCCAGGAGTGTTCCAAAATTGCCCTGATTGCATCGATAGTCGTTCAAGCTTTAACTCTGCCTGAGAATGTTGGTTTTAAGGCGAGGCACGTATGTCAAAGGTACTTTGAGCTCGACGTGACAAGCGCAGCGAAGCAAAAGCAAGGGGTTCGACGAGAAATGATTGCCGGGGAGGAATATGGGTTAATGCCCGCTGAACGAAAGAAGCTAGGAGAGAATGGGCAGACGCAACATGGAGCGTCCGTGCAACCCGACCCCAAAAAGACCAAGGTGCACGATGTGCTGTCTGTGACGAATGCACGCACGCGTCCCAACAGCATGGCGCCATGTACAACCATGCACACAACATGCATGCAATGCACCCCTCCCTTACCCAGGTCGCACTGCTGAATGAGTCGGTGGTTCGACTGGATGCCTGTGCGCTGACGACTATCCCCTCTGAGGTGTTCCAGAAGAAACACGTCAAGGAGCTCATCCTGTCTCGGAACAGCCTCACGGTGCGGGGCTGGTCACCGATCAGGCTCCATAGTCAGTTATGTGGTTACAGACAACAGTTTCGCTCAACTGTATGCTTGCCCTGTTCACGCCAACACGCACAGGACGTGCCTGTGGAGCTGTGTGGGCTTCGCACGCTACGCACACTGCGGCTCAACCACAACCTCCTCACTGTGCTGCCGCCCCAGATCAGCCAGCTCGTGAACTTGCAGTCACTTGACCTACAGGCCAACCAGCTGTGCAGCATACCTGTGCAGCTGGGAGCATGTGTGGAGCTCATAGTGCTGAATCTGCTGGACAACCCCCTGACAGACACAGTGGGGCCAGCAGGTAGCGGGGATGGTAGTGGGGAGAGCGGGGAGGGTGACGAGCGGGGTGGCAGTGTGACCTTCTGGCAGCTTTACTATGGCCGGGGGGCTTCATCCCAGCCCAGCGTAGACCCAGCCCAGCGCAACGCAGTCGTCAAGAAAGGCACAGCCACGCTGCTGGAGTACCTGAGGCAGCGGCTGGACCCTGCAGAGTGTGGGCATGTGAGGGAGCGGGTGGAGGAGCTGCGGCGGGGTGAGGCCGCCTCGCGCCTGACGCGTGCCATTGAGGCAGCCGACGCCGCCGGCATTGCGTCCGCGCTCAGGGCGGCTGAGGCGGCAGGTGTGCGGCCCGCCCTGCTGGACAAGGGCCGCGAGGCCGGGCCTGCCCTGCGTGAGCTGGTGGCGTGTGTGGACAGCGGGGATGCCACGCGCATCTCCACCGCACTCCGCATCTGGGAGGGCGTGGTCGCACCCGCCAAGCCGTCATGCCAGCAGCACACGGCGGCGCGGTTGGCACTGCGGAAGCTGCAGGCTAAGGACACAGCGTCCAAGCCATGGCGCACTCCGCCTGCGTCATACGCGGACCGGCCACAGGTCAGTGACTCAGTGTGTGCACGTTGGGTTGCGTGGAGGTGTGGGGCATGTCCGCTGCATGCAGTATTCCTGCAGAGCTGCACCTGGCTGTCTGCAGGCAGCCGCAGGTTTATCTCCCTACTGCATGTGACTTCACGCGCATGTGGGGCGCCCCATTCTGCACTGCAGATCAACGCGCGCTCCAAGGCAGAGGAGGAGGAGGAGCAGCGGCGTGCAGCGGAGGAGAAGGCATTGCTGGGGGCGCGCAGCTGGGAGGCGTGGGTGGCGCAGGTGAGGCTGACACACCCACATCCTCTGTTCCCTGCGAAGCCTGCTGCCGTGTGCCATGTGGCCGTGAATGCACGCACCGTGCGTGACAGCATGTTACGTTGTTGATGGTGCACATGTGTGGCGCAGAAGCGGGAGGCCAAGGAGCGCGAGCGCCGTAACCTGGCCCTGTTCCTGGAGCGCCAGCGCGCAGCTGCTGCACTGCGGGAGGCGGAAAAGGAGGCGGAGCGGCAGCGGCTGCGCGAGCGGGAGCGCGGCTGGCCGTCACGCATCGTGCTGCCCAAGCTGTCGCCGCCCCTCCACATCCCACCCCCTGTGTCACCATCCTCCATCAGCAGCACACACCACAGCCCTGGGTCACCGCAGCGCATGGCAGGGGGTGGGGCCGGAAGCCCACGCGGTGCAGGCTCTGCGTTTGCCGGGCGTCCGGCGACCACCGCGGGCCGCTTCCACGCCACCCACACGCAGCACTCCCCCGTTCACTCACCGAGCAGCACAGGCCGGCAGGCAGCACAAGGGCTGGGTGCCACCAGCCCCCCTAGCTCACGACCAGGCACGCAAGGGAGCCCAGGTCCGCGCAGCCCGCTGCGGCCGCGCCCACCCCCACGGCCCGGCACAGTGCCTGCTGGCATGGGCCGGCCAGTACGCAGCGGCAGCTCAGCGCCCTCGTCCTCCCTTGGTAGCAGTGGGGCTGGCAAGCAGCCGCCACCACCTGCCAATGGTGCCAGCTGGGCATATGCCGCGTTTGGGGGCATGGCCAACGGTGCGCACCCGCCCCCCATTGAGGAAGGGGCTGAGGAGGGGGATCACGAGCAGCAGCAGCAGCAGCAGGAGGAGGAGGAGGTGCCAGTGCCTGACGAGGTCAAGGCACAGATGTTGCCCGCAGAGCTGCGCCCCAAGGGACCGCGCCGCCGTGACTTTGAGTCCGTGTCGCCAGGCCGGGGCGGCAAGGGCTCACCAGGCAAGGAGGGGCAGGCGGCCGGGCCGACCGCGCCCCCTGAGGTTCTGGCCACACTGGCTGCGCTGGAGGGGGCGCGCCCTGGCACGTCGTACCAGCATGCGCGCGGGGAGGGTGAGCTGAGCACAAGTATGGAGGGGCTGCCCACACCGGTGGCACGCAGCAACAGCAAGGTGAGGAGGCTAGATATCACCGCATGCCTGGACTTCGCATGGTGTGCTGGCCATGGTTGATGCTGTTAAACCTGTACGCAGGCAACGCATGGCTCATGCCTGCTAGCTGCTGTGCGCTCGTGCTGCGTGCAGTTGCCGGCAGTGGAGAACTTTGGTGACCTGGGGGCTGAGGCGCAGAGGCCGGATGATGTTGAGGACGCAGTGAGCCGCGGGGGTGTGAGTGAGTATGAGGATGACTTTGATGCAGATGGTGGGGCGGCAGCAGCGGAAGCAGAGGAGATGGATGAGGAGGAGCCTGCGCCTTCCACACTGTTCATTGAGGGGTAAGTAGCAGCGCCGAACCAAACCGCCCGCGGTCAACAGCTGTGGTGCTACTGGGCTTGCATAGTGCTGCGCGTGTGGCAAGCAGCATGCTGCGCGCCAGGATGCATTGTGCAGCTCCTGATACGCCATGCCACACTGCTGTGCTGCACCGGATGTTGCCATTTGCTTTGAGCTGCCTGGCATGCCATCACACCCCTGCTATCTTGTTGCTGATTGCCCCACGGCCCAGGGGCAAGAACCATGGCACACACCTGGAGGGCCAGGCGACTGCAGCAGAGCCCATTGATGAGCCCGAGCCTGGGGCAGTCATTGCAGATGCTGAGCTACTCATGATGAAGAGCATCAGGATCGTGGACCAGCCATCAGAAGATGAGGAGGTTGAGGAGGGGTTGGCGGCCGGGGATGTAGCCGCCCTTCTGCCACCCTCATCTCTGTCAGCGGGGCCGGGCAGGGGCGCTGCAGGTGTAGGCGATCGCATGGTGCCTGGGGAAGGGGGGGATGCTGCAGGCAGTGAGGGCGAAGTTGAGGAGGAGGTGATGGAGTGAGGTGCGCGGACGATGTGTGCTGAGGGACCTTTAGATGACAAGCAGGGACCAGGTCGGCAGGCAAGTAGCAGCACAGCACTACAGGGTAGCACAGCACTACACAAGCGTAAGCAGTACACTTCAGATACAGTTGGGCCACGCAGTGATGAACCCATGCCGCACAGGGACATTCATGCAAGAACGCGACCCCGCGTTCCCACCAGTCTCTGCTGACACAGTCCGGATCTATTGATCCTTGTTGTACAGATGCTTGCCTGCATGATGCCGCACCTGCTGAGAAGCAAGGGGCCCACACAAAGTCAAACCAGGTCACTGGTCCTCATACATCGGATTGTGGCTGGCGTTATTCTGCATTTCCTTCTACATTTCCTCTAAGCAAACAGCTGTTATGCAGATCTTACACGGACCAGGTCCCCATCTGTCGGGTCCAGCCCGTTCTGCAGCAAGCAGAAGGACCTGGCGTGTGCGGTCAGCCACCATATCAACTAGACGTGCGGCTTCATCGGATGATGATTTTGGACTGCCACCCTTGCCCAGTGTTGATATCCCAGTTGCACATGAGATTGAGAGTCTTAAGCAGCAAGTAGCAGATCTGACATACGCTTTGACCATGAGGCAACACTCGAACGGTGCTGCTAGCACAAGCGGGAGTACTTCGGCCGCTGCAGCCCCTCGGGATTACACGATTCATCCCTTCTCGCATCCATACAAACGGTCAGTTGACATGTTGGCCGTTGCATGGTGTGTGGTATGGACATGGAGACCTTACAACATTGTTAGGGTTTCATGCATGATGATTGCACACAGGAAACTGAGCAAAATGGACTACGATGGGCTCCCACACCGCATCATCCTCATCCGGTACACACGGCAGTTGTGCTGAATGCATCAGCACGTGTGCTTGCCGCCTCCCGTGTTTCATGACATACCCATGCACGGAATGCATTGGTGTCATGCACTCAGGGCTGTATGTTACCGGTGGCTGCTGCTGCTGCTGCTGCTGCACTCACTGCAGGCATGCTGAGAGTGTGGGCAACGTGGAGAAGAACACCTACTGCACGCAGCCAGACCACACAGTGCCGCTCACTGACCATGGCCGAACACACGTACGTGGCACACCAGAGGATGTGCACGGGCCAAAAGAAAGGGCAGCAGGAAGTCCTGCCTTTGAGCTGAGGGTGTTGCTGGCGGCCATTGGCAGCAGCCTGCAAGCGTGCGGCGTGTGCTGCCGAAGTTAGGCGGACAGGGCAGGGCAAAATATTAAGTGTGTGGCTGCTGCATCGGCTGCTGCTGCTGCGTGCAGGCGCTGCAAACGGGGCGCGCCCTGCGTGACATGCTGGACGCCGCACACGGCGGGCCCGACCACCGCGTGTTCTTCATGACCAGCCCGTACGTCCGCACGCTGGAGACGACGGACATGCTGCTGGACGCATTCACAGACCAGCAGGTGACTTGCGGGCTGCCTGTGATGCTGCTTGCAGTCTGTGCACTGGATCAAGGAGTGCAGCCACAGCTCTGGGCTTGGTCGCAGCCTGCGGTCGTGCACAGAGCTAGGTGGGTCATGCTGTGCACCACAGGTGGTTGGAGTGCGGCAAGCAGTGCAGCTCCGTGAGCAAGACTTCGGGAACTTTCAGGACCCGGCACGTATCAACCAGGACATGAGCGACCGCCAAAAGTTTGGCCGCTTCTGGTTCAGGTGTGCTGCGCGGCAGCGGCAATGGCAGTGGCAGGACAGAGTGTGTAGGGGAAGAGACCCGCGGTTTGCAGCGGCATACCTGGACGGGGGCAGATGTGCACTGCTGGTCAGGGCAGGCAGTACCTCATGTGCTGCTGTACCTCCAACGTCACGCAATCGCTGGGTGGGTGCATGCAGCTCATGTGTGCGCACCCACGGTTGCACACCCCGCCCCCCAGGTTCCCCAACGGCGAGAGCGGTGCTGACGTGTACGACCGGCTGACGATCTTTGAGGACCACCTCACGCGCGACATGCTCATGGGGCGGTTCCAGGACACCAGCCTGGTGCTGGTCAGCCACGGCCTCACCATCCGCATCTTCCTCATGCGCTGGTTCCACTGGGGCGTGGACGAGTTCATGGAGGTGAGGGCGCGGCACTGCCTGCATGTTGGTGTTGTGCACCCGTGTGTGCATCCAGTGCATCATGGCTGGGAGTGTGGTTCTGGAGGAGGCACCACAGCGGCTTGGCAGCCAGACCTACAGAGTTTGTGGTGTCCCCAGGGTCGTCACATGTCGGTGTGTGCCAGGGTTTTGCGGTGCAGCTTGCTTACATGTAGCTTATGTGTGTCAGCTCCACGCACGTGCGCCACAACCCGCTGTGCCCTTTGCCCCTGCCCTGCCCCAGGTTTACAACCCGGACAACTGCGAGCCCATTGTGCTGGAGAAGCTGCCGTGGAGTGAGGTGCAGGAGCTGCAGGGCAAGAAGTACGCGCACGCCAAGCACTGCTACTACATCACCCCTGCATCGAAGGTGCACCTGCGCGGCTGCGCTGACGACATGTGCTCGTACCTGCCTCGCAAGAATGAGGTGAGCGCGCCTGTGTAAGATGCGCCTATCACCCTTCAGCAGTGCAGGTATACATTGCCACTCTTCTCCCTTTTTCATCATTGGCTTCCTGCCAGGTCCATACCTCCAGTGCACCTCATGCCTTAATCTGTCACCTGCCTCTGCAATCTGTCATCCACATCTCCGACTTGAGGCCAACGGCCCCTGGACTGTTGGTGTCGTGCGGGGCCAGGAGGTGCAGGCTACTGTTGCCTGCGCTGCGCCATGGCTTTTCCAGCCCATGGCCAACACTGCCCACTATGTGGCTGCCCACAGGTGCGGCCGAAGCAGAAATGGATGGCGAGCCGTGCACGTGCAGCCGCACAGCGCACTGCCAACCCCGGGGCCCTGCCTGGGTTCTCCGGCTCCGCACAGTCTATGACGTACTCGGAGGACGAGCTCGCGGCAATGCAGCGTGGGTGAAGCTGTGTGCCTCATGTGTGGGCAGCAGGGAGTGACAGCAGTGTGTTTTGGAACTACCGGGTGGGGAGGGGGAGATAAAGCTGGGGCATACTGTAGGGTTTGAGCAGGGCACTGCCCGCTGTGTGTGCTAACGTGTTCAAGTGGCAACCACATGAACAAGAGGTGCTGTGAGGGAACTAAAGCCTGCTGATACTGCTGTTGCGGTGCTGTGCTGCTGTGCAGTGGCTGCCAACATCGCTGCGGTGCACCATGCGGCTGCCACCGCTGCGGCTGCTGCGGAAGCTGCTGCAGGCAGCGGCAGTACCAGTGGCGTGGCAGGCTATGGCGCAGGCTTGCAGTACAACCCCAAACCCAGCCACCAGCAGCGCATGCAGGCACACACTCCTCATGATGTGTCAACCGATCTGGGCTGCATCAGCTGCATCGATTGATCAGCAGAATGGGACAGCACCACGTTATTCATATGACCTGTCAGCATACGCTTGAGAAAGTGATTTCAGGGAGAGGTGTAGCATGAGGGTTGCTTGTATGAGGCACAATCAAGAGGTCGTGAAGCATCTTGCCGTGAGAGTCGGAAGCCTTGAGAGTGCATTGGCACATGGCGGCCAACAAAGAAAGATTTGCATGCAAGGGGAGGTGGCGATTGGGTTTGGAGTGCACATGGAGAGCGCGCATGCTGCATACGTGAAAAAGTGCTGGGTGCGGGCAGTTTCAGTTTTGAGTTGCATGTTGCAGCGTGTGGTGCTTGCAGCTACATATTCGCGTTCCTGACATTGAAAATTTTGGCACCCCTACGATTTCTCTGACTTTTGGAACTTGCCGCATCTGGCTGTGTCTGGTGAGGGCTGCTTGCTAGCGCCACATCACCTGCCCACGCAGCACAGTGCATCACTACACCACGAGTTTTGCATTGAATTGTAAACCACTATGTTCACGAGCTACCCTTCTACCAAGAAAATAGCAAGGACCAAGTGCAGTGTAAATACGGTGTATCACTAGGCCCTGTGGAGCCCACGTCTTGACACACAGCTTGCTCAGGGGCACTGGATATTGAAATAGTGAACGCATGCATGCAGTGAGCTGTGCACCGCGGGACAGCTCAGCTCAGACACACTGTTGGAGTCACCTAGCGCTCATCCCAGCTGGACCTCCTCATCCCCTGAACCTCTCGCCCCTCACTTGAGCCACGCACTTGGCGCAGCCCCACGCTCCTCAGCACCCTCCTCCCCACACTCGCTCACTGTGCGCGCCACCTGCAGCGCGGCATCCAGCACTGCTGCCATCGCGTGCAGGCATGCAAGCCACGCGACATTGTCGGCTGCATACACAGCTGCTCCCCCGTGGCCATACTCTTGCAGCACCGCCCAGTCCTCGGCCTCATGGGTGCTGGTTGCAGCAGCGGGGGCAGAGGCAGCCACTGCTGTAGAACTGCCGCCGGCAACAGCAGCAGCTGCTGCTGCATTGAGGGGCTGAGGCGGCGACTGTGGGGAGGCAGGGCCCCTGGGACCTGCTGCAGCAGCCTCCGTCATCTGTGCCCACCGCTCAGCAGCACGCATCACGCGCGCGTGCGTGGCAGCGCGCAACGCCACAATGTGTGTGTGCGTCTCCGCGCGGCGTGCTACCATGTACCCGATGGCCTTGCGCAGGGCGGCGTTTGAAGCCGCCTGCTCTGGCGTGCCGGGCCGCGCCCGCAGCACCTCGCCCGCCGCCACTGCCATGTCATACGCGGCTTTGTGGTTGAGCCGCAGCTCTGCATCCAGGTGGCTGAGGAAGTGGGTGTGCACCCATGTGCCACCTCGCCGCCCCGCCAGCAGCCGCCGTGTGCCGGCCAGGGCGATCTGCAGCCGGCATGACGGCACCAGTACATGCACACATCACGCGAGGGGCATCAGGGGGCAGGGGACGGCATGGCATGTCAGTGTGGCCACGTATCAGCATGCCTCGTCTGCCTCGCCAGCACAGCACAGCCTTGCTTCCGCGCATTTACTACAGCACCTGTGCTCCAAGATGTGTCACGCGCAGCACCAGCATTGTCGCTGCGACACCCCACAGCCCATCATTCACACGTCACCCCCTGCACCCCACTCCCACCTGCAGGCCAGTGAGGCGGTCCACCAGGTGGGCCACAGCCGCACACAGCGCGTGCACCAGGGGCGGGGTGGACAGCACACCGCGCTGCCACAGCGCACTGTCGCGGGCCACGGCCTCCTGCACCGCGGACAGCGGCTGCTGCACGGTGGCCAGGGTGACGGGGGGCGGCGCGGGGGGCGGGGGCAGCAGTGTTGCGACCAGGGTGGCTGTGCGTGACATGATGGTGTTGATGGTGGCTGCGGGGGACATGGCCAGCATGCCGCCAAGCTTCAGGCTGCCACGCCGGCTGTTGGGTGCTGTCCCCACAGGGCTGCCCCCCACTGCCCCGCTGCCTCCCCGGCTCAACCCAACACCCCCGCCGTCCATGCTTGCAAACGCATACGCATGTGCCGCCTCAACCGGGGGAGTGTGCCTGTGGTCAGCAAAGTGGACGCGGGGGCCGGCAGGTGCGGTCGGGGTGTCACTGGGGGCCATGGACGGCTGCCTGGTGCTGCCATGGTGGGCGGTCACAGTGCTGCCCGCTTCCCCAGCCATGTCCTCCAGGGCCTGTAGGTTGGGGTGTGAGAAGGGTGACACCATACGCGGCGCAGACACGGCGCTCTCTGACGCGTGGCGCGTGCCAGCGGGCGGACGCGGTGCGGTGCGCACCCACGTGCCGCCCCGCGGTGACAGCAGCACACCTGCCGGTGACACGCCCCCTGCAGCACCACCATGCTGTGTGCCATGCCGTGTGCCGTGCTGAGGGGCCGCGGGGTGGGCGACGACGGTCGTGGCCGACACCACTGCTGGGGGTGCCAGGTGGCAGGGCCCGTGGTGGGCCATGCTGTGCCCACCCGCACCATGCCTGCCCAGGGTGGAGGGCGGCAGCAAGACCTGGGTGCGCGCGGGGTCCCCTGGGCCCCCATGAGAGAAGCTGCGCAGCCGCCGCGCCTGTGGGCCAGGCACGCGGTGGGGGTCAGAGCTGTGGGGCAGGTGGAACCAGTCGAAGCTGAGCCGCCCCTTGGGCCTGCCTACCCGCGGACGGCCTGACGAGTTGCCGGCTGCTGCCATGTGCTGATCGTAGGGCGCAGCAGCAGCAGGGTTGGTGTGCTGGGCCGCTGGCAGCGCCACCGTGACCACCACAGAGCCGCCTGGTGCAGCACCGCCCTCGGGGCCGTTCCCACCTGCACCCATCTGCCACAGCCCCTGGGCCTGGGCCCACGAGCCCCCAAGACCATGCACCATGCCGCGGGGGGACGCCAGACCCAGTGTTTCATCTGTGCGTGCGTCCAGCCGGCTGCTGCCTCGCCTGTTGTGCAGTGTGGGCTGGTGTGTGATGGCGGCTGCTGGTGCGGCCCCCGCAGGCGGCAGGCTGGCGTCTATGTACCCTTGCATGTGGGGTGACGGCAGGGTGGGCTGCTGCAGCAGCTCTGGGAGGTGTGCCAGCGGCCCCACCTGCCCACCCCCAGCCCCACCACCTGTACCACGCGCACCCTGGCTCACAGACGTACAGCTGAGCCGCTGGAGGGCACCTGGTGGACCGTCCTGCCCTGACACACCCTCCGTCAGCTGCGCGCACAGCTCTTCATATTGCTGCTCCAGCAGCTGCGGGTGTTTGTGTGATGAGCGACCGCACCATCACACCCCATGAGGGCCATGTCAGAATGTGGAGTTCTGTGCTTGCCAAGAGAGTCGGTCACGCCTCAAGATGCATAAAAACCATGAAAGCAAGGTGCCACAAAGCCAGCAGCACCAAGTGGCACACCAGTACAGATGTTACTATGGACCACATAGCTGCATCCCTGGGGCCCCTGTGGGAATTGAGGCACGGTGCATGGTGCCGACCCCAGCTACACGGCGCCTCACCCCCCCTTCCACCAACGCACCTGCATCGCAGCCGTGAAGCTGCCCGACAGCTCTGCCAGCGCCCAGTCCGACAGGTACCAGGGTGCCACCAGCTGCGCGATGATGACCGGCAGCACACAGCCCGCACCCACAGTGACCAGCCGCTCCACAAAGTAGTGGACGCTGCCAGTGTGGCCGCAGCAGCCCTGGTACTGGCAGGAGATGACCTGACGGCCGCAGCAGGCCAGCACACCAGCAGCCAGTTGCCAGGTGAGTGGGGATGAGACATGAGGTGGACACGAGCACTGCCATCCACATAAGAGGCTGACGTCATGCATGCTGTTATGCTCAAAAACGCACGCGCGCACAGAACGGCCTCGGCACAGCAGTGCTGGCCCCGCCCCGCCCACGGCCCCCCCTCACCGCCACCAGGGAGCTCATGGCCAGCAGGCCAGCCAGCTTGAACGCGGTGGCGGACAGCCGGCTGGCGATGGTGTATGCCACCACCACTACAGCTGCCACGATGTAGGGCTGGTTGGCTGTCTTGGCGTTTGCCATGAAGGCGGCACCTAGGCACGCTCCCGCTGTGCTGAGCAGCACACGCAGCACCATCTTACTCATCGTGGTCTCCACCTGCAGCAGTGTGGAGTGTGTGGGCAGGTGGGAGGCAAGCAGCTGCGTAGCGGAGGAGGAGCCCTTGGATGCCAACATGCACACAACTGCTCAGTTGAACATCAATGGGACTCGCATGCAGCTGACCTGGTGCACCCGACACAGGGCATCTCAGCGCTCACCTTCTCACTCATGACAGCAGCAGTTGCAATGTAGCCAAAGATGGGCTGGACCATGCGGAGGAGGTATGACACAGCAGAGAATGAATAACAGTAGATGCATGCGTGTGGATACGGCAAAGTGGCACAACAAGCAGGCTGGTGCGTCAGGGCTGCATGTGAGTCCTTTGGAGCATCGTCACACCGCTACGACACTGCAGCTGCAGGCAAGCACGCCTCACCGGCCCCGCAAGCAGTGCAGGCCTGTAGTGCTGCACTGCGAGTGTGATGAGCAGCATGATGGCGCATGCAGAAAAGTACTTCATGCCCGCCTGCACGTCCCGCACACGCAGCAGCGCGCGCACACCCTCCGGGCCGCGCCTCAGTGCGTGCAGCCCCGCACGTATGCACTGCACCGAGTGCACCCACATCGCCTCGGCCAACAGCCAGCCCAACAACGGCCGCGCCCACACAAACCACCCCACCACACGCCAGCACGGCCCGCTGCATGCCTCGCAGGAGGTGGGGTTGCCGGGCAGCTCTGGTCCCTGCACCTCCTCACCACCATCCCCCCTGTCCCCCACCTGCTGCTGCGGCCCCCCAGCACCTGAACCTGCTGCAGAGGCGGTGGCATAGCTGTCATGTGGAGCCTCTGATGCACCAGCCTGCCCTTCCGCCCCAAGCCCTGCTGGGCCCTTAACGCCTGCTGCTGTTGCTGCTGCCAGTGGGCTTGCGTGTGCGGGCACGGGTGTAGGCACCGGGTGCGTGGCGACGGGTGCGGCCGCGGCAGGTTGCGGGGGTGTCAGCAGCTCATGCAGCGCGTGTGTCAGCTCCAATGCTTGTTCCAGCGCCATGGCCGCGAAGAAGAACGCGCGCATCTGCAGCGGAGAGCAGCAGAGAGGGCCAGGCTCAAGCAGCACGCGCGACACAGGAGTCGCGCCACAGCTGCTGAACTGTAATGCACAGTCCCCTCCAATGAGAAGCAAGATGCAGTGCCCGAGGCATGGGCAGCTGGTTCAGGGCTGTGCCAGCTTACATGAGCAGTTGAGCATCACATGCCCTGAACTGAGACGACTGCAGGGCAAACACAAACACCATCACGCGGCACCCCACCTGCCGACCGCGCAGCATACGGATGGGCATGGCCTGTGGCACCAGAGCGCGTGCTGAAGGCACGTGCCCAAGGGATCCGTTGTCACTTGCGCCACCGGCCGCACCACTGGCCGCACTGATCACCGGGGCTGCGATGTGCTTCCGCTTCCAGCCGATGATGCGGCCCCAGTACGCACGGCTGGCTGCCACAACCGCCTCCTGCAGCGCCTGCGCCTCCTCCGCCACTGTGCGCAGCGGCACAGAGCTGCCGCCACCACCCATCACCCGTATCTCTGCCAGCTCAATGACCTTGGATGCGTCCGCTGCTGATGCAGGGGGTTCACGTGGCTGGACTCGCGCTTCATGCCCTCCCTTGCCATGCTTGCTGCCTTGTATGCTGGCATGGGCGTCCACCACGCAGCCCACCTCCCGGCCCACACCTTGCAGGCTGGGCCCTGCGCCTGGCTTTGCGCTTGCTCCCACCACACCGTCACTGCTGCGCTCCAACTGCGCGGCCAGCGTACGCAGCAGTGCACTGGCTGCAGTCACTGCGCGCCGCACGTTTGCCTCCAGGAGCCCGGGTGGTGATCCCTCATGTGCCATCAGTGCAGCAGAGGAGGGGTCGGCCAACAAGTGGGACGCCACATCCCCCACCACAGCTTCCAGCGAGGCCAGCCGGTCCACCAGCTGCCCCAGCACCTTGAGCACTGCCGGCCACCTGCAGCGCATGCAGTGCATGACCACGGCACTGCTGCCGCTGCCCTGGCCGCCATGCTTGCCGCACCAGCCCCTACCACACCCGCAGCTGCCAGCCACAGCCTGCGGCACGTGCAGCACCCGCCGCCACAGGGACTGCACCCCCACCAGCAGCGGCAGTAGCCCTGGCGGCTCCACCTGTGCTGCCGCCAATGCCTTGGCCGCAGCCCCCAGGGACAGGCGCAGCCCCAGGGACGCCCAAGGCGGGAGCATCTCAGTGGGCACAGGGGGCTTGGCAGTGAGAACGGCACGCTTCTTGGGCAGCCGGGGGCGCGTCACGGCCAGCAGCATCTCATAAAAGTCATCCCCCTCCAGCTCCTCATGTATGATGGTCACGTACGGGCTGCCTGCCGCGGCCGTACTGCCTGCGCCACTGCGGCCAGCAGCGGGCGCACCTACAGCTGGTGCAGCATCGCCCCTGTTCAACAGCCCCTCTTTGCCACCAGCAGCCCCAGCAGCCGCAGGTGGCAAGCCTCCAGTCGCAGAAGCAGCACCTGCGAGGCCTGCATGTGGCATCTGACCTTGTGTCCTCCCCTGGTCCCCTCCTCCATTGGCGGGTGCAGGTGCAGGGCCCGGGCCGGTGTGTAGCCTCTTCCCACCCCCATCATGACCATCATTGCCTGCCATGCCTGGCGCGCTGGTGCGGTGCTGGCCATGGGAGGAGGGCCCCGTCAGGACGCCAGCATCAGTCACACGCATCAGCACCACACCCTGCATGTCTGACACCCTGGACAGCTGCTGGGATGCCTCAGCCACCTCCGCTCTGAGGGCCAGGTACTCCAGGCTTGCACGGCTGCGTGGCCGAGGCAGTGCGTGGCCTGGGGCTGCTGCCACGTCACTGCCTGTGCGCGTATGGCGCACCGGGCTGGCTCTGGATCCGACAAGGTCTGATGTGTGCATGGTCGCAGAGTGCGAGCTGCGCGGGCCGCCACCCTCGTTGTGTGTGCTGCGTGCAAACAGGCGACCAAACAGGCTCGTGCGCCCCACTGCAGGCGGCATTTCACTAATCGACCGGCCGTGCTGGCCGTTGTGGCTGTGCAGTGGTGAGTTGGGCTGTGCGACGCCCTCCCCCTCTGCATGCCCCTGAGAGGCCCCCAGCGTGTTGTCCTGTTGTACACCAGTGGCACCGCCATGAGGGGCCTCAGTGGTTGCTGCGATATGATCCAAGTTGGTGCGCACCTCCGGCTGTATGGCATGCTTGTCGTGCGTTATGCCCTTCGTCACTTGGGCGTTGGGGGCAGTGTTAGAGCCCCGGGAGAGGCGGCTGTGAGGCGTGGCAGCGATGGTGCTGGTGGATGCAGCGCCCTGTCCCTGCCCCTGGCTCTGTGCAGCCCCCTCCGCAGCTGCAGCTGCACCCACCTCAGCCGCAGCTGCTGCAGGGAGGCGCGCAGCAGTGGAAGCTGATGCGCTGCCCTGGGCTGCGTCCAGCTGCTGCAGCACTGCCAGGTCTGCAGAGGGTGCAGGTGCCACCCGACCCTCAGCCACACTCTCCAGCGCGCTGTGCAGACCTTCCAGCTCCTCACCACGCCCACCTGCTGCACCTCTCCCTTGCTGCTCGCCGTCCCCACTGCCAGAGGCTGCCAGGGCCACGAGGTCTGGACATGACGCAGAGTGCGGGGATGGTGCTGTTGCTCCAAACCACAAGCGGCCCAACAGCGAGGCGTGGTGCTTGTGGTGGCTGTGGGCATGCAGGTGGGCGGCAGCAAGAGGTGTGGGGGGCTCGGAGGGCGGCGCTGTGGACGGCGGAGCGTGTCGCGCACCACCATTCACATGTGACCCAGCCAGTGGAGCACTGGACAACCCCAGGTGTGCGTGGGCACTGCCATGCGCTGTAGCTGTGAGCGCCTGCGCACGTGCATGCTTGTCCAGCAGAGACTGCAGCCGGTGCACTGCAGCCGTGCGGCCAAAGCGGATTGAGCGCACACGCAGGTGGTGGTGGTGCGGTGCGTGCCCTGTGAAGCTACCGGTGTGATGTAGGCTGTGCCGCCGGCTGCTCACAGCCACCAACGGTGGGCTGTAGGATTGGCTTAGTCTTGCGACGCCACCCTTTGCCTTGCTGCTCTTGCCCAGTCCTTCAGCATTGCCTTCAGCATCACCTCCCTCAGCTGGCTCACTGGCACTGTCCTGCCGCGTCAGCAGCGCCTCACCACATCTGCGGCAGCAGGGTTCCCACAGGTTTTCAGCGATACAGCCACTTCGTGCCGTGCTGCACTTCAAAGCTGTCACTCTCCCACCACCTAACATGGCCTGGAGTGTGCATCTGAATGAGGCACAGCAGCTTCCATCATGTGCAGGAACATCACACACGCACTTGTCCAGCGAGTCGGCTGCACCACGCAGCACCTTAGCAACCTGCTTCTCCATCTGCCGCGATGCCAGCTGTGGCCACAGCACCATGGCAGTGCCCATGACACAAGCCCCTGACAGTGCAGCCGAGAGCATCACATATCGTACAACCTGCAGCAAGCCACAAGCACAACATCAGAGGCAACCCTTACAATGCCCACAGAGCAGCATGGCAAGAGGTGCACAAACACCATGCTGTTGAAGTGCAAGCAGAACCCCATCACGCTCACAGCTGCAAGGACGGCAAGCAGCAGCACACGGAGACCATCACGATACGTCATGACCCCCGGAGCTGAAGCTGCTGTCAGCCTTTGCACACAGCAGCAGACACACCCACCTTGGTCCACACCATGCCCGCAGTGGGCTGCTGCTGGCCCAGCACCACCGCGAGGCCAAATGCAATCGTGGCATTCAGTGAGGACACCCACATCAGCGGGGGCCCTGCGCGCATGTGCACACACGCGCACATGCTTCCACTGGTCAAGCAGCTCATGGAGCAACGACATCACAGCTGAGAACGCATGGTCTGCCTGGGCATTGGACTCGGGCATATTTACCCCCGTGAAGCTGCTGCAGCCACATCAACCTACTGTAGTACGGCCGCGCTGCAGTCACAGGGTACAGGCCCAGCAGCGCCACCAAGCACATCAACCCCAAATGGGCTGACGAGTTATGGGCTGTGATGGACACCACGATGGACACCTGCACGTGACGGACATCATGCAAACCGTGTGCATGCAGGCAGTAGCGCAAAGCACACACGTGAACAAAGATATGAGGTCAAGCATGCTTGGGAGAGTGCTGAGGACGGAGATCATGCATGTCAACATCCAGAGGTCGTGATGCACATGCACCAGCAACAGCGACTCACCAGGGAACCGCCCCATGCAGCACCCATGCACAATGCGCCACTTGCTAGCCATGCCGCGCGGATTGCACCTCCAATCGAGCAGTCACCTGCATCGACACGCACCAGCGGTTATGATGAAGCACACCAGCGGCAGGTTGGGTGCACATGCTGGTTCGCAGCACCATGTCTTCACAGGCTCATACCTACACTTGCTGCGCTGCATCTGCACATGAGTGCCATGTGCTGCGACATCACTGTGCTACACTCATTCTGGCTACTTCGCTGACGTTTGGATGCCAATCAACATACACGAGTCAAAGCCATCACCTGGTGTCAGAACTACACGCTTGATGACCAGCCAGATGGCACTCATGCATGCCAGTGGGAAGTTCAGATGCCTGAGAAGCACGGGGCACGCATGGGCTGGGTGTCACCATGTCAGACATAACCATGGCCATGCTGCGAGGCATAGACCTGCACATGCTGCCCTGGGAAAGGCATCAGCAGGTGCGTCTCAGCCACTAAATTACATCAGGCTTCCAGGACACAATAATCTGGATCGCACCGAACTAAAACTGGCAGTAAAAGCAGTAGCGCGGCAGCTGCGGTATGCACTTCAGTTAACCAATTCAAGAAGAGGGCTTTCATTATGTCGGTGTACGGCTGTCAAAGCAGCTGTGACGTGATGCAGTCAGCTAGGCCACGTTCTTTCTACACGCTTGGATAAATCTTATAAAACATTTTTGCTGCACGTGATACATCAGGTCCTCATCGAATGTGATGTTCAGGTTCCACATATAACACATGTATGGATGGATGATAATGGAACGGGCCGATTGTCTTATGGGACTTGCTCCGATGTCACTCACGGCCAACATGGGGCACCGTGCACCAACCTTCCGTGATGATCCAATCTGCCAAAAACGCCTTTCGGATGCTTGCCGTGAGAGAAATTACCGAGAGGAGGGACGCTGAAAGGCGGGAGCGCGAACAGGGTACATGTACAGGAGGGGCCAGAAAAGCGGGGGTAGAGTGAATATTGAATCAACACGTCCCACAGCTAGCTGTACGTATACTTGTCCAGAATTAGGACGTAAAGAACAGTTTTGCCTTCCATGGTGTTTCCTGTGCTTGCATGCTGCCGTGCCTGCCTGCCATGCATGCTGTTGCAATGCAAGCTACATAAGGGCTCCATAGAACAGCTGGATGGGCTAACCACGCAGCAGCTTCCTAGCTATCTGGCTGTTGGGCCAAGGCTGAACCAAGAGGTGGTGAGAGGCATGGCAAGGTTCAGAACAAATGGTCACTCAGCTCCCAAGCGTGGAGACATACACAACGAAGCGCACAACACAATACAACAGCTGCGCATCACAGCTTTCAGCTGCCTGCTGGAGCTTGAAGATTGAACAATAGAGCCAACTAATGGTCCATAAGTATCGCAACGTGACCAGAATATGCTGATCGTAATGAAGTTCCTGTGCCCTAGATCAGCTGCCCAGTCACAACAAAGAGCCGCTTGTCACGTGCAGTCGTGCACCTTCCCCTTACTGCCCGACCAACAACCACCTCCAGCCTGCAGCCAACATGCTGGGATTAGATGAGGGGCCAGGCCACATGGCCGAGCCGTACGCCTGGCCTCTCATGCATCAGGTGCAGGGTACCTGCGGCAGCCAGGGGACAGTACCCACAACTCACAATCCTCTGCTTGTCCAAGACAGCACAAGATGAGTTCAGGCATTAATCACCGGCCCTGCACGCATAGATATGTTGGCGACCCCCTTGCCTAGACTGGCGTAGGCGTCGTGTAACACACATATGGTAACATGGTTTTTAATCAGGCTTGGGCACCTCCTGTGTTAATGCTGTGCAAGCTGCGCTGAGACTGTCATGTCTGACCTTCCCAGCTGTCACCAGCCGTTGTCTGTGACCAGAGGGCCAGATGATTGGAGCCTTAACTCGCTGCAGCTTCCCTGGTCAGCAGTCACAGGCACCAGATTGAACTTAAGAAACTTCAGATCCTTAAAAAGATGAAGGGAGTGCCCCCTGCCGATTCTAGCAACTGTCCTTGCAAGGAGTACTGATATCATGGGGGTTGTAACGTGCGGTTATATAAAGGTCCAGTAGAAAGGGCGATTCCAACCAAATCAACACGGATCCATACAAAGTCCACCGGAAATGCGGCCGTAGTGTGCAAAATATTCTCAAACTGGTCCAGCAAACCATCACCTTGTTCATGTTTGTGTCTTGTGTACAGTTTCACCCTAGCCCCCAAACCACATGCATGGAGGACCTTCACTGGCTCATGAGGCTCAGTGTAACAACAAACACCTGAATTCAGCCCATAAAGCTTGCACAACCAACTACTTCAGCCCATCAGCTTGCAGCTCACTGACCGTGAACCACGAGATATAACGTTATCCACAAGTATCCACCATAGAATCTCGGTCACTCGTCCCAACATGCCAGCTCCCCCTGAGCTGCAAAAACGCCGATGCAGGGCCATGGCAGCACAAACAGCAACACCCAAACAGAACTCTGCAGGGGCAATCAAAGCTGGCACTCACATATACATTTGCATCATCACATGCCAACACTGTCCACATGCTGTTCATGCGCACAATTTGGCAAACAAAACCAACAACCAGCACGAACACTGCCACGTGGAAGTGTCACATATAATTTGTGTGCAGCATTGGTCAGCGCTTGGATTTATGCGCCTTTGTGCTTGTAGGATTGTGTGTGGGTGCCCCTGCACCGTTGGGTCCGTGCATCGCGCTCTGCACCAGCGCTGACAACTGCTCAGATGCTCCGTCCAACCAAGCGGTCTGCCCCCGTGCAAAGGCATCTGATCCCATTAGCATGCCACCCGGCGTGTTGCTCATCATACCCATCTGCTGCTGTTGCTGCTGCTGGGCACTGAAGATGCTGGCTTGACTGCATGCAAAATCACGCAACAGGCACATGACAAACATGCAGTGGGCTCAATGGTGCATGACAACAGGCAGGTCCCCCGCCCCCTGTTTCCAAATACCGACGCCCCAGCCAGGCACAGACCTACATGCAGCGGCATCTGCATATGCACCGCAACAATTGCAATTTGTGCACCCCACCCAAGCACAGTCCACAGGCTGAGCACAGCGGTGCACCACACCCACTTGTACAACGTGTGCGCCACGCGGCGGCGGGAGCTGCTGTCAACCTTCTTGATCTGCTTCTGCACCGTGTGCAGCGCGTGCGTGCGCTGCTGCAGCTGATCCTGCGCGCCTGCCATTGAGGGTTGCAGGTGGCTGGGGTGTGGCATCAGTGGCTGGGCCGTGCCACCATTCATCAAGCTGCTGCCAAGACCTGGCTGCAGATCATCCATGAACGTGGGCAGGCCGGCAGCTGCCGCCAGGGGGTCGTCTATGTAAGGCGTGTCCTGGCCAGCCATCTCAGCAATGAGGTCGCCCATGCCGCTGTCCCCCACACCCAGGCTGCCATCTCCTGCACCAAACCCAAAGTCGTCCTCAAGCCCCATGCCACCCACACCCTGGCCCCCTTCACTTGGCTGCAGCCCACTGCCGCTGAGCGTGAGAGGGGCCAGCTGGGAGGAGGATGCTGTGACGTTCACACCACCCCCCATGCCAGTGCCGCTGCCCCCGCCCAGACCGGCTGCCCCCGCCCCAGCACCTGCTGTGCCACCCGCGCCGCCACCTATCCGCCCCATCCCTAGGCGCGCCAGTGCAGCAGTGTCATTGTCGTCTGGCCCGTCGCCGCCCAATAGGCTGCTTGCGTTGCCACCGCCTCCTTGACCACCACTGCCAAACAGGCCAGCACCGCCGCTGCTGACGGCAGCGCCCCCACCCATGCTGCCTGGCCACTGCACGCTGCGCGCCCCACTGCCTGCTGCTGTGCTGTCCGCACCGCCACCACCCGCCTGCCCATGTGCCGGGTCAGGCTGTGAGTGGGTCCGTGAGCTGTTGTTCACGCCGACCATGCCTTGCATTCCATGCAGTTGCCCCTGAGCCTGAAGGCCCATTAGCATCTGCTGCTGCTGTTGTTGCTGCTGTTGTTGCTGCTGTTGTTGCTGCTGCTGTGCAGCCTGCTGAGGCATCATTTGCTGGTTGCCGAAATAGTTGGCCGGAGGGAAGGCCATGCTACCCATGCCTGGTGTACCCATGCCTGGTGCTGCTGCACCCATGCCCATCCCCATCATGGCTTGCTGCTGCATCATCATGCCGGGCCCAGGGCCCATAGCCCCAAGGCCCATTCCAGCCTGCGGTGGCCCCATCCCCATACCTGGTCCAGGCCCTGGCGGCCCCATACCTCCTGGCCAGTTGAAGGGCATGCCACCCCCAGGCGGCCCCATCTGGCTCTGCATACCCAGCAGCTGTGGGTGGAATGGCGCAGCCATCTGGCCCATGGCTCCCACGCCCTGTTGGTGCATCTGCTGCGGCAACCCCTGTGGCAGCCCTGGCATACCACCTTGCATGCCCTGCTGCATCTGCTGCTGCATCTGCTGCGCCGCCTGCGCCATCATCATGTTGGCCATGGGAGATGGGAAGTTGTGCGCGCCTTGGCCCTTGGGCCCCAGGTTGGCTTGAAGCAACTGCAAGGGTTGGAGGGCACATGCCGGCATCAGAAGCCAATAGTTGTTGTACATATTCATAGGCATGCCAATGTTGTGCGACGCTGCACGCATGTGGCACACACCTGAACCGGCTTGCCACCACCATGCAGCTTGTTCATCTCATCTTGGAGGTTCATGGGTGGGAAGAGAGGGGCCATGGGGCCCGATTGCCCCATGCCTGGCATGATGGGACCCAAGGGCGCTTGCAAGCTGCTTGGGAGCCCACCAGCACCTGGAATGCTTTGGCGCATCACCAGCAGCTGCTGCTTGAACTGCTCCAGCTGCTGAAAGCGCGTCAGGAGGGCTTGCTGCTGGTTCAGGATCGAAGCATACTGCTGGTTAATCATCTGGAGGTCCATGCCGGGCGGCATGCCTCCTATCTGCTGCTGCTGCTGCTGCTGCTGCTGCTGCTGCTGGGCATCAGCAGCACCACCCATGTTGCCACTGCCGCCTCCGCCGCCAATCTGCATGGGGAAGAGTGGCACCAAGATTTCCGCATGATTTCCTCGGATACAGCAACAGCGAACTGTGCAGCGCTGCAACACCAGCAAAGCATCTGCAGTGCTTTGACTTGCCGCGGCAGACGCTGCCTCCTGCTTGGCAACTCCATCAGCTGCAACAGGCCCCGTATGGCCTGCGTTGTTTGCATGGTATGCATGGCATGTTGGCGATGCTTATGTTGCAGCATGTCAGCATGCAAAACACGAGCGTATTCAAATTGGGTTTAGGCTCGAACCACAGTAAATCCTGCAAGGGCTGGCAGCTGCCGTGCAGGGGTCAAGACCACGGACCAGTTTCGTTTGCGGGCACAAGTCCACTCCCGCTGGGGCGGCCATTCAACAAGCTGATGTGCCTGCGTAGTACGCACATGCAGATGCAGTTGCATTTGCCCTGCATTTCTTCTTTGCATACCAACAGTTCGCACACCTTGTCTCCGCATTGTTGACATGCGGCTGGACAGATGAGCTCCGACGATGGCTCATCCGATGGTTTTTGGCAATCTGTGCTTTCGCTACGACATCATGGTGCAAGGTGCCTGCGTAACCCGTCCAATAATCTGAGGCGCATTTTGAACGTGCAGTGCGTGTGCTGATCACGCCGAGCCGCAAAGGCGTCAGTGGCAGTCACAGAACCCAGAGCAGACCCTTTCAGCTTCTAGTTGACCGCTTACACGCAGCTCCTAATTCAAGCCGCCATCATATGAATACTAGAGCCAAACTGAACTGGGATTGTTCACATCTGGTTGATCTGCTCTGCAATGTGTTGCGCCTGCAAAGCAAGTGGCGTGCTGGCGTGCCTGTTAGCTATGTGGCCCAGCTTCACTAGCAGCCCCTTGAGCACCATCTGCGCCATCTCTGCACGGTCCTTGCGCTGCTCCGCTGCAAGGTCCACAATGCGCGGGTTGTAGCCAGCAATGGTGTCCCTGATTGTGGGCACAACGCCCCGGCACAGCACCTTCCCGATGCTCAGCCCCACCTGGATGTGCTTCTCCTGTTCAAGCCCCAGGATGCCCTCCAGCACAGGCACCAGCTCAATTGCTGCATCTACGCTCAGCTGGTTCCCAAACTTTGGATTGCTTAAGGCAGCCTCCAGGAAATCGGCAGCGGCTACAACGTTTTGGCGATTCCGTGCTTCCTTAAAGGCATGCACCAAGGTGCCTCGCCGCAGACACATGCGCATGTGCTGCACCAGTTGCAACCGCGCCTGTAGCACAGACTGTGCGTGTTCTGACCCAGACGTGATGCTGGCGATGCTGTCCAGCTCATTGTTGGGCCCGCTGGATGGACCCGCCCCGGCGCTTGCACGCACAGGTGGGTGCCCAGATGGCTCTGACGGCCCCGCTGCTTCATAGCCTCGTGCCCCAGACCCAGCCCGTGGCACTGGCACAGCCGGCACCGCCTTTTGCGCCAGCTTCGCAAGCGCACCCTGCTCCACTTGGCCCTTGAACAGGCTGTCCCCGACACCCACACCCACGGACACCATTTGTCCTGCACGCGGCGCTGCTGCTGCGGCAGAGTCCGCAGCGGGCAGTGGCATGCCGCGCGGCGGGAGCCTGTGCTCTGGTGACTGTGTGTGCGCCTGCGCCCCTGCACTGGTGCTGCGTACAGCTGGCTGTGCAGGTGCAGCTGCATACCTGGGCAGGGGCCCTTGACCCATCGATGTCGAGACCTCCTCACGGCCCCCGCCCCCGCTGCTGCCTGAGCGGCCGGCTCCCATGCTGACTGAGCGTGCAACAGCCACTGGGGCACGCTGCAACGCAGCACAACACGCGCCAAATTCATACTTACTGCATACAATGAACAGCTGTGGGGCAGGCGGAGGAGTTCAGCAAGACGCTGGAGGACAAAGCAGTGAAGCATAGATGCTGTTCCATCTCCAGAACACATCGCTGCCACCCTCTGCCTGCTCACCTTGTCCTCCAACCCAAGCTGTTGCATGCCTGCAACCATGGGGTCAGGGCTCATGCGTGACCCCATGCCAGCACCTGACAGCTGCCCGCGCCGGAGTGCGAAATCCTGCATGTTGGTTGCAGCCGCACTGCTGCTATTGATGCCCACACTCCCTGCACGGCGATGGCTGCCTGCTTGCGCGTATGCCCCACCGCGCGCTGCAGCGTCTGAAGCCACGTCCTTCAGGTCCACAACCCACAGCCCAACGAATGTGGAGTTGAATGAGCACCCCACAAGCTTGTGCTTCTCCTTCATCACCACCACATCTGACACCTGCGCACGAGGTCGCCCACCAGCAAGGGGGGGAGCGTTGAGGGCTAGGAAGCAGCATGTTCCACAACGCAAGCTCACATGTGCAGGCCAGCACAACATTGGTTCACTTGTAAGGTTCAGGGGCCCCGGGTTTCTGAGGCTGCAGGCACCAGCCCACCTTGGCCCATGGCACGTCCACATTGTCCAGCTGCAGCGCAGGTGACGGCTCCCACTGCCACACGCGCAACCCATCCTGTAGCGCAGAAAAGAGGCAGCGGCCATCTGGGTGGAAAGCGAGCGCACGCACGCCTGTCGCCTCAGGTGGTGTTGATTCCAACAGCTTCATTTCCTCCAGGTCCCACACCTGTCCAGCGCATGAGCAGGGTGCAGATTGACTTAGATGAATGTCGTACACAGAGTGACGTTTGTAGGCACACATAAGAGCACAGCTGGGCAGCATGCTAACATTTGATGCCTTAAGAGCATAGCGTGCCACGCCAGAGCTGACTCAATGTGCACCAAATCGCACACCTTAACTGTCTTATCAGCCGAGCAAGTGGCAAGTAGGTATTCTTGAGGATGGAACTCAAGGCCTGTGATGGCATTGGTGTGCTGGTTGAATTCATGGATGATCTTGCCTGCAACAAGGTCAAAGATCTGCATGCAGAAGCACAGACATGACATTGGCTTCTCAGTGTGGTGAAGCCGTACTTGCGGTTATGTTTCGCATGATGTGCATCAGAGCATGCTGCAGAGAAGGTGCCAAGCACTGTGTTTGGGGTGGACAACATTGACGAACAGTCAAAGCCAGATAGCACCGCACCTTAACCTCGCCGTTGTCTGCACCTGACGCAACCCATCTCCCATCTGGGCTGAACTTGACATGCCTAACAGCGCCTGTGTGCCCTTTGCATGTCACTTTGCAGTCCTTGCCGCGGATGTCCCACAGCTGCAAGTAAGATTGTACACATGTACGCATTTATCCTGGTTCAGGCTGCAGTTATGGGCTGCCATACCATGGCTGATCCCAGGCAACAATTGAGCAATGCAGCAAGCAGCAACAGCACACCTTAATATTTGTGTCCAACGACCCAGACACAAGGCCAAACACTTGACTGAAGTCTAAACTGATGACGCTTGATTTGTGACCGTTGAAGGAGCGTTGTACTGCATCGGCAGGAGTCAGGATCCAACCATATGGTCAAAACCCCCAGAGCGTTAACATGACAACAGAAACAAAGCTACTGTTGCTAGCAGGCACACTGAGGCATCAGGGGATACCACACGATGCACTCACCCTTGGCCTGCTCAAGGTCAAAGAGCTTGATGCTGCCACTCATGGCACCCGCAGCCACCACCTCCTCCCGGTCATCAAATGCGACACTTTCAATAGCGGACTGGTGTCCAGATAAGCTCTGCAGTTAATAGTGGTCCATGCCGTTTCATGGGCCCGTCAACCCATGCATGTCTGGCATATTGCGCTTGCATGCAACCCCATGCACACCGGGAATGCTCGCACAGAAGTCACCTCCAATTGTGCCTGCATTCTCACTGTGGGCATATATATGCATGCTCCTGCAACGCACCAGAGTGCGGTTCTGTGTGCCAATGGTCCAAAGGTTGACCTTCTTGTCCTCGCCTCCTGTTACAAGCACGCCTGCTGACTTCCGACCGACCTTGCAGCAGTTGACGTTCCCTTGGTGCGCCACAAACTCGTCTGCAAGCATGATGGCAGCAACAGGGTTGACGCGGCCCGTTGCTCCGCAGCTCATGCACACATCTTACGTAATTTGAGGTATCGTGGCATTTGATACATCGTCCTGCTTGATGCGACTTGCTGGTCCAGCTGTTAGCACTGGCAGGCGTCCGGATGAATACGATTGAGATACATTTTTACTTCACTCGTCGATGCTCTCCATATGCTAAGGAAAGCTCAATGAGGTGGTCTAGATCAGGGGTTTGCATTGCCACATAATGGTACGTGCAGCCAGGGTATGAATGCTCAATAATGTGAGAAATTCATGCCACAAGGATGCACAGGTCACTGCCTGTCACTCGTGCACAAGTGCACCGAGCAGGCGGTACAGGCACAGAGCCGCTGATGGCCGTGCAGCGCATGCCACAGATCTCCTTATGTTGGTGAACAATTGGGTTTTTCACCGAGCAGTGTGCTGATGTCAGTACAACATACACATGTGATCTGACATTTACAACATCGGTGCTACAGAACCTGGGGTGATGTGTACAGCTTACTGGCACCTTCAAGCACCAGACGTTATGTGCGATATGTGCTTTTGCATTGAGGCCTGGCACTGGGAGTTTCAGGTGGCTGATGGCGCTGTGGGTTACATGAACCCACATAAGTCATATGAGACGACCCATAGTGTGACCCCCTGCCCTGAAGTACAGGCCTGCAAGACGAGCACAGTGGTGCAGCTAACAAGTCAAAAGCAGGTATAGATCACGGGTATAGATGGTGCAAAACAAAGGAGTTTGGAAACATCATGAGTCAACCAAACTTACCGGGACCACCCCTTGGGACCACCCCCGACCCCAGTGGTCGGACTTGGACCGGACAGCGTGCAAACTGCACCTCGTCCCACCGTCTTTGATATGACATGGGTAGACATGCGATGGGCGCTTGCGGGGCCTTCATAAGTTGTCACAAAAGCAAAGGTGGTGTCGCGCGTCCCCCGCCCTTTGTACATGTTTATATCAAAAATACCAGTCAGAGCACAGCAAGTGCTGCTTTAGGCAGAACGCTACTGCTGTTGGCATGTACATGGGAGCTAAAATATGCAGGCCAGGTTTACTGACAACGTGAGAGCTGTGCGATGCCCCATCTTCCCTAGTCCCTGCACTCTTCCAACTGTCCAGCGCTAAACACCCACACTGCACACAAAACCCTCACCTCGCCCTAAATCATATTGACCCACTAGGTTGCATCTGACCTTACCAGTGCGTTAAGATGCAGGCACTGAAGGTATGTAGATCGTCTGGCGCCTCATCGGCCACAGCCTTGAAACCCATCCTGAACCAGTCTGATGACCCGCCTCCCAATACGACTGCAGATGAACCGGGTGTCTGTGGCGAGGGCAGTGGCGCCTTCAGTGCGCGCCATGGCGGTGGCGAAGCCCTTCTCGCGGGCCACCACTGTTCAGGTCCAGGCTGAGCGCCTGCGCCTGGGCACCCTCTCCCCTGCACAGGGCGCCAAGAAGGATAAGCAGCGCAAGGGCCGTGGTTATGCTGCCGGCCAGGTGACCATTCCACCCAATGACTGGTGGACCTGGTGGCTTGGGTATTCAGGAGGTGCTGACACGCCTCTATTGCTTTGAACTGCAGGGCGGCACCTGCGGTTTCGGCAACCGTGGCCAGAAGTCGCGCTCGGGCCCCAGTGTGCGCACAGGCTTTGAGGGTGGCCAGACACCTCTGTACAGGCGCCTGCCAAAGCTGCGCGGTATCGCCGGTGGTGAGTTGCTGCTGCCAGTTTGATGGAAGCAGACATATCATGCGTGGTGCATGGCCAATGGGCACACACTCTATGCATGGGCTTCATGCAGGCATGCAGAAGGGCGAGCCCGACTTTGTGGTGGTGAACCTGGACGATATTGCTGAGCGCTATGCTGCCGGCGAGGAGGTGACCCTGGAGAACCTGAAGGAGAAGGGGTGGGTGCAAGTACATTGTCCGTTCAAGTATGGACGGATGCGTCAATTTGATGCGGTTGTTGCTTGCCGCGGCGCCGACACGTCAAACACTGTGCATTGCACGCTACTGTACCTGATGTCTTGGTCGTTTCCGATGCAGGATCATCCGCGCGTCCGGCAAGCGTGCCAAGCTGCCTCTGAAGGTATGCAAGGCTTCTGAAAGAGTGGAAGATGTCCTTCCAATCCGTGCTGTGCACCATGAGTTGACACCGTGCCTGTCATGCCCATGCACCGCAGGTGCTGGGCTCTGGCGAGCTGAAGCACGGGCTGACCATTAAGGCTGCAGCATTTTCTGAATCTGCCAAGGCCAAGATTGAGGCTGCATCTGGGAAGGCCGAGGTGTTGCCCACCAAGCCCAAGTGGACCAAGGCTGGCCACAAGAAGATGGTCGAGGCCCTGAAGGTGCGGGTCCCGGCGACCAGCATCAGCTCTGCCACACGCATCACATTGTGCCATAGGGGTGCTTGGGATGTCAGAAGGATGGCTTGCGATGCAAGCGCACAGAGCTGGCATCAGGGACTGCAACAGCAAGACGTCATCTGCAAGCAGTCTTCCATGAGCGGGCATTGGGCCTGATGTGGGATGATTATGGTAGCCAGTACGCAACCACGCACCATTATCAAACAGCTTGGTACCCGGTCTGGGTGCTGCTGCAGGCTGAGGGCAAGGACTACAAGGAGATTAAGCTGGCAAAGCGCGTTGAGGCGCTGAAGCGCAAGGTGCGTCACAGACTATGACCCTTGAGATGCTAGGGTGCAGAATCCATAAGGATTGAAATAGGCAGCGAAGGGCATCAGGATGTGTGCCCCTGCTGCTGGGTCAAATGATGAAGTGAAAGCCCCGAGCATAGAACTTGCTGCCGTTGCATGTTCAGACATTGCCGCTGCCCGCGCTGCAGGGCCTGGTGAACAAGAAGCGCCTGCAGCCCAAGAAGACCAAGCCCCAGGCAGCTGGCAAGGCTGCTAAGAAGGCATGATCTTCCAATGCTAGCAATCAGTCAGCCAGTTAGTCATGGGTTTTGGTGGGGCAGCAGGGACATGTGGCCATGCGCACAGTCTCGAGCAGGGTAGACGGCTCGCTGGGGTGGGGGTTCCGGGGGGGACACTGGGGGAGGCTTCTGCAGGCAGGGACGCAGGCGCCCAAATTTTGCCAGATTGGTGCGCTGCAGATCAGGTTCTGCAAAGTTTGTGAGCTGGTGGCAGGGGCGTTGGGATTTTATGTGCACTTCTGGCCTGCGGCCACCATGCTGTCGGTTTTTCTGGCCTCCGGGTTTGTAAGTCAGAAAAGTTCTCACTGCCCAAAAGCTTACAGGATGCCTTGTGTTCGTTGTAGACAATCACGCAGCCGTCAACGGTAGCACGCTACCAACATGCTCTGAACAGCATTGGAAAAATGAAATGGAGCAGTGCACTCCTGCAGGTTGTCATGTTTGTGATGCGGTGCTGCATCTTGTCAAGGGTGGTGGTGCTCAACGCCCCCCCTTTGCCGCGGCATGCCCCTTCCCGTCAGCGAGGACAACCAGCATGACGGTGATGTTGTCCGTGGACACGCCGCCAGGCGCAGTGCCGTCCAGGCAGCGCGTGACAACAGCGCGCGCCGCGTTCTGGGGTGCACCACCACACCCCAGCTCTGCATGCACCACGTCCACCACCTGCCGGGGGAGGGTGGTCACACCACACCCAGTGAGACAGCACCGCGTGCACACCCACATCTGGTTCGTGACACAGCTCATCACCCGATCACAGACATAGATCATGAATGCTGTGCGTAAGACTGGACCTCAAGCAGGCTGCATGGGTCACAAAGCCACACATGAGCACCCAGCACTCCACCTGCTGCGCACTGAGCACGTCCCACACGCCATCACACGCCAGGATGACAAACTCGGCACGCCCCTCCTCCAGCCCCACCTCCACTGTGTCGGGGACTGCGGTCACGGGCTGCTGCTCATCACGCAGCCCTGCCACGTGCATGTGCACCGGGCACAACGCGCATGTGAGCTGCACTCCACACCAGTCGCTGTCACCAGCGGCCAGTGCATGGCTGTTGCGGTGGTGGGAGTTTACTGAGGCACAGTGTACTACAGTATGGCGATGGTGTGTGGAGTCTGCCAAAACACAAAAACAATGGCTGCACCGTGCTGGGGCAATCCAGGCACGCAGGCCGCATCACGCCTACCCTCTTTGTTTTTATACTTGACATCACCCATGGCGCGTGACATGGCCAGTGTGCCGCCAACACGCGGCATGCCGCCAGCCTGGTTCGGCTTCACGAAACAGCCCGCCTGCATGCACAGTTTGACATGGGGCAGGTGCAAGCGGAACAGCCTGTGTCAGAGCCAACCAGCTTCCGCAGTGTGGCGCATGCGTTGGACATGAGACGCCAGGCCATTAAAGCACATGCGGTCTCGTCCGTGCACACAGTGCGCCCACCAGCTGCGGCCTGAGCCAGCAAGGCGCTCCTGTACCTGACACCCCACTGGCCGGCAGGCTGGCAGCAGCTCCCGCACCATGCCCAAACACCATCCACAAAGCGTGCGAGCACATCCATGCCAAAAAAACATGCATGCCTACAGCCGCACCCCTTGCCGCTTCAAGCCTCACCGTGACAATGCGCTGGTACTCGGAGGAGTCAGTTGGCTTGTGATCGTGTGTCAATGTGTACGCGCGCCCGCCCAGGCTCACAACGCAGCGTGAATCCCCCACACTGCCGACTGTTAGGGTGTCTGCCCCCACCAGGGCCACCACAGCAGTGGAGCCTGCACGGGGCCCCAGGTACTCCCCATGCTCCCCACGGGTGCCGTAGCTGCTGGATGCGTGGGCAGCAACCTGCATGTGATTGATCAGGTGCAGCGCAAACATCTGGCCATAGTGAGCAGTGTGCAGCACTGTCCCACCACCACACATACAGGGAGGGTGTGATGCATGTGTGCAGCGAACCTGAGCACATGACTGCAGGTGGGACATTGCTGGCAGCATAGTGCGTAAACTATCAGGCTGGCCATGGAAAAGCAAGCAACGCCCCATCGCGTATGCAGACAAGTGGACAAGTGGACAGTTCAAGCGGGATTGCCACATTGCAGAGCTCGCACACAAACGGCATATATCCTGGCAGCAGCACCAACCTCGTCAGGCAAGGACGCCTCCACTGCTGCAGCACGTGCATGCGGCAGGCCAGCATCTGCATTGCGGATGCCTTCCTTCCCATCAATGTTGCCATCTGGGTCGGACATCATCGCATCCTCCATTGTGGCTTTGGTACAGCACAAACAGCAGTACAAGGAGTCAGCCGTGGCACTCATTCATGTCAAGATACAGAGGCACCACATCGCCTGCATCAAAAGGCAATTCATGACAATGCTTGTCAGTGGGTGGTACAGCATCACGCCCACCTGTGTCAGCTTGCTCCCGGGGGCCTGCTGGCTCATTGCCAGCAGTGGGCCCAGTCAGCTCGGCCGCCACATCAGTCGGCTTGGGTGCAGGGGGCACATGCATATCCTGTTGGGCACATGTGCACGACCAGAGCAGGGATGTATAACACTTTACGTTTGGGGGGTGGTGGGATGGTGGGGTTCAGCCCAGTCCAACCAAACGGCAGGCGCATGTTCCATCCGTTCGGGACCACCACAGGCAGGGCAGTAGCAGCACAGCTGTGCAGCACCTTTCTCAGCGCGTACAGCTCCGCGGCGTGTGCAGGATGGCGCAGCAGGGTGTCCAGGGACAGGAAGCCCTCATGCAGGGCCGCCTGGAGGTCACCTGCCGCCCACCCGGGCGTGCGCACCAGCTGCGTGGGCTGCAGGCAGTCAGTGGCCCCACGCACCGAGTGTTACTGACCAACTGACTTGGATGAAACATGACTACATGAGCCACAAGCTGGTGGTCATGTGATTGGACAGAGCTTGCTGCACTCCCAAGAGTGCTGAGCTCATGTATGCATCAGCCGCACACCAGTCCCAGACCCTGCCAATGAAGACAAGGCTTTGGTACGGGGCTGGCATGCAACACCAGACACTGGCCTGCAACACCAAGCATGCAGCATGCCACAACCAAGTGCTGCCTCTGCAGCCCCCTGTCACCCACAAGGTGCTGCGCGCAGAATGCCGCTACCTCCTTCCCCGAGTGGCCGTCAAACACAGCAAACAGGGACAGGGGGCCCTCCACGCTTGTGCTGCCACCACCACCAGATGCAGCAGGTCCTGGGGTCCCCAGGTCCATGAGGATGGCATGCGCATCCTCCTGCACACCACACACACACACACACCACATCAACATGCGCAGCAGTTATGGATGTGTGCAAGGCAGCAGGCCATGGAATGGCTGTCTGGTATGGACAAGCCAGTCATGAGGCAGCAGTCTGAGCACCAACAGCACGCGCAGCGACGGGCTCACAGAGTGCTGTACATGGCAGGGGCTGCCTTTTTCGAGGTGTAGGCGCACACAGTGGTTGGACCTGACATCATGGGGCCCGTGCAGCATGCCATGGCACTGCAGCACAGCCATGCGCCTGCAGCTCACCATGCCGCCACGCAAGCCCTGTGACTCAGCCAGGGCCCATGCCAGGTGCCCATCTCCGCCCTCAGCTACATCAACCTTGAACGTGCGCCCACCCTTCTCACCGCCCTTGACACTCTTGTGGCTAGAGGTGCGCAGTGACCCATCAATGTTGGAGGACGGGCTGTCACCCAGCGCCGAAGCCATGATGCCCTGACCCTGCCCCAGCTTGGTGACCTGTGCTCCTGTGGTGTTCAGGTGTATGCGTTGAGGCGCTTGAGGTGTGCACCACCAGCTAGGCAGTGGCAGCACACGGGGCAGGCGCAAATGCGTGGGTGATGCTGTGGCACGCGTGGCTGCAATCCTGGACAGTCAGTCAGCCACAAAGCTGAATGTGGAGGTGTTGTGAAACCAGGCCACTGTGAGCCAGCCAATACTTCTGAAAATTGTGGGGCCCCCTAGTGTAGTATGAGTGGGCAGTGAGAGTTTCATGGGACATGGCAAAGTGCTTGGTTTTACACCTTGGCTGTTCACATGTTGTCTGCAGCATACAGGACCATTCCTGGAGTCTGGCCAGATCAATCAACCATCTTCACCAATGGTCACCAGCCCAGCCGCATGTGGCCATACACAACGCTCATGATATCCATTCGTGCAGCAAAGCTGCCGTTCTGCTCAGTTGTTTGGTCAGCACACAAGGGAGCAAACAATAGCGGGTCTGTTGTACAAAACGGTTACTCATACTTGAGTAGCATTCAATGCTGAACTGAGCACTCCAATTGATCGCGTCACTGTCACTCACTGTCTCTCCCTGCCTCAGTGGCCCCTGTGTGCTACTCAAGCGCAGCATTAGTGGTGTGCCACCTCGCTAAGTCATTCTGCTACGTATTGGTCAAGTCCTGTCAGTGGTCTCGCTCCGTCTCATGAAAAAAATCACTTGAAATGCACTGACAAATACTGCATTGAGGCCCCCATGGCACACACCACCCAGACCCACACAGCTCTGCTGAAACAGTGATACCAACTCACACTCACTGACCAGCCGCGCTTCAAGAACTGGTAACGCAAGCGCCCTGCTCTGGGCATGAACGGCCTGGAAGGCCCGCATGCCCCCCACGACTCACACCTTTTGTTCTCGTAAACCAATTGATGACTGAGGCCTCGCTCATGCGTGCCGCATCCACCCTGTCCAGCAGCCGCTCACAATGAAGACGCTGGATACCGTGTCCACACCCAGCCCCAGCTGAAGGACAGCTTACGGGAGAGGTGGCAATACAACGGCCTTGCATGCTGGATGGACATGTAAAAGCCCCTACTGTGCTGCTGCTTGTAGTCACATACTGCCCCCCTGATAGGGTGTTGGTGATGAGGCGTGATGCCCCACTGGTTATGGTCCCTATTTGCTAGGTAGGCGATCCAGGTGGACCACTGGTGCCGCACGGGCCCTGGCGGCCATCCCAACATCTCAGCTGACGGCGAGAGTATTGCTGGAAGTGGGCCAGTGCTGTGGCAGCAGCACATGCGTGGGCAGCCATGCAACAAGTGCTGCAGCATCCTCCTCCGCCAGCTGGGCACCATGTCGGCCGATCACGGCGGCTGCCACACGCGCGGCAAACTCGCCAGCTGTCCGCAGGTCATAGCCCTGGGTCATGGCATACAGCACGCCGGCCGCGTAGGCATCGCCAGCGCCACACACATCCACTGCACCGCTGGGGCCTGTGGGTGCACAGCCCATGGAGTGAAGCTCACCCAGCACGCATATGTGGCTGCCAGCTGACCCGTCCGTCACCACGGCCACGGGCACCAGCGCGCCCAGTGCTGCCGCTGCCTGCGGCCCGTTGCACACCCTGGCTGATGCCGCTGCACCTGCCTCTGGGTCCACGCTGCTGATGGTGGCAGCGGTGGAGCACGGAGCGGCGGACTCCTCGCAGCAGTTCAGCAACTCACATGCCTCGTCCTTGTTGCAGAACAGTACGTCCACCAGACCGCCCGTGAGCAGGGCTGTGAGCTCAGCACGGTGGCGCTGCACCACGCCTGGGTCACCTGCTGTGAGCACCACATGGGCCCCACAGGTGCGCGCCATCTCTGCCACTTGCATCACCCAGGTGGAAGCTCCGGGCAGCTCCAGCATGTAGCCCTCAATGACCACCATGCGTGCAGCACGGATGGCGGCCGCCATGGTGGGTGTCATGAACAGAGAGCCAGAGTCAAAGAAGGAGAGGAACGAGCGCTGTGCGTCAGGGGTGGTGAGAACCATCACCGTGCCTGTGTGGGAGGGGTTGTCAGGGTCTGTGATCACCTTCACGCCGGCATGTGCCAGCTGCGCGTTGAAATAGGTGCCAAGGGTGTCACTGCCGACGCAGCCTGACATGGCCACGCGCACATGTGCGCGATGTGCTGCACTGAGGCGCGCAATCGCCACCAGGGTGTTGGCTAAGCTGCCGCCCGGAGACACCTGTCAAGCATGCCAAGTGTGTGCCAACAGGTTGCCGCCATGCATGATGAGGTTCACTGTCAGGGCATGCATGGCTTGCAGAAGGAGGCCAGAAGGCTTATGGTGTGGATATGAAAGCTATATGGGACTGCAGCAGTTGATAGATCCTGCATGGCAGCCGTCAAAGCATGGGCCATGTTGGCGCTTGCATGGTGCAGGCAGTACAACTTGAGCCTACCCACCAATGCTCAGTCCTGCCGCTCACCTCGCTCTCGCAACCTGCCTCATCCAGCTGCTCCATGATCTGCGCACGCTCCTGCAGCGAGATGACTCGACGGGCCCCTTGCTTCACGCTGAATGGAGGCTCAGCCAGCAGGTGGACAGGAACACAAGCCGTGTAATCAACCTGCGTTTCAAGTTGCAGCGCGCCAATGTTTGTTGCCTGCATTCTTCGGCAGGGGTTCACCAAGCGGGTGGTGGGGAGGTGAGTCGTTGCGCTCACCATTGCTTGCGCAAGGCCGAGCACGTCAACCCCGTATGGACGCGGGTGCTGAACTTCTTTCCAAGGCGGATTCGCCAGGCCTTGCTTATGGTGGTTGACGCAACGCGATGCAGCCGTGTCCAGAGCCGCAGCTAAGGCTAAGTACTTGGCGGAGGCTTCAATGTGCCTCTTTTGATCACGAAACGCCCTGCGAGAAACTCGCTGGGCCACGCGAGGAAGGTGGTGAACATATCGCCCTGACGTGCAAGGCGCCCCTGCTGACCGTAAGCTGGCTGCATCCATTTTTTGCATTTGGGGAACGCATACAGCGCGAGGCAACAGTAAAAGAGGGACATCTCACATAAGTATGTGGTGGAACGATAGGTGGGGAGCTGCACGCCTCACGGTGGCCCGCACACAGGGCTGCACACACTGCCTCATGCCGGATGAGCCTGAAGCACATTGAATCTGTGGCAGGAACCCAGCAGTTTTGTCGCCAAGCTGGGGTGTCTACTACTGGTCTGCAAACCGTAGCATCATATTAGAATACATTGCCTGTTGTCACCAGCTGCCCACTGGCAGCCCACCAAAAACTAACAGCTGCTTGTTTGTACGTAAACATCTTGCTGGGATGTCCCAGCGCAACAGTGCGCCCCGTGGTGCAACTGGGCACAATCCCATCATGTATGTGTGGTGTGGTGGGTGAACGCTGCGTGGGGCTCCAGCACAATGACCAGGACACCCAGCAGCATGACACAGATGTACGGTAGGCGAGTCAGGATGTGCTCTTTGAACAGTGCCGCGCCCAGCAGCACTGAGAACTGCAGAGGGGCGCAAGGGGTGCAGAAAGACCAGGTGTGGGTTGAGCCATAGAGGCCTCAATGCCAAAAGCGAAAGAGAGCAAGACCTACATGCAGCCAACTTCTGCACAGCAACCAGTCAACCAGACTGAGCAACTGGCATCACGCACTCAGGCTGAATCCCAACCGACAATGCCCCCAAGAACATGCTCGTACAACTACACACATCGGGCAGAAGCTAGCCATACACGAGTGCTAACAGGCACGCACCAGGATGTTGCAGCGCTTGATGGCCACCACGTAGGACACAAAGATGTACTTGATAGCTTCCAGGAACAGGACCACTGCCGACAGCTCTGCCAGACTGATGGCCAGGAGCAGCAGCAGCCAGCGCGTGCGCAGCAGCCCAAATACATGTGGCGCATGCATGAGGAGGTACATTGCAGCCGCCACCCCGATGACGAACCGCTGTGCCGCAAAGTAGACCCACACACTGGGCGCGTGCAGCACGCCCAGCTTGTCTAGCGAGGCCGTCACGCTCCACATGGCTGCCACACAGATCATGAGGATCGTGCCAGAGTCTTGGCGTGTGAAGCAGCGCACGGGCGCCAGCAGCAGCGCGACCACACGGCCACTCCCCCACGCAGGTGCCAGCTCCCTTGCCCCTGGCACCCCACCCGCCAGCAGCACTGCTCCTCCCACACCGCCTTTCTCAGCGCCACCTGGCAGTGTGTGGTACACGGGCAGGGGACCCCCAGGGATTGCACCAGCCTGGGACCCAGACCGCCACGTCATGCGGCTTGCGGGGCGCGCCACCAGCTTGTCCGTGTTGTACCCGGCAGCGTAGGCCATGCGGCTGTCGCTGTCCCCTCCATCCACAGTCCGAGGTGTGACATTGATTGCAACCACCACTTCCCCAGAGCCGCCTGACTCATTGGCCAGCACGCTACCAATGCTGGCTGTCTTGGACAGGTCGCGGCCACCAGCCAAGGCTTGCGCCACGTACAGCGCACTAAGCCCATTGCCTGGGGCGGGTGCGGAGGTTGCTGGTTTGCATATGTCCCCAACCTTGCCGCTACCCCCATCTGTGATGGTGCCTGCTAGTGCGCTTGCCCCACTACTGCCACTGCTGCTCCCACCACTGGTGACCCTGCTGAGGAAGTAGCCCCCTGCCGTCACAATGGCCACACCTGCCAGGCCTGCAGGCAGGCGTGGGGCATGCCACAACCGTGTCAGTGCCTGTTCCAGGTCTATCAGCTTGTATCAGGTGGAAAAGCTGGTTACCGTATTCATGTAACTTACCTGTCACCAGATCAACCTAAGGTACTCAGTAATTGCCCTTACCTGACTCTGACGGCACCTCCCCTACAAAGACAAAGCCGGTGATGACCAGGAAGGTGGGTGTGAAGGAAAGGAAGGGCACGGTCAGCGACAGGTGAGACGTCGCAATAGCCTGTGGAAATTTGTGATGCATGGCGTCAGGCAATATGCCACGGCATAGAGCATGCGACATGAGCAGCAGTTGCATGAACATGGCCAAGACGGTTGCCGCACAGCATTGGATAATTGTTGCTAATTTGTACCTCCAAAAAGCAGGTGTCTTGACCTGACGATCTACCTTACTGGTACGCCCAAGGATAACATACTACAACAGCGGCGTATCACAGCTTTCAACTAGCCTGACAGATTGAACCAATGCCTGACTCTGCTGCCAATTCAGGCACCCGCGCAATAATGTTCCAACACGTACGGATGCAGACACTTCACCCCCAGCTGTGCCCCACCTGCTGGTAGAGGAACTTGGAGTACAACAAGAGGCCAGAGGACGTGAGCACAGCGGCCGTGAAGGTGTGAGGGTCAGCAAACCTCACATTTCGAAAGCCACCAGCAACAGCAACCCCCACACATGACAGCACGGCGTCAATGACAGCAACCAGCCTGCAAACATGTGGAAAGACGCAAGGTCAATGACGCAACCTCTTATGCATGGGCCATGTGCGGATCAGGGAGAGCATGAGCGCCCCACTGATGAAGAATAACATTAATGCACTGCTGAGATCCAGCTGCGCAATCCAGCTGCCTGAACCCAACGGATGTGCGCAGCAGCTCACAGGCTGGGACATGCTTTGTGCATGAGCATGGCGCTGGTGCATGGCAAGTGCATTCTGACCGAACATGCCAGAGCCTCGAAAACCCCGCAATTGCACACCCGACAAGCGCTGTTGTGGAGACATGGTTGGAACCAATCTTACGAAGCCCATCGACAACTGTATGCGCTAAAGCTGCCAGCAGGCTCAGCACGACGCCTGTCCACAGCATCCTGGCCCATCCCGCTTCAGCATGAGTTTTATGCAATTGGCCCGATGGTAAAATCCAAAGTCATGCGCATCAAGAAATTATTGCTACTTCACATGCCATGTGTTTTACATAAATAAAGCCGCGCCGAAACACAGTGTCTACGCAGATCGTGACTTTGAAAAATCCCGCAAGACAGACGTGCAAATAGTAAGGCAACTGTGAGGAAGCTGTGATGTGCTGTTGGACCGATCACTGCTGCTGCTGACACCGCAGCTGGTATGCGCTGGGGCTAGCAGAATGCTGCATGCCTGCGTCAGTGCCACACTTTGAAGGCACAGCATGCATCTCCTGGAAGATGTGCACGAACTTGTTGCTGAATTGTCTATATTCCATCGACACCAACCTTTATGTAGCATATGAAGGACTGGGAAAATCACAGCAGTCAAGTGCAGCGCAGCGCGATCAGCATTCCAATCCCTATTTCCCTGCTCTGCTGCACAGTGGCAGCACCCAAGGAGTGGGTCAAGGCGTCACCTTTTCAAGGTCTCAGTGTTCAGCGCATCACCCAGGGCCCGTGGGCAAAGCTAGCTGGGCCCCCTCCCCGTGCTGCCCTTGCCCTTGCACCCCCATATGCTTCTGCAGCAGCTCGTGCTGCTGCGTGAGCTGGTGCACCATGAACTCAATCTGGTCCCTGTACAGGTTCTTCACGTCCATGAGGTCAGCGCGCAGCTCCTCCAGCGCCTCGTCGCGCTCTCCCAGCAGCTCCACTGCCGCCACGTAGCTGTGGGTGTGGTGGTCCCCCGTGAGGGGCGGCGTGAGTGGTGGGGTGCATGGGTGCTGGCACGGTGCAGCAGGGCGTGGCAGTGTGCAAGTGTAAAGGTGCAAGTGCAGCACAGGTGCCAACCCACACGCAGCCACATGTGCGCACCGCGTCTTGAGCTCCTCCATGTCCCCACGCAGCGCCTCCATCGCAGCCAGCACATCCGCCGCCTGTTCCGACTTGTGTGCTGCTGCCACCAGCTCCTCCGCCAGGCTGTCACGCGTCATCTCCAGCGCACGCACCTGGTGAACATGTGGAACAGACAGTGAGCCTGGGCTACAGCACTCCTTTCCCTCACACCATAAGGACTTGGGAGCGTGCCTCAGCGCTTGCCTGTGATCAAGTGAGCAGCCTATCCTACTTATGCCCTTAGTCTGCCATGGCACTGGCCAACAAGGCAACAGGACGTGCGCACTTGCGCTTCCAGGCTCGCGATCTCCCCGCTCTTGATGCGCAGAGCCGCACGCATAGACTCCAGCTCTGAGGCCAGCGGCAAGGAGGAGGAGGCGGTGGGTGCGAGCGACGCCAGCAGGTCGTGCGCCGCACCTGCGCTGGCCCCGCTGCCAGCAGCTGCTGCAGCCGCCGCATCCATGATCCCCCCCAAGCCTCCCTCTGTGGCTGGTGAGGACGTGGCCGCTCCCCCGCCTAAGGGCTTGCCTGGTGCTGCACGGGGGTGGTGCTCGCCCTCCTTCTGCAGCACCCACTTGTAGCCGGGTGCGGCCATGGCTGGCGGCTCACCCGCACCACGGTGGTCGCGCCCCGACACCCCCCCTGTGGCCACCGCCTCAGCCAGCTGCCCCTCCAGCTCCGCCACCCGCCGCTCACACTCCTTGCGCACCACGGCCGCGTCAGACTCGGACGCCACCCGCATCGACCGCTCAGCGGCCAGTGCCTCCGCATGAGCGGCCTCAGCCTGCTCCAGCTGCAACGCCAGGAGATGGCTGCGCTCTGCTGCGAGCTCGGCGGCGTGCTGCGCGCCCTTCAGCGCGTCCTGGCCTGAGTCGTACAGCGACTTGAGCGTCTCCAGCTCTGCATGCACGCCCTTGGCCTCGGCACGTGCAGCGGCCAGTGCGGCCTCCAGCCCTGCCACCTTGGCCTGCAGCACCTGTTGCAGGGGACAGGCAGGAGGAGAGCAGGGGTTTGTGCAAGCAGCACTCCCTTGTCATTGTCAGGCTTCCCCGAACACCCATTCAGGTCCCATGCTGTGTTTCCAAGCGAGCCAGCCTCAGGCTCGACAGCCGCCAGCCAGCCATGGCAGCACACCAAGCCCCTCCCCCTCCCCTGGATCACACACCTTTGTGCGGTCTGCTGTGAGCCGCTCGCGTTCGGCTGCCGACGCTGCGCGAGCTTCTGCGTCCATGATGCGCGCATTCAGCGTGCGCTCCGCCGCTGCCCACGCGTCGCTTTGTGCATCCGCTGCCGCCTGCATCGCCTCCAGCTGCCGCAGCAGCGGCCGCGTGGCGTCAGGCAGCTTGGCGGATAGCTCCTGGTGGCGCAGCTCCGCGGCCTGTGGGGACCGGGGCGGGCACGTGTGCGCATGAGGCTTTGCGGGACACGTTGGCCATGTGGGGCATCCGCACAGGTTCATGTGGAGGGAGGGGGTCATGCCCGCCACCAGTTGTGAGCATAATTGCAGGTGGGGTACAGGTGGGTATATACTGTAGTGTGTGGGCTCATTTGGCTGGATGCTGGCATACAAGGACCTGGGAACAAGTGTTCATGGACACCGCTGCCAGAACCCAGCGCCTCCCCAGGCCCCGCCGCCCCACCGCGAACCACATCTGCACCTGGAAGCGGCGCTCCAGGTCCGCAATGTCCTGCTTCAGCATCTCCTCACGCAGGTCTGCTGCCTGCCGCTGCCGGTCCAGAGCCTCACGCAGCTCCACCACCGTCTCCCCCAGCGCCTCGCACCGCGCCTCCGCCTCCTTCAGCCGCCGCGCCTGAGGGTGGTTGCACGCGGGTAGTGGGGCAACTGGGTGAGGGGGTGAGCGCTACAGGGAAGGAATATTGACAGAGCTGCTTGTGACGAGAGCTGGTGGTTCATGTCAGGTGTACCCTGCATCATCACCGCCATGCCATCCCTGGCTGTGGCGTGACGAGCACACCTTGCTGCTGCCCGCTCGCTCCATCCCCAGTCCCGCACCTGCCCTGCTGCCGCTGCCTCCCGTGCGCGCTCCTCCGCCTCAGCCGCCTCACTGCGCGCCTTGTGCACCGCCGCGTCCAGGTGCGCGCGCTGCACCTCCAGCTCCGCCTTGGCCTGCTCCTGTGCCGCCGCCAGGTCGCGCTCCAGCTTGGCCTTGGCCTTGCGCAGTGCCTCAGCCCCAGCCTCCTCAGCTGACAGCTTGGACACGAGCCTGTAGGTGGGGTGATGGGGCAGGCAGACGTCCGGGGCCCTTGATCATCGACACCACGATACCATCCGGGTGTGGGCACTGTCACTCAAGCTTGGTGAAACCATGCCGGACTTGCCGAAACGCACAGGAGCACCACAGCACAGGGTGCACTCTCCCCAACATGCCACTCTCCAGCTTCACCCACTTGTCACGCTCCGCCTCCAGCTCCTTGACCTGCTGCCGCAGCTTCTTGATCACACCCTCCAGCTCCGCCTGCTTGCTGGCCAGCTTCTCACCCTCCTCCATCACCTGGGGGAGGGGATGGTGATGCGTTTAGAGGGGTGAGAGTGTGCACGCGCACAGCACAGCACATGGGTGTGCCTACCACTGCTCCCGGTCCCAGCATGGTCTGCTATGCCTGCTGCAGGCACCGCCAACTTCCGCCTGCATGAGCTGCATGCACAACCCAGCTGAACGCTGCACCCACCGACTGGGGCCTCCCTCAGCCCCCTCACTGCACCCATCACCGCCATCCCATCATCAAGCCCACACACGATGCACCTGCTTAATGATGCCATCCTTTTCGCGCAGCAGTGCGCTGTAGTCGTTCAGCTTCTCATTGCCACGCTTCAGTGCGTCACGCTCCTTGGTCAGCGCATAGACCTGGCACAATAGGCAAGCATTGTCAGAGAAATGTGTTTGCTGATCTTCATGGCCCCTCCCAAACCACCCACATACAAACACACAGCCCTGACCCCAGTGCGGCCAAAGTGAGGCATGTGGGCCTGCATTGCACGTGAATGATCAGCACCGCAACATGCATCACCATACACAGCCCCACATGCACACCTTGCGGTCTGCCGCAGCTAGCCGCGTCTCGAACTCAGAGCGCATGTCCTCCAGCTCCTTCTCGCTGATCTGCGCACGCTGTAGGCACAGCTGCTCGTTCTTGTCCTGCAGCTGTGCGATGACCTGCTGTAAGTCTGACATCTGCTGCGCCTGCCGGAGCAGTTGCGCCTCTCGGGTTGTCATTGCAGCATGCAGCTGGCGTACAAGCTGCCTGGCCTCCTCAGGCCCCATAGTATCTAACCCATCCAGGCTGGCGCCCCATGAGTGGTCAGGGGGTGTGCCAGCTGTCGAGGTGGAGGCGGCTGCAGCAGACACGATGGTGGCTCCAGCATCATACACCCCAGGCGGTGTCGCGTGCGTGCCATCTTTGGCAGCGTGTCCCTCGCCCTCCTTGGCAGCAGGAGAGCTGGACGAGCTTGTATGCCTCAGTGTGCTGCTGGTGCTAGTGCTGGCTGCCGAGCTGTCACCCATGGGAGGCTTGGGAGGTTTCCCAGACATGCTGGGGGCGCTAGAAGAGGGCGCAGCTGTGCTGCCATGTAACCGCTCTTGCTTGTCTAGGAGGTGTGCACCTGCTGATTGCTCACCGCCATCGTCACGCACTGCTCCCCCACCGTTGCTATGTGAGCTCCCCTGTTGGAGCGACCCTTCGCCTCCATCTTCATCAGGTGCTTCACGTGTGCCCAACGGCAAGTGCCCGACCAAGGTGTCCCCTGTAAAGCCAACATCATCAATTTCATCCCAGCCACCACCCGCTGTGGGGGGCTGTGCTGCATGAGCCACAGCTTCCTGACTGGGTCCTGCTTCCTGCGCATCAGCGGGCTGCAGCACAGCTGCAACCCTGGCATGCTCATGCTCTTGCGCACGCGGATGCGGATGCGGCTCCGGCTGCAGAGGAGCAGCCTGCTGTTCACCAGCCGGTGCAGCCTTGGCTGCTGGCTGTGCCTCCACATCTCCTTGCCGTGCAGCAGTGCTCGAGCTATTGGCACTCCGCAAAACCTTCTTAACCACCTTCTTAACCACTTTTTTCTTGACTGGCGCGGCTGCTTCCTCCGTGATGGCAGTGCCGTTGCCATCTAGCCGCGCTGGTGTTGCTTGCACAGCAAAGTCCGAATCCCCGATCTCACCAAAGCCCTGGATGGTGGAACAAATGTTTTCCAGCTTGAAATTATAATCGTTGAATTACATTTTGATCTGCATTGCGCAGAGACTGTAATGTACCTTGTTCTGAGAGCTGACCCCTACCTTGCCATCCGCGACTGGACGCTCCCCTGTCTCTGATTGCCTGGTAGACGTTGATTTTGAGCCAGGTTTTGAGTTCCTGCCCTCAATACCAAGTGCATTGTCAACAGATTTTTCTAAGTCTGCTTTAGCCTTATTTAATGCCTCCCCAAGCAAATCTCCAAGCTGAGAGAACATAATGCTTGCACTTGATCTACATGGGATCGCTCATTTGGGGCTATCGCCTCAGGATTGTAGCACACATATCTACGTAGCGAAGGTGTACGCATCGGCCTCGTTGCACGAAGCACCCATCCTCCTCATTCCTCACAGTTTACAAATCTATCTGCCTTTACCCAAGCGATCGTTTTTTAGTCACTTGCTGCTCAACCCGCTCCAGTATGATTAACTGTAGCCGCATCAATGCAGGAACATATTCTGCCTTGCATTATGTTGCACCAATCGTTGCAAGGCCAGCCTGCAGGCACCCTTTTCTAAATCAGCTCAGTAAGCCAGGGGCCTGGAGGCAACTACACAATGGCTATCGGCACAGTCAGCATGCAAATCGGGCAGCTGAGCCGCCCAGGTGCGCTCTGTGTGGAATGCACAGAGTATGTGTATGGATGACGCCAATGAACTTGATACTTGAACATGCACCGTACAAACGCCCATAGCTCTGTGAGAGTGTGCACCTGTGCCTGTGCTCCAACAGGGCATCAGGATCTGGTAGCATCGCGCAGCCAGCGCAACCTGCTGGGTCACCAGCCGCCTTCAACCCATTCATCCGGGTGGTGCTGCCCACTGCGGCAGCATTGCTGCTGTGCAACATGGACCGAATCTGCCTCTCCGTAGCCATCATCCCAATGTCCCATGAGTTTGGGTGGCCTGCCAGCTTGCAGGTGCAGTCATGCGTGCTGGTGCTGCATCGCACACGAGGCTATGCGCTTTGGGTTTACCATGCACAACTGCTGTCAGAAGTATGTTCATGAGGCACAAACAAATCGTAACTGCATGTCAGTTTGATGCGGCAACTTATGGGACCCAATGCATCTTTGCGCGTGCAGGGTGTGATCCAGTCAGCATTCCTGTGGGGCTACATGGCCACCCAGCTCATCGGTGGCTCGCTGGCAGACAAGTATGGTGGCAAGCTTGTGCTTGCATTTGGTGTACTGTGGTTCTCAGTTGCCAGCGTACTGCTGCCCGCCGCGTTGTCGCCAGCAGTCGTGGCCGCAGGCCTCACAGTGCCAGCCATCCTGGCTGCACGCTGCGCAGTGGTACGTGGCACTGCTGGATGGTATATGTAAGCTAGTAAGCGTACCTGGGCTGCGCTGATTTCAAGCGTTATTGCCTTGGTCTCCTGCCCTCCTTTTGATAGGCCCCAGCTGCATCAGGATGCCTCCTGCCAAAGGTCGTGTGGTGCACCGCTGCTCAAATGCCCGGTGGTAGGCATTAGAGATGTCGCCCTTGTGTGGTGCACTGGTGCGGTGTGCAGGGCCTGGGGGAGGGTGTGGCACTGCCGTCCATGAACAACCTGGTGGCCACCTACATCCCCAAGGACCGCAAGGCACAGGCACTGGGCATGTGCTTCTCAGGGTTCCACACGGGTGCGGGCATGCTTGCTTGTTGGCCGCACTGCATGTTCTAATCTTGCATGTGATGCACACCTTGTGCGTGTAGTTTGTTTTGCTCGAGGTTCATGGTGACCAGGCGCAGTGGCACTGGCGCAATCCTGACCTTTGCTGGGGATTGCTGTGGTGAACCGCTTGCAGGCAACCTGGCTGGCCTGATCCTATCGCCCATCTTGCTGACTACATTTGGCTGGCGCGCGCTGTTCTACATCTTTGGCTTGCTAGGCCTGCCACTGCTGGCTCTGTGGATGGCAGTGGTGCCTGACAAGCCAGCTACAGCGGCTGCAACACCAGCCACCCAAGGCAGCGATGCTAGCGGGGGCACCAGAGGTGGCAGTACAGATGCAGCAGCTACACCATCGAAGCCGATCAGTGTGTGGAAGCTGATGTCCAAGGCAGCTACCTGGGCCATCATCATTGTCAACATTGTCAACCATTGGGGCTACTTCATCTACCTCAACTGGATGCCGACTTATTTTGTCAAGGTGCGTGCTGATGGTATGTGATGAGAGGGTTCATGTGGGCTTGCCTTCTTGGCATTGTGGAATAAGCCGCAGCATGTGCCAATTTGTCCCCGTGTGTTCATGAGGTACACACGCCGCTCAACAGCCAGCACACAGTGGCAGCCCCAAGCTCTGTTTATGACTGTCCCGCATGCCATTCCATGTACCACTTGTTCAGGCTCTGGGTTTTGATCTGCGCGCCTCATCCTTCATGGCGTTCCTGCCATGGCTGGTCATGGCCATTGGCAGTTCTCTGTCAGGCCTGCTGGCAGACAGCCTGGTGCGGCGTGGCATGGACGTGACAGCGGTGCGCAAGGGCGTGCAGACGGTGGCGTTCCTGGGGCCAGCAGCCGCACTGCTGGCGCTGTCACAGCCGGGACTGTCGCCTCAGACAGCTGTGGTGCTGATGACCGTGGCGCTGGGTACGACTTCTTTGGGCCAGGCCGGCTTTGTGGCAAACATGTCAGACATTGCACCGCGACAGGCGGGCCAGATGTTTGGGCTGTGCAACACGTTTGGCTCCCTGTCAGGCATCATCGGGGTCACAGCCGTGGGGTTCATTGTGGAGGCCACACACTCTTTCACACCTGTGTTCCAGCTCACTGCTGCACTGTACGTGATTGGCACGGTGGTGTGGCTGGCGCTGGCCACTGGGGAGCGCGTGTTCGACTGAGTGATGCAAGGTATGCCTGCCGGGAGGGTGCTGTGGGTGAAAGACAACAGCCAGATTGCCATGATAGCGTTGCCATCGGTGGGGTCTCAAGATGCTTTGCTGACTGAACAGATGTAACACCACTAAAAGCAGTTTCCGTGCGATAGCCCGTTTTTGCGATTGCTGAAGATCACCATCACGGCACAATGCCAAGCCACCACATGCTGCAAGATACACTCAGATGGCGCTGCCTGAGCACAGCACGTATCAAGATTCCTTTTTGTCGCTGGCTGCCGAAGTGGCAGCTGTCCTCTTGGCTGCGTCTGCTGCCTCCCGCTGCGCAGCCATCTCCTCTTGGAACTTCTGGTACTTGTTCTTGTGCACCGTGCCAGGCGCAGTGGCCAAGTAGTAGATGAGGCCACCAGCAATGGCCACATTCTGCAGCGACAAACAGCAAGTCATGTGCGATTACAAATGTGCTCGACCGCTGCAGCTTTGTAAACCCAGCAACACAGAGCATCGTTCCACGTGTGCTTGGCATCTCCAGCTGCTATGATGTGGCCATGCCATGCAGGCACATGTCAGGCATATGTATCCCGACAAGTTTATGCCACCTGCACGCCACAAGACAGCGCCCGACACACCTTCATGAAATGAACCATCTGCTCTTGCATGTGCAGTGGGCTGGCGGCATAGTCCCAGAAGTTATGCCTGTAGCAGTGCAAGGCACAGCATAGAAGATGTGCGTTTGGCTGCAGCACAAATATTGTGCGCCTGTTCCTTGACTTGCGACCTAGATTTTCTGTACAGCCAGCAACCCTTGTGCCATGCACTGCACCGGCACTGGTGCTGCCTGCTGCAGGCCCACTCACATCACCAGAGATGTGGGGATGAGGTAGAACACCTGCGTGCATCACCCATGCGCCACAGCAAAGTGCAGCACTCAGCTGCAAAACTTCAAGCCGTGAACAGGATTAGCAGCATTATGGCCACAAGTCCATTGATGACGCATTGACGCACCAGCACTTGCGCCCCAAACCGGATGTCCGCCACGAACAAAAGCGCACCCAGGAACTCAGCTGTTGCTGAGGTGAGAAGGATGCGGGGGTAGATTGCCTGCACCATGCCAGCACACAGTTACGCCACAAGGCCTTAAGGGCCACCGACGTGAGAAACCAACACATGCAATGCATGACATGCTTGCGTACACCATGCAAGCAACCACCCCCTCTCACCTTAGGGATTCCCAGGTTAAACCCTGTAAGGTCCTTCACAGTTGTTTGGAACCGATCTAGCTTTGGTGTCAAGTGTGCCATCATTGGGCCACCCGTGTCTTTGTCAAAGGAGCTAAACTTAGCCATGGCGCTAGCCATAAAAATGCCGCATATCAGAATCCGGCCCAGTGTTTGTGCAGGCTTCACGGGTGGTGAGTCGCGGGGCTGTGCACGTGAGGGCGACATACTTGTACGGAATTAATCAGGCTAGCAGTAGCCAGGAAAACCAAAGAACAACAGCACACAGATCACGTGTCAACGAAAACATGACGAATGACAAGTGTGCGGTGCAAGCGGCCGGTGATACGTAATTCGTTGAACTGCGTCCTAGCATTGCATTCCCGAAGCTGCGCAGCTGCGAAAAGATTGGTCCATTTCTGGGAGCTTAGAGGCCTGTCCAGCTGCTGACGATTTAAATAAATTGAACATTGTACAGTAGTCGTTGTTATCTCTCTTCCGCACGTGGGACTCCCGCACACACAAGTCAGCCCTCACGCGCGCCGTTTTCCAAGATGGCTGAGGAAGGAGGAGAGCAGCAGAAGACGCAGGAGTACCAGCTACAAAACCCTCACAGCTACAAGATCATCAGCAGCTACATGGATGAAGCTTTCGAGCTGGATGCCATTAACACTGCATTGATAGCTGTGGACAAGTACAAGCAGCTCAAGGTGCAGGGCTGCTGTTTGATGTTGACTTTTTTGCGACGTGCATGGCATGCATGCATACATATCCAACCAACATATGCCCTTGCATCATGAGGGTATGTTGATGCATTTATGGTTGCGCCTACACTCCACACAGGACATTGCATTCTACATCAAGCATGAGTATGACAAGAAGTATCCTGGCAGTGGGAAGGCAACAGAAGGCGTGTACCATGTCGCAGTTGGCAAGAGTTTTGCAAGTACGTCACAACAGCACAGGGGCTTGGCATAGTCATGATGCACTGCCTTGCACCAAATGCACTCCCGGAACCATACAAATTCACGAATCTGGTTCATTCTGGGTGCTGCTTGGTGACCGTCCGTGAATGTTGCAGGTGCAGTGAGCCACGAGACACGGCAATTTATCCATCTTAAAGTGGACACGTACCACATCATCCTGTGGAAAAGCAAAGACACGCCATTCCATGTGTCAGAATGATCAGCAGGCACGGGGTGCGATCAGGTGCATCATTTCGCTCATAAGGGGTCCAGGACGAGAAACCTGCATCTGGCCTCCCCTGGACTTCCATCAGCTGGCGTGTATTAATGAGGTGGCCACTGCAAAGCGCCTGCACCTCCAGGCACAGGCTGTAAGGGCAAAGTCATACCAGGGCGTAGCTTGGTACTATTGGTGCATTTCTGCCGTAACCCAGTACGATGCACGCCCGCGCTCTCAGCCAGCTAGATGGTGAATGGGAGGCGGTAAAAGTTTTCCATTCTGGGACACCCTGGCATAATGTGTTGCAAGCGCTCGCTCGCGTACCCGCATGAGTGGACGAGGGCTCGGCAAACAGCATGTAAGGAATCAATGCTCACCCTCTTATCAACAGCTGGTCAGCTGCAGCTTGCCTATGCCCTATGTGCTTGCCCTATGCGCTGCATGCGTTCACATGCCCTCACGGCATCACTGGTTGTGCTTCACAAGTTGCGGCTGTCCAGTTTCTCTCAGCGTTTGAGTTGATAGTATCCTGTTGGCATTACAGAGAGCTGAGGGCCTGCGCACCTACTATTGTTTTTCAGGCTGCACATTCAAACAGCGACTGCTTCAATTTAACTGCACAAAGCAGTTCCTTGCGCTAGAGCTGACTGTTTTGAGCACGATGTCACCTTGAGAATTTTGTTGAAGGCAACAAAGGCTGAGCATGGATTCAGAGGCGAAGAAGCGCATTCGGTAAATGGTCTTGCCATTGTTGTTCTGAAAGGGCTGCAACCCAGGCCTCAGCTGGTTTTCTTCCTCGTGCAGGCTCATCATCCGGCAGGTTCACCCGGACCTGTTCGTGAACAATCCATATGAACGCCAATGCAACTCTGAATCGCTCAAGGTGTGGAGTCGCTCTAGCATCACTTGGTAGCAAGACTGAGCCTGAGCCAACCCTCACAACCACAACCCTTGTGGAATTTACGGCGTTTGCAGAACCTTAATACCTATGTGGATGAGCTGTCAAAGGGCCGAGTGCCCAGGCCAACGCGTCTGGAGTTTTTCGTGCGTGAGAATGCTCAGCTGCGCAAGGTGGAGGCCCAGCTGTCCTCCAGCGGCAGCCTGTCCCCGCTCTTCTTTGCATTCGGCCTCATCTCGGCTGATGAAATGCGCGCCACTGACACCCAGTCGCTGGCGAACGACACGAACATGCTAGCATGGCTTCAAGATCAGGTACAGGAGGCTGTGCGCACTGCCGAGAAGCATGACGTATTCAAGTGGCACATCAGGCGCTTAAAGAATTCGTTGGAGGAGAAGTTTCAGCTGGCAGCTGTACAGGTGCGGTATTGCACGTATCTGCAGCGATGCACGTCACCACATGCACACCTGTTACAGCACGGGCCAGTGTGAGGATGTTGATGCTGCAGAGGTCCCCTGGTCAACACGTCAAGCATACCGCTTGCAAACGCCATGCGGGCGCAGGTGGGCGCCGAGTACGCCGTCAGCCTACTGGAACAGGAGAGGCAGGTGGAGGCTTTGAAAGTGCTGGAGTCGGGGCTTCAGGCTGTTGCAATGGAGAAAGGGCCGCAGGCGTTTGAGGGGCTCACAGTGCAGGTGTGTCTGTGCGTGCAATGCAGTTCCTCCGTGGTGCCATGTCCAGGCTACATCGTGTGCATGCAGGCCACTGGGCACTGTGCAGGCTTGAGCTCCTGGAGCTCCACTTGTGCTCATGCACATGCTATTGCGGCTGCAGCTGTACCACCCCAGCTCCTGCCCACAAGAGGTGCACAGCTTTGTCGAGATGAACGGCACGTTCAACATGAGGACAACGTACATGAAGCCGTATGTGGGCGACGACGGTGCACTGCACTTGGTGGCTGACCGTGAAACCATCAATGAGCAGCTGATGGGGTTGGACCTGAGCCGCGCGCGGATGCTCACACAGGTGGGGGGGCATGCCCACAAGCATGTAGCGTGGGCATCCATATGCATGTGCAGCCAGTGGGTCATGTCACTTGTGACCATGGCTTGCTGCAGGCTGCTTGTCCTACAGCACGCTTTGCTCCACGCCGTGTGATGATCGCGAGAGGTGTGACATTGCTCTAAGTGTGTTTGGCTGCTGGCTGTCGCTGCGCACAGGTGTCGTTCTTCTGGCTCAAGCGTGTGCGTGACCTCACACCAGCCGTCACGCAGCTGCTGGGTGTGCGCAGTGTGTGGTGCGATACGAAGACGGAGCACAACAGCCAGAAGTTTGTCATTTGGGCGGGCTACCTGCTGGAAAAGAAGTGGGTGATAGGGGTGGCTTGCGGGGCGGTGCTGGTGGGGATGGCACCATTGCAGTGGCACTGGCACTGGCAGTTGCAGCTGGGGTGCAGCCATGTGCACTGTGATGGCACAACCAGCTGCTCCAAGGTGCAGGCACGAGCAGTGTGCTGTGCCTGGTTCCTTGTGGCACGCACGCACTTATGCGCGGCTGGTTCATGAACCTGATGGGCAAACTTGGTTGTGCATCGTAAGCATTCTTTCATTGCTCTCGCCCGCGCAGGGAGGAGATCACATCCATGCTGCAGGGCCGCAAGTTCTCCTTCTCCATCATCGTGCACGCTGACCCCCAAGGCCCGCTCATCAATTTCCACCAGTCATCGCCCATCCTCAACGTGCGCTCAGACTGCCCGCCCTCCCACCTGCTTGAGTTCCTGGTGTCGGAGGGCGGCGTGCAGGCCAGCGCGGCAGCCAGTGAGGTGCACAGCTCACGGCAGCGCGAGGAGGCGCTGCTGGAGCGCGTGCGGCAGGTGCGCTGGGCGTGTGGGCGCATGGTTGGACGGGTTGGAGGGGGGGTTGGGAGGGGAGGGAATGGTCGTCTGAGTGAGCAGGAGCAGACAGTGACGTTGAAGGGCAGGGACGAGGCTGGAGTAAAACGGGCTGGCTGGTGTTGGACTTATCGGTCAATGCAACCTGGACACATGGGCTCCCATGTGGTATGACGTGGTCTGCTGCACTCTTCATCAGTGTGTCAGGGTGCTTCAATTATGCCGAACACGCACCTGGCATGCATGCTGTGCTGCATCCATGTGCAGGCGTTTGAGGCCAAGTGTGTGATCAAGATTTGCATGAATGACAAAGTGGTGGAGGGCGCGATGCGGTTATTGGAGCACAGCGAGGTCATCAAGCAGGCGGTGGACCTGCGGGGGGCATGCATCGCGCTGGATGATTGCTATGAGGTCTGGGACTCAGGCTTCATCTCCATCCCCTACAACTTCAAGATCCAGGAGCTGTCCAGCATGGTGCGCATGCTGCAGGCAGGCGGGCGGCCAGGGGACGCTGCTGGGGCCACCACCCCTGCAGCCAGCACATCTGCGCCTGGGGCTCCGACAAACGGCACAGTGCCTGTGCCCCGGCAAGCCACACCCACAGCTGCCCGTGCTGCAGCGGCGACACCGGCAGGGGCGCGCATTGCGACACCTGCTGCAGCACGAGCACACGGTGCACCACCAACAGGTGTGCGCGCGAATGGAGTACCAACAACAACACGAGTGGTGTCACCTGCAGCCGCACGAGCAGCGCGGGCAACCCCCACGGCAGTGCGGGGCACTCCCACTGCAGCCCGGCCGGCAACACCTGCACCAGCGACGGCTGCCAATGGCACAGGCCTGAATGGCATGCATGGTGCGCCTGTGCCTGGGCCATCTGCCGTGCATCACGCCACACGCGGCGTCAGGGCAGATGGACACAGCCCAGCCATTGGGCGGCAGGCAGCGGGCTCAGCAGGCGCATGGCACACACCACAGCCACACAGGCTCACACCCCAACCGCGGGCAACCGCTGCAGGCAGGCCAGACGGCACACCTCAGCCGGCATATGGCAAGAGGTCCGGCGTTGTGCGCCCCGTGTACGCACCACGGGGTGGTGTGTCACCACAGGCGGCTATGCGCCGCAATGGCAGCATGGGTCGTGCCATCATGCGTCTGCTGTAGCTTGCAAGGCACACATACTTTTGACAGGAGCCGCCTGCTGGTTGTGCCAACAATGTACTCATATCGATATGGTGTTCTACATGCACAAGTATACGGTTGCCCCCGCTTCAAGCCTCCGACTGACCCTAGGCTTCTTGACATTTGGTTTCTGCGATTTCATGCTTCTCAAGTGAAGCAACGCACCCTTCGTTCCCATTATTTGCTGGCTTGTGTTGGCGTGTGATGGCTGGGAGCGCAGTGTACGTGACCGTCAGGATGGTTGGGTTCACCTGTGTTGTGCGTCGGTCCCTTTTCTATCAGCGTTGAGTCAGGTTTGAAGCAGCGAAAGCCTTGCATTCCAGAGGTTGTGGTGTGTGTGTAGTTCTGGTGATGTGGCAGGATGATGGGTGCGTGGAGCATGTCGATGGCGTGGTAGTTTGTGCACTGATGAGTGTGAGTGGCTTGGAGGGTGTGAGCTGCGAGCGTTGTAAACAACCTTGGGAGCTGCAGGCTTGCAATGTCCTTACACTTTGTTGTGTAAGCAATGTATCGCCACATAACATCAGTTGCGCTCTGGCTTGGGACCGGGATCACCCTAACAGCATACAGTGCGGCGCAGTGACAATCAGCAACTAGGAGGGCAATCAGCATCGCTGTCGTCAGTTGTACTTCTGACAAGCGCATACACCCAGATCACAACATCAAAAGCATAGATTGCTCATCACCCCAGCTACTGAGCCCACAACGACTGGCATTTTGTGCCAGTTCAGATCTCATAACACCACACAGCCTCATCACTGACAACTGTTGCGACAGGCTGGGCTGCTGTGAGCCGACGTGCATAATCATGCACCCAGTTCTCCTGCCGCACCGTCTCCACTGCTGACCTGCAGCGCCGCTGCCGCACCCACTGAATGGCTGCTTCCGAAGTGTGCACAACTCCCAGCCGCAACAGTACACATGCTGCCATCAGTCCGGCCCTGCCCACGCCTCCCCTGCGGCCAGTGCAGCAACACGTGATGGTGGCCTTGTTGAGCTGCTGCACATAGCTCCTACTATGCAGGCGGTCCACAGGCAGCCCAGCTGTACAGGCCATGTGCAGGTGTCACACCCTCAGGCACACAGGAGCATCATGACCGCCAGGCGCCAGCCACACACCGGCAGTGCATCGCCACCACCTGGCCCGCTCGCAGCATGTCAGCTATCTGTTGAATGGCTGCGTCAGCCGTTGCCACGTCCTCAGGTGGTGCCATCTCAATAATAGGGTGCTGCAGGAGTTGAAACCCAGCTGCCATGACATCACGCGCATAGGTACGCAAGCGGTAGCTCTGCGAGCAGAAGGATTGGTCGATGTGGGCTCTGTGGTTCAAATGCATGCCAGAGCCATCCATCACTGAAGGACACCAACAGCTGCTTGACCAAGGGGCACCTGAGTCCCATGCACTCACTTCAACTTAGCACGCATGCAGGACTTATGCGCCTACAAAACATTGAGGCAGCAGATGCTGCAGCTGCAGTGGCAACGGGCCGTTTGTTGTCAACATAGGCGCACCCGCAGCTCAGCATCATTCAAGAGGCACACTATGGCAGTGACATGGTGCTGTAGCCGCAGAGTTTGCAGATCTAATGTCAAACTGCGGTCATGGCGCACACCACTGCGGACCACCGCCTTGCCTGTATGGCACGCAGGGGTCATTCAAGTGCAACTCATGTCGTACAAGCTGTTGTTTGGTGCACAGCGCATCAAGCAGCCACTAGACCACATTGCAACTGGCAGATACGACTCTAGCTTGCTCTGAGGCTGCTGTCCAGGCATTCTACAGCCGATCAACCCATACCCGGGCAGAAGCACAGGCCCAAGCGTCCCGTGACTGCTTGCGCATCTTCAGCTCCCAACACCCATGAGATGGTGATGGGATGTGTTTCGCTCGTCACAGTGCGCAAGCATGTCGTCTCAACTGCCCTCTGCCCAACTGCGCCAGAGGTGGGGCGTGTCCACATACAGCCACACTGCCTGGCTGTTCAACCCAGCGCTATGCATGCTGCACATGCGGCATCATGATGTGATCGCACAGGTATGGCAAATGTCAAGACCAAACCATTGACCTGGATACAGGGCATGCATTGGTACTGCGAGGGGACGCAGCATGAGCAGCGGCACACTCACTCATCATTGCACTCCCAGTGAAGAGCTGTTTCTGCTTTCGCTGCATCGTGCGACCCTAGCAGCAACATGGCCGCTCTGACCGGCAAGACCACTGCTTTCACCACCAGCCGTGCTCGGTGTGTTGCGGTTCGTGCGATGGCTCAGGCGACCATGTCTAAGCAGGACCAGCTGAAGCAGCAGGCTGCTTGGAAGGCTGTGGAGTACGTGAAGAGCGACATGGTGGTTGGCCTGGGCACTGGCTCCACTGCTGCTTTCGCTGTGGATCGCATCGGCCAGCTGATGAAGGAGGGCAAGCTGAAGAACATCATCGGCGTGCCTACCTCCATCCGCACCTATGAGCAGGCGAAGGCCCTGGGCATTCCCCTGGCCACTCTGGATGAGCAGCCTCACATCAACGTTGCCATTGACGGTGCTGACGAGGTGGACCCCAACCTGGATGTGGTGAAGGGCCGCGGTGGTGCCCTGCTGCGCGAGAAGATGGTGGAGATGGCGTCGGATAAGGTGGGACAGGGTTTGCCAGCTGTTGCATCACTCGTAGCAGGATCCAAACCATCCGCGTCCCGCAAAGTTGCATGCTCAATTGCAGGCATTTGGCCCTGCAGTACATGAAGTACCACCCATGCCGCCATGGAGCCCATGCGTGCTTGCTGCCTGCTGCACTGCAGTTTGTGTGCATTGTGGATGACTCCAAGCTGGTCAGCGGGTTGGGTGGCTCCAAGTTGGCCATGCCTGTGGAGATCGTGCAGGTGCGGACAGTGGCAGTGCCTTCTGCTGGGGCCATTCAGCCACAACAATGTGAATGTGCATGCACATGCTCCAGCTATGATGCGATCGCCATATGGCGCACGCCACATTTGGGAAGTACTTCAATAATGTGTACTTCGATGCAGCACAAGTTGCAACAACAGCGGTCTCATCTACGGCAACCATGCCAAGCACGATGAAGTTACCTAATGATTCTGCACATGCTTGCAGTTCTGCCACAAGTACACTCTGGAGCGGCTGAAGAAGCTGCCTGAGGTGGCTGGCTGCGAGGCTAAGCTGCGCATGGATGGCGACAAGCCCTATGTCACTGACAACTCCAACTACATCGTCGATCTGTACTTCCAGGTGCGTGCAATTATATGGTGCAGGGGCAGCAGGCAAGGTCACTGTCGATGTCATGCGCGTGACCAGTGCATCTGCATGGACTTGTGCAGCTAGGCAGCAGAGCGGCTGCGGCATTAGGCCTGGTAGCTTAGCCACAACATCGTTACGTGCAGCATGCACAATTAATGTCAGGAGAGTGACGAGGCAGTCACTGCTTCTTATTGCCTGGGCCTGGGTCCCGCCTCAGCACCAGTCACACCATGCACACCCGTGCTGCAAGCACACAGGCCCACATACGAAATGATGGTGAATGTGCGTGTACCAAATGTGCCTCGCAGACCCCCATCAAGGACTCACACGCGGCGTCCAAGGCCATCCTGAACCTGGAGGGTGTGGTGGACCACGGCCTGTTCCTGGACATGGTGGATGTGTGCATCATCGCCGGCCAGGACGGTGTGGAGGTGAAGGAGCGCAAGAAGTGAATGACGGCTCATGCTGCACTGCAAGGCAGCTGCGCCATTGCTATGCCACGTGCTAGGCTCTGATGGCTGCAGCAAACAGGCTGTGGGGCGACTAGCTGTTCCATGGGCAGCTGCTGCATGAGGAATAACTCGGGGGTTTGGGGGTTGGCTGGAGGATATGTTCGGGGCACACACGACTAATTCTTGCACCTGGAGTTTTCCCAGTCCGGGTCTGGTTTTGGTCCACCGAGGCACAAGTATGCTACTGTCATGCACTGTCAGCCTTGAGGTGATGTCGTGTGTGATTCACCGAGATCAGTCACTGAGGATCATGGCAAGGGCGGTCTGCAGCACTGAAAGCCACAGTACAGCACAAGGCTGCGCATCAAGGCTGCGGCACTCCCACCTTGGCGGCTTCCTCTTATGGCATTGGTGGTCAAGTCAGTACGAGTCATGTCTCACAACCATCAGCAAATGCAGCCCTGAGCCAATGGGCCTACAGACATGGCACAAGGTGCAGGCAGATGATACAACTCGGTTGGCAGGTCCGGCTTGTGGTGGACACAGGAGAATGCAAATATGGCCTGTGGTTCTATGGCATGCCCTTGGATGTTAGGGATTGAGAGGATCCTGATGGAGGAGCTTTGAGACCTGTTATCATACTCTCTAACAGTTGTCAGTTTCTCATCAGTGAAACAAAGTCAGCCACCGTCGGCTGCCAATACTAATAGAAAACATGGCTAGCAAATTGAGCATCATCGCAGGTTTGTAACCTAGGTAGTATTGCGTCAGCTTGAAATGAGTCTGAGCCGCTGTACTGTTTCCCGGCGCAGGCAACGAAAATGCGAGGTATCATGCCGGGACGCAAGCGTTCTTTGACGTCTTGCGCGATCTGGCATGTGGGAACCCTGGTCCTGATGCAGATGCAGAGGAGTGGAAGGCTGCTAGCAAGCTGTTCAAGTAAGCAGCAGCACGTAATGCACCTTCTGTTTGAGTGTGGCCATGCAAGCAACATGTCATGGGCGCTGCAAGCATGCTGCAAGCACCCAGCCATGCTGTACATGTAGTACATGCTCACGCACTGGCGGATGCAGGTGGGACCACGATGTGGTGGTTGCACGCGCTCCTGGCCGCTTGGATGTGATGGGCGGCATTGCTGATTACTCTGGCTCGCTCGTGCTGCAGATGCCTATCCAGGAAGCATGCCATGTGGCACTGCAGCTGCAGGAGCCGGGGCCATCAGGTAGCAGCAGTATGACATACCAGCCACCCCGTTGCTACACTGCTGTCTGATGCTGCAGAACTGGGGGCTGCATTACGGGGCTGCATGCACTTTGATCATTGCACCAACAGGCTGCAGAACCAGCATACAACACTGACGTGCGCCAATGCAGCTTGCGATGGGCGCCAAGCACTGTGCACCCTGCGCGACGCGTGCTACGGCCCCTTGCAGGTGCCACCCTGTCCATTGTTTCCTTCCACGCGGATGGCGAGCACCGTGTGCCCACCTTCATGACCCAGATGTCCACCCTGTTCCCTGGTGGCAGCCCGATGCCTTATGCTGATGCACAAGCCCTGTTCAAGGTGTGGGCACACCACATGTAGCGGTGCTGCTCGCCGTGGCCCACCTTCTTGTGCAGCCCTGCTGCCACATAGGATCTACCACATCCGGCTGGCAGCGTTCCCATGATGTGCTTGTGCTTTGGAGGCCCATTTTATAGTGTCACATGTGAGACCCTGTGCTGCAGGCTGACCCCAAGGGCCATTGGGCTGCGTATGTGGCGGGCTGCCTGCTTGTGCTTGCTCGCGAGCGGGATGTGGCGCTGGCTGACCGCAGTGTGGTGATCCTAGTGTCCTCTGATGTGCCTGAGGGTCGGTGCGATAGTATGGGGTGTGAGTTCTGCGCTCTGCTGTGTGCCCTGAGCTGATGCACCACATGCAATGTGCACTGTACAGGCCCTCTCATCTTTGGGTCTTTGCATTCCATGCATAGGCAGCAAACCGGCCACATCAGCTCATGTACAGGCACAGCTCCAAGGTGCCCGCACTGCTGCCCAGCTGCACGCAGGCAAGGGCGTGTCCTCCTCCGCCGCAGTTGAGGTGGCCACCATGTGTGCGCTGCTGGGTGCACTGGGCTCTGCGCTGGGACCAGCAGGTCTGCCTGGCCGTGAAGTGGCGCTGCTGTGCCAACAGGTGGAGAACCTGGTGGTGGGCGCGCCTTGTGGCATCATGGACCAGGTACGAGGTGTGATTGTGCTGCTGCGCTTTTCTCCCACACAGTTGCACAACATGGCCTTGCTGTGCTGTGCCAGGTCTGCACTGCGCATTGAAAAATGTCCATCAGCATGTACCAATTCTTGGTAACTCTGGGTGTGTGGCACCAATGTGCCTGCAACGCACGAGCACACGAAGCACAGCATCGTACTTCATGTACAACCTTCACGCTGACTGTGCGCGTGGTCCAGATGGCCAGCGCACTAGGCGAGGAGGGAGCGCTGCTGGCGCTGCTGTGCCAACCGGCTGAGGTGCAGGGCTGTGTGGCCATCCCGCCCAATGCGCGTGTGTGGGGCGTGGACTCAGGCGTGCGGCACAGTGTGGGGGGGTCGGACTACGGCGCTGTACGTGTTGGTGGGTGGATGAGGATGAGAAGCCAACACGACAGGTTGGAGGGTTTGGGTGTTGCATGAGAGGTGTGAAGGAGGAGCAGGTAGCCAGCCGAGGTATCAAAGTCTCCCCACATTGCCACCAGCCACACAAATGCACCGCAGGTGCATTTATGGGGGCAGCCATCTTGTCCAAGGCCCTTAAGAAGCAGCAGGGCGCCTCTGCAGCAGCTGGTGGTTTGGCAGGCTTACCAGGCGGGCACCTTGCCAACCTGCCACCTAGCGAGTTGTCCCGCTGGCTGGAGGCTGAGCTTCCAGAATCTATTAGTGGGCAGGAGTTCCTGGCACAGCATGGGCCACATCTGGACGCGGTGACACAAGTCGATCCAAACCGCACATATGCAGTACGTGCGCCGGCCGTGCACCCGGTCCATGAGCACGCACGCGTGCGGCTGTTCCGGCAACTGCTAGCTGCGCCCCAGAGCCACGAGCAGCTGGCTCTGCTGGGGGAGCTGATGCTGCAGTCGCATGAGTCCTACAATTTGTGCGCGCTAGGCTCGTCTGGCACGGACAGGTGGGTGGGCATATGTGCCTGGGTGCCACCTGTGCAGCTGGTTCCATAGGCTGCTCTCACATTCCTGGTTGGCATGTATTCTTCACTGCACCTCTGACTGCGCGCCTCAGGCATGTAATGCAGTGCTCCCCTATCACATTCAACACCCCGACCTACACCCTTCACCCACAGGCTGGTGGCGCTGGTGCGCGAGCACATTGATGCAGCGCGTGCGTCAGGTACACGGCCTGTGCTGCATGGTGCCAAGATCACTGGTGGTGGCTGTGGCGGCACTGTGTGCATCCTGGGTGATGCAAGCGATGAGGCTGAGGCGGCTGTGGCCGCAGTTGTGGCACGATATGCTGAGGAGCGCGGTGGGGCTGCCATTGACCGTGCGGCGAATATAAAGGTGTTCCGTGGGTCATCGGCAGGGGCAATGGCATTTGGGCATGTGGTGGTGCGTGCAGCATGAGGTGTGGTGCAGCTGCGGCTGCAGCTTGTGCAGCTATCAGGCCAGTCTTGCTGTTGGTTCTCGTGAATGACCTTCGCGTTAACACTACGATGATACTTGTGAATGGCCTTCGTGTTAACACTACTATGATGGCAAGCGCAGCCCTGTTCATCAACAGCCTGTGAGCCTGCCTACCCAATCAGTTGTATGGACAGTTGCTGGTGTCCTGTATGCTCCCATGTACTCATGCGACCGGCCCCTCATCAAAGCCCAGCACCTCTGTGCTGAACGTGTGGGCATCCAGCGCAGCCGGCAGCGCATCCTGTGCACGCTCAGCGCCTGTCAGGGCCTGCAGCACCCCCAGCAGCTCTTCCCCACTCATGCGCTCACCCGCCTGCTGCAACGCCACCAGCAGCTGCTCGCGCGTCAACCTCCCATGGGATGGGGGTGCGCCCAGCGTGGCAAAGGCGGCCTGCAAGTCCTCGGCCGACACATCAAACAGCGGCCGGTGGTTGAGGTAGAGCTGGAGGAAGGTGTGGAAGTCGAGGTGGGTGAGCGTGTCCAAGTCGCGGCTGTGCGCGATGAACGCGATGTGGTTCATGATGTCCTTGATCTGGGCCTCCGAGGGGTAGAAGCCAGCCGCACGCATCAGGTCCGGCACCATGGCCACCGCCACCAACCCCCGCACATCGCGTGGTGCCATAGAGTCCTCGCCCTGCGCCTTGATCTGGGCGTACGTGAAGTAATCCCGCAGCTCTTCCAGCAGCGCAGGGTTGTCCAGCACGCGCTGCCACCGGCCCCCGCCCTGCGCCGCACTCGCTGACGCCTGCGCCTCCAGCACCTTGGTGCTCACATCCCACATACCCAGAGTGCCATCAGCCCCTGCAGTCAGCAGCTTGCGGCCATCGTAGGAGATGGCAAGCGAGGTGACAGGCCCAGGGTGGGCAATGAGCCCCAGCGTCTGTGCAGGGTCACCGTCGCACGGCCACGACACCAGCCCCACCACACGCTCGCTTGTTGCATATGCCAGGAATGCATTGTCTGAGGTGGCTGACCTGTGAGCATCAGTAAACGAGTGTGCAGGGAATGAATGGGCAAGCAACGTGCTTGCATGGTTGTGACACAGAGTATTAAGCAAGGTCACAGTGAAAGGAGACGATTAGCGAGTATGAGAACTCCGACCAGCTGAAGCTGCCTAGGAGGCTGATCAGGATCATCAATGCATAGCATTCATGCCAGGTATATGTCACCACGCCGGTTGGTCAGTGGGGACAACACACGCCTTGCATTCACATATGCACAGATGCCAACACCTACTTGAACATCAGCAATTGTTTCAGCGGGCCCCCAAATGTGGGCCCCAGCATTGTGGCCACCGCCGCACGCATGTCGGGGTCATACAACCGCAGCTTGTACGTATCATCACTCAGCAGCAGGAGCGTCTGTGCCGCGTGGTGCTTGAAGTACTGCAGGGGCGGCGCGAAGCTCAGGGCCGTGGGTACTGCCCCTGCCGCAAAATCTTGGTGGGACAGGATGCGCAGGCCGGTGCCTGGGTTGGAGCCATCGATGTCGTACTCCGCAACACGTGCGTCAGCCCCCAGGGAGAACAGCCGCGTCTGGCCTGCTGGCGTTTCTCCGAAGCTCAGCCCCACAATGGGGGCGTGGTGCGCGTGCGCCTTGCCCACAAACTCCCACCGCATGATGTGCTTGTACGGCAGGTGCGCGTACAACAGCACGTGGTTGGCCTCGTCAGCAACCGCCACATGCACGCCCGTCGCCGCGGTCGCGATGCGTGCAATGTGTGCAGGCGTGTTGCGCGCCACATGCACATCCGACAGGTCCTCTGTGGACACAAACGACAAGTGGCCGCCCTCAAACCCCGCCACAATGAAGGAGCCGTCGCGCGAGTAGGTGAGCTTCGTGCCGGGCGCCTTGGTGAACGTGCGCTGGGCCATACACTCGTGCTTGATGCCGTCCCAGCGCTGCAGCACACCGCTGCGGCCCAGCACCGAGAACTCGGCACGCGTGGGGTGTGCTGCCACATCCACCACATCTGTGATCAGGGGGGACACAATTTCTGTGCCCTTGCGCCGCGCAGCGTCATACTCTTCAAAGCTGGCGGCTGCGACTGCCACCAGCCGGCCTTCCTCCGTGGCCACCACAAAGTCGGGGACCATGAACCGGTTGAGGGTGTCTGCCAGCTCCGTGTGAGCAACGCGCTCAGGCAGTGCAGCTGAGAATGACAGTGCTGTCACCGGCCCAGCGCCCAGGTCCTCAAACCACGCCACGATGCGCAGCAGAGGGTCGTAGAAGCGAACAAAGCCGTCGCGACCGCCGGACACGATGTAGTCGCCAATGGTGCCCAGCCAGGTGATGGCCTGCTGGTGGATGCGCATGAGCTTGACTGCACGGCGGTCCGTCGCGCGTGTGCCCATCTGCGCGGTGATGCCCTGCTCATCCCACACCACCAGGTCGCCGTCAGTGGTGGCGGTCAGTGCCTGCACGCTGCCAGGCACAAACACGGACATGACGAAATCGCCGACCGACTGCTTGAAGTCACGAGAGCGCAGGGGCGGTGAATAGTACTTGAAGCGGCTGCTGCCCGGGTACTGCGAGTGCCAGAAGTACACGCGCCGCTTGCCGTTGGTCATGAGCTCTGTCAGGTTGTTCTGGTTGAACTTGACAGCCAGCTGGGGGTCACCAGTTGGGATGGCTGAGGTGACGGCTGGCTTGGGGGCTGCATCTGCAAGCAGGGTGCCGATGGCCCACAAGGCAACATCTTGCTCCCCTGTGGCGGGGTCTGGGGCACCAACGGTGGCCACCCACTGGCCGCCTGGCGCAATGTCCATGGCGACAATGCCGTTGGGATGTGCGTGTGGGATGGATCTGATGGGTACACCAGTTGTGCTGTTCCATAGCACGAGCAGTGACTCCTGCCCCATATCGGCTGTGATGATGGTGCTGCGGTCCTCGGTGACTGCCAGGCACGAGATGGCGTTGCAGTGGCCCTGCAGTGCGCATGCAGCGGCAAGGGCGCACACGTCCAATGCAGGAGCCATCCCATGCATGCTCCACTGGTGCAAGTGCAGTGTCACATGTGCACATTCCCACCTGCAGGAATATTTGCTTCTTGGTCTTCTTGTCATAAATGATGCCCGTGTGGGCAGCGACGTAGCAGAGCCGGTCGGAGTACCCATCAGACAGGTTCACAACATTGTTCTTCAGCTGGGTGGAACTCCCAAACACCCAGCCAAGCGCCTGCGCACATAATTATTGTCCACAATCTTTGCCTGCTTTGGTATTGCAAATTGTGAGTCCGTGAAGGATCACGTACCAGGGCTGGAGCGTCCTCAGCAACCATATTTGTCAGCGTCTATGTTGCGGAGGAGGAAATGAATGAAAACAGAGGGGCACCCTCGAGAACCACCGTGATATACCAGCAGAGAGAATTTTTTGTATTACAAACATCTTCATGTGGGCGATAGCCCTTTCACAAGGGCGCCACTTAGACGACCCATGCACGCACTCATGTAGCGGTTGATTGCATCTGTGCGCTGTAGATGTCGCTAAGACAGACAGCAAACAATCCTCCTCGTTAATCACCCCCAACCAATGACCAGGTGTCATCGTGCTGGGAACTTTTTCGCAGTGTTCACATCTGATCTGAGCTTTTAACACTTGCTGGTGACGTATGCTGGCATTTCCGGGCATGTCTGTCGCGAGACTTCTATTTGGGGCTGCCCCACTGAACTTTTACCGCTCCTTCCATGCCTCAGCACTGTTGCGCATGCCTGATGTTGTTGTGCCGCCATTGGGCGAAAGTGTCAGCGAGGGGAGCATTTCAGCTGTGCTGAAAAAGCCAGGCGACTCCATCAGCGTTGACGAGGTGGTTGTGCAACTGGAGACGGACAAGGTCACCATTGACTGCAAGAGCCCGCACGCTGGAACGATCAGCGAGATGCTGGTGCGCATCATGCTGTGCATGAAACAATCAGCACGGCGCCATGCAAATCATGCCCTACATCTCCGTCCACGCTATGCCCAGCTATGCCCAGTCGCTCTACGCACTTGCACCATTATCGTGTGATGAGGCTCTGAACAGCAAACACAACAGACATGCAGCGTGCAAGTGATGGCGTTCTGCACATGCTGAATACGTCACCCAGTCGCACAGTGTGCCTCAGCCTTATCGATCAAGTTCACATACACGTGATCTGAATGGGTTGCTGTGATGTAGGTCAAGGTGGGCGATGTCGTGAAGCCTGGGGCACGTTTGGCCGTTGTTGGCAGCAGTGCAGGCGCGCCTTCAACGCCATCTGCTACAGGCATGGCCCCTGCTGCACCTCACACGCCTGCCAGCACCAGCACCAGCACCAGCCCGGCCAGCAGCGTGGCGCAGGACGGCCGTGTGCCCTCAATCAAGTTCCCCCCTCGTGTGACTCCAGATGGGCAACGTATCAGCGCCCTGCCTGCAGCCGAGGCTGATGCCGTCCTGGCACAGATGCTTGGAGCCAGCACATCCACACACGCCTTGCCTTCAGTTCCTGCACCTGTGGCGCCAGCAGCAGCGCCCGCTGCCCCTGGGAGTTCAAAGCCAGCAGCTGGCAAGCCCATCAGTGTACCCGGCCCAGCAAAGAGTGCAAACACCGTCTGGATGGACCAGGCACCTTCCAGGCGCGGCCTGACAAAATCTGAGATGGATATTATCAACCTTGGGGGTGCCATGCCTTGACGTAGTGCTGCGCAGGTAGCGGTCCAGCCCATAAGCTGGAGTTTGTATTCAGGATGGGTGCATTAGCTGATCGACATGACAGAGTTGCCATCAGTGCCTTGTCATGGCTTCAGCCAAGCAGGGCACTGCAGTTGTCATTTTCAGTGCAGGTGTGTGATACCCATCTTTATGTTGGCTAGCCCAGGTCTCAGCAGATGGGACATCAGGAGCGTGTGCCGATGCCATCACAGCAGCCGTAGAAGTGTAATCATGGTGGTGAAGCTGTTGCCAGCGGCATTGTGATGCGCCAACTAGTAAGGAACGTGCCACACAATTGTGCATTGTGCACCTGCAGCCCTATGCAAACGTCAAAGCGCTGCAGCATGTCAAGAACATTTCACATTGAGAGTTGCCGTGTACACCCTGCAGCTTCACCTGATGCTTTGCATGCAAGTAGATGAATGGAGCAGTTGCTGTGCAAATGCATGGCCCATGCATTGCGAGAGGCTGCGTAATTTAATTTAAAACGGCGAAACTGTGCTGGGAGCACGCATTGAGCACCTGTGTTACACCCAGCTCGATGTGATCCACAGGATAAGGTGTGCTAACACAACGTACCTGCCACATTCTGCTGCAAAATGGCCTCCGTCATTGCCCGCTCTAACGTGACCGTGGCTGCTGGCCGCCAGCAGCGGAGCGCAGCCCCCAAGGTCTGGCAGCACCGCAACGTTGATGAGCATTTTTCTATTTTCAATCAAAGACATAGACACTGATCGTAGATTACATGTCGTGCTCGCAGGCTGCTGCTCCCCTGCGCAGCATGAAGGTCCAGGCCATGGCCCAGACCAGCTCCTTCCAGGGCGCTGCCGTGGCCCCCAAGGCTGCTGTGCGCGTGGCTCGCTCCGCTCGTGTGCAGTCTCGCCGCACTGCTGTGGCTGCCAAGGCCGCGGTGAGCAGCAGGGGTTTGAGTTCGATGAGCTCGTGGCGATGAGCGCAGTAGCGAGATGGGTATATCAGAACAGCATCACAGCGGGACTTTTTTTGTATAGGTGTTGCGGGGTTATATCGTCGTTCAAGACCTTGATCACGATTGTGCTGAACCCTGGTAATGCTGATTGCAGCTGGGTGACAGCTTGTCCGAGTTCCTGGTGAAGGCTACCCCTGACCCCAAGCTGCGCCAGCTGGTGGCCAGCCTGTCTGAGGCCATCCGCACCATTGCCTACAAGGTGCGCGGCAGTACACTTACTTGCCGCATGCATGCACACATGCATCGGCAGCATTGCACACACTGTGCACAGGGCAGGGCATGCAACAACACGCCCTGTTGACTGCGGGCTGTGCGCTGCTTACCCATACTGATGTGCTGTAGGTGCGCACCGCCTCCTGCGCCGGCACTGCTTGCCTGAACTCCTTCGGTGACGAGCAGCTGGCTGTGGACATGGTGGCCGACAAGCTGCTGTTCGAGGCCCTGCGCTACTCCCACGTGTGCAAGTGGGCATGCTCTGAGGAGGTGCCTGAGCCCGTGGACATGGGTGGGGCTGGCTTCTCCGTGGCCTTTGACCCCCTGGACGGCTCCTCCATCGTGGACACCAACTTTGCTGTGGGCACCATCATTGGCATCTGGCCCGGTGACAAGCTGACCGGCATCACCGGCCGTGAGCAGGTGAGGAGGTTTGTGTGAGCGCATGTTACTCATGCCCAGCATGGAACGCAACAGTATCACACGTGTTGATGGTGCACGCAGCAGGACCAGCACCTGCAAGCAGCCAGGAAAACAGCGTCGGAATCTGGGGGGGCACATTGCGCGCATGGCTGTTCATGTGCATGCCAAACTGGTACATTTGGCCATGTGGCGCTCAAATGCTGCACTTGTGCACTTTGTGTGATGCCTTGTCCACAGCTGCACCTCGGTGCTGATTGCCCGGAACCGCTCCCCCTCTTCCTGGCTGCAGGCTGCTGCCATCATGTCCGTGTACGGTCCCCGCACCGTGTTCGTGATTGCCATCAAGGGCTTCCCCGGCACCCACGAGTTCCTGCTGCAGGATGACGGCAAGTGGGTCCACGTGAAGGAGACCACTGAGATCGGTGAGGGCAAGCTGTTCGCCCCCGGCAACCTGCGTGCCATCTTCGACAACCCCGCGTACGAGCGCCTGGTGAACTACTACCTGGGCGAGAAGTACACGCTGCGGTATGTGGGTGTGGGGGACCCTGTGTGTCCGTGCTGCCCTGTGTGATGTGCAATCATGTGGAGCGCCATCGGGACAGATGTGGACGCAATTCAGCAGTGCTTTGTTGGGTGGCAACCTTCAGCTGCACCTCAGTTTGCTTGCTTGTTGGATGGTTCAATTGACCTGCCTGTACTCCTGTGCACCTGCTCCTGCAGCTACACCGGCGGCATGGTGCCCGACGTCTTCCAGATCATTGTGAAGGAGAAGGGTGTGTTCACCAACGTGACCTCTCCCTCCACCAAGGCCAAGCTGCGCATCCTGTTCGAGGTGGCTCCCATTGGCCTGCTGATTGAGAATGCCGGCGGCCACTCATCGGCTGACGGCAAGCAGATCTCTGCTCTGGATGTGCCCATCAGCAAGTACGACCAGCGCACCGAGATCTGCTACGGCTCCTTCAGCGAGGTGAAGCGCTTTGAGGAGTACCTGTACGGGAGCGCTCCCCGCTTTGAGAAGGTTGCTGCCAAGTAAATTGGCAAACCTGCACGCGGTGTAGCTTCGCTTCCCGGATAGTGTTGATGGCGTTGGTTCGTACAGCGGCTGTGTGGCGGCGAGAGCCACACAGTGCTGCTGCCACTGTGTTCCTGGTTTGGCTGTTGTTGTCCATTGAGGCGCTCAGCTGGAGGCTGTGCGGTGGTGAGCAGGGGCTCGTGAAGCATGCATCTCGAGAAGAGAAACTGCAAATGGTTCAGGGTGTGGACAGGCTTGCATTTTTCACATGCCAGCCTGCAGCAGGCAGTGTTTTTTGGTTGCTGCTACTGCTGATGCTGTTGCATGCGCGGGCTGGCCACAATACTGCCCTGGGGTGCAACAGTCCGCCCATATAATGATGTTTGGTCCATGTGTTGGTTTGCTAACGTGTAGAGCGGATGCGTGTGCACACCCTTGAATTTAGGAGGAACATGGGGCCTCCGCTGTAATGCTGCTCTCGCAATCTTGCGCAGCACCTTGCCGGCACGATTCTTGCAGCAAGCTGTCAAACAGCATGCATGGACAGGCATGTGATGGGCAGGACGCGAACAGGCCAGGCAGCACTACAACTGCCGCAAAGAGTATGTGCACGAGGCAAAGGTATTGATTGATTTAGCGAAACCACAATATATAAGAACCGACTAAAAATGGTCGGAAGGCCGCGAACACAACATTTGCACATACGATGGACCTGCGGGATGGGCATTTAGATTAAGTTGATAAACGTTTAAAGCACATTGAAAGACCTTCGACGCTCTAAAATGGCCACGACGCTCACTTATACAGTTTTTTCCCTAGGCGAGGCGCAGCTTCACCAGTTGCACACGTCACAGGGGAAGGTACATGAAAGGGTGCTGCTTGGCCAGTGCTCTGTTGCCGGTCGCTGAACCATCTTGCTTTCTTCACCCGCAGCTGTTTGTGATGGGCGAGGTGGCAGTGGAACTGTTCCAAGAAAGCCCGACAGCGTTCCTCCAGGTATGTGGAACATGGGGGCCTTGCATGCCATGCGCACATCCAGGCATCATGCATGTCACAGCTTGTGTGTTGCTCTGCGCTGATGTCTCTTGCCTGCAGGAGCTACGAAAGAGCAAGACGCAAAGGCTGAACTCGAGCAATCGTGATGTGCTGCACACCATTGCTGAGCTGCAGCTGCCAGTGGAGAGCACAGCCAGCAGTGCAGGTGTCACGCTGCTACCTGCGTCGACAGTGGAGTCCCTGCTGGTGGACAAACGGCGGTTAGAGCTGGTGCAGCCCTTCAAGCTTGCACTGCTCAAGCTTGCATCACAAGTGCGTGGCATAGCCCTGGTGTGGCACCCTTTCAGGCCACGGGGCATGTGTGTTGCCGTTGAAAATGTGATGGATGGACATCGTGCAGGCTGGCAACTAGGCATCAACATGGACATGAACTTGCAAGTCCCATCATGAAACCACGCAATGCTCTCTCATGATGTGCGCGCAATCAACCAGTGCCCTCACCAACTAGCATGACTGCAGGAAGCCGCACGTCTCATGGCAGCTGGCGAGTACGAGCTTGCACTGCCAGTGGCGCTGGATGCAGTGCAACAGGGGCAGGCACTCTTTAAGCCATCGCCAGCGTTGCAGCTCTTCCCACTCTACCTGCTTGCTGCACAGGTCAGGGTCTGGTGCTGATGGGTAGTGCTGGGGGGGGCTCTGCTCGCCTGAGGTTCCTGGCCAACATGCCTTGCTCATATGGACAGGCATGTTTGTCATGAGTGAGCTGCAACAAAGCCTGCAGCTGTGAAGCATCATGCAGCCACAACAATGGACCACTGCATATGGGCACGTGCAGGCCAACCTAGGGCTACGACGTGCCAAGCAGTGTGAGGATTTCCTGGCGCTGGCATCGTGGCTGGCAATGAAGGAGCCGGCACTGACGACCAACATCATGAAGTCGCAGCTGTCCCGCCTGTACGGGCAGCTGTATGCATTCCAGGTGCGGGAGAGCGTGGGTTGCCTGCATGGGTACGGGACGTTGGGCTTCAGGTGCCCATTGTGCCAAGGACAAACTAATGAGCATATGAGGTTGGGGGAGCGACCGGGATGCTGGTGGTGGTGGGCTGCGAGGCATGGCATTCACACAGCTTGCTTGTCGAAACCTTCATGCCAGGTGCCTTCGTGTCAGCTGAGAAGCTGCGGCTGTCGCCTCCCAGGTTGGGATCCAGCAAAGTTGACCATGCACCGTGCGTACAATGCCATGTGTTGCAGGGCCGGCAGCCTGAGGCGCTGTCTGCATTTGCAGAGGACGTGTATTACTGCTCCCTGGAGTATGGGCCAGAGGACCCACGCACGTCATTGGGTTACTACAACATGGGCAAGGTGCGCTGCCGGTAGTGCAGCTTGCTCTGGTACCGGAACCTGTTCAGATGTTTCGGCAGGTGGCTAAATCTGCAGGGGGTGGGCACGACATGCAGATGCGGCAAGATGCCGCCTTTAGTTCAGGGCAAGCTGCATCCCGTGCCTCAGGTGCCAAACATAACGCTGATGTGTCATCTACCCGCGCTCTCCACCTGACACCCAGGTGTTCCAGTCCAAAGGCGATGACAACAAGGCGGCATCATGCAACGACCAGGTGGTCAAGATCTGGACGGCTGTGCTGTGCCGTGTGGTGCTGGGTGTGGTGCAGACAGCTGAGGGGCTGTTGCCCGAGGCCACGGCACCTGCTGAGCTGCCCGTGGGGCGGCTGCAGCTGATGGAGGTGGTGGATATGCTGCTGGACATCGGCCGCGCGCGTGTGGCGGCTGTGGGGCCGGGGCACCCCAGCGTCGCCGACACACACTTTGCAACGGCGCTGGCGCTGGTGCAGCTGGAGGAGGGGGAGCGCGCGAGTGAGCAGCTGGACGCTGCGGCCGCAGTGTATGCAGCACAGCCAGACACAACACGGGCCAAGCTTATGGAGATGGCCCGCATCATGGTGGGCTCCATCTAAAGGCTCCTTAGCTTCCAACTGGCACACTGGAGATGCAGCATTGTACAAGCTCTTGTGTCCACTCTAAGTGGCTACCAGCAGCATTGCCTGTCTCAGGCGGCTTGAACAGGCACCTTGCCAGGCTCTGATGTTCAGTGAGGGATGGTGCGGGCACACTGTCATCCATGGTGCCAGAAATGCATGGATCCTGGTAATGCATGAGTTTCAAGGTCACACCTGGCATGGCGGTCCATCACGCATGACACGTTGATGTGCACGTTTAGCTTTGGATTGCTACTGTAAGTCATCCTCCCACTGCTCAGCCACTGCTGGGGAACAGCATGTTGGTGTGCAGCAGTTTGTCAAGCTCAGGTGTGAGTAATGAATCACTGCTTCCCGGTGTATCACTGGGGCTGCTGGTCGTTTCATCTGCCTGGCTGTTGCTGCTGCTTGTGCCAGATGACCGAGGTGCTGCTTGGGGTTGAGCCTGGCCGCTGGGCACTGTTGTGTTGCTCTTGCCGTCATGCTGTGCTGTCTCCTGCAAGAAACGTTCAAGAAGACATTCACCATGGTACTCATACAACCATATGTGGCAGCATGGTGATATGGCCATAACCCTGGTTGGCAGGCATCCACCACCACACCTGCATCACCATACCTGCAGGTCCGTGACAGCCACAGCACGTGCAGAGTTGACAGAGGCACCTGTGCCAAAGGCACCCGCATCTAGGCGGGCGGCTGCGTCCTGTGTGCCGTACGCGCGCAGGTCAGCCACAGTAACGCCACGTCCCCAGCCTGGCATGCAAATTAGCCAGACGGCGTACAGTTCCGGGAGCTCGTCAACAAAGCACATCAAGGCGAAGTGTCTGTGTGAAGAGCATCACAGATGCTGTCTGCACAGGGCAAGAAACACCTGCTGCACCTGCCAGTATATCGTGAGGATGCTCGCATGCACGTTCAGCCTCACCATTTGCATTCGCGGCACCAAACGTGTTGATGGTGCCTTGTGTGTTGATGGGGAATCGGGTGGAGGTGAAGTTGGCAAGGTCATCATGGGCCAGCCACGCCTTGGCCACGCCACCTGCTGAGTTGCTGCAGGTGCCACATCGCGCATCCAGTGCACACACATGGCAATGGTTTCCTGCTCGACACTCTACATAATTTGCTCCAAGCCACTGGTCGTGAAGCTGCTACCTGGGCGATGTGTACGCACCAGGAGCATGCAGGTCAGTCATGCACATGCTACACATGGGGCAGGCAGGGTGTGCATGTGGTACACGTACGTGGGGCGAGGGCTTGATGCTTGCAGGCCGGGATCCATGGACCCAGCAGCGCTCACGGGCTGCTCGTAGTCGTATGTATCTGTGTAGTCTGTCTGAGCACTGCCACTACTACTAATACCTCCAGGCTGTGTGCTGCTTCCATTACTGACACTGCCCTGTGCCTTTTGCAAAGCTGCAGCAGCAGCAGGATTCCCAGGTGACACAGCGCCCAAGCTTGAAGACTGCAAGTAGGAGGCGGAGTGCACGCCTGTGGCCTGCACAAACGCCCCATTCTGCGATGCCGCGCCATCACGAACACCGGCAGTGAAGATGCTGATGACTGGTGCGGTGGCAAACTGGCCTGGGAGTGCTCGCACAAGCACGCATACCAACAGGTTCCAGTGTTGCTCCAGTCTCCGTGGTAGGTGGGTGTTGAGCGTGATATTGTTGTCCACATAATGGCCCTGTTAATAGCTGATGTTCTCTGAATCCTTTGAACACAACACCCAGTTGAATGTGGTCAATAACATGTGCAGCTCGCATGTGCAGGCTAATGCATGCAATCTCGGGGATCATGGGCCAGGCATGAATCCAGGTCATGTGTGCTGCCTCACAAGTCACCTGTTTGTGTGATCACTGCACGTGCGCCTGCCGTGGCCAAGCCTCCATTAAGCGTCCTGCACCCCGTGCAAGCACGCCATGCAAGCATACCCAGGGCATCAACATGGCATGTGGTTGCGTCCCGTGGCACACAAAAGTTACCACAGCAGAAAAAGGAGAAGACTAATATGCAAGGTGGCAGCCTGCTGCTGTGCATGTCATGCCTTGTGGCAGCAGATCGTGTGGGTGTTTCAGCAGCTGTTGCATTAGACACTACAAATGTCTCTCCGGAAGACCCGTAGGTGTTGAGAGGTGTCCCAGGTGCTGCGGTCACGATGATACAGGTGCATGCCCATGCCTCAGTCACCCTCATGTTGATGTGTCACAAGCCACCAGGCACAGACTGCTGCCGCACTGGCGCTCGCCTGCCCACTTTACGCCCACACAGTGAGGGTGCAACGCACATTGGATGTTCTTGGCCACAGCTGATCCGTTGCCAATGCTGGCAGATGAGGCAGCTGATGGGTCCACTGCAACCGACCCACTGCTGTACAGAGCAGCAGAGCGGTTTGGCACCCCCTGCTCGCACCAGCAGAGCACCGACACATACTCACAAGCAGTGTGTGTGCTGTTTCACATTGCTGCTGCCATGTCCACCGTTGCATGCAGGTCATCCATGCGCACACACCTGCGTGATGACTGATGTGTTGCGGCGTGTGTTGACGGTGGACCCCACGCCGCTTGCGTCGGTGCGCACCTCCGCGCTGCACAGCATAGAAAGCAGGACGCTGCCAGCGTGGGTGGACAGTTTGCGGCCGAATGTGGTCAGGGACCACGCCACTGGCTACCTGGTCTTTTGCCATAAGTAGATAAGTTGCATTACTCAGCCATCATCCCTGTCACACGGCTGTGTGGCAAGCAGGCGGACGCACCCCAGCCGCGGCGTTGCACGCGCAAGAGCGTTGAGCTGCACGAAGTGACACATGCAGTGGGTGACAAACTCAGCATGCACTACAGCTCAGGTTGGCTGATAGCATTGTTTGAGATTCAAGGTTGCCTCCCTTTCCTCTGCCAACGCTGTGCACGCCATCACCTGGTTCAGTAGCCGCTGCACCAGGATGCCCTTGTCACCAGACCCATCCATATTCACGGCATAGTCCTCATACTCATAGCTGCAGTCGTAACCACCTGAAAGCGAGCAAGGGTCCTCAAACTCAACTCCCGGATCCTGGGGGCCTGAACTCGCTTGCTGTCCGTCACCCTGTCCTGACCCAGGTGGCGACAGCTGTTGAAGCGCACGGCGGTGGTGCATGCCACCCCTGGACGCATGCTCAAATTGGCCCCTGTTGAGAACTGCATGCAGCACAATCACCACCAGGGTACATGTGGCACAATGGTGTGCCTTCAGCCTGCGCAAGGTGGCAGGTCCACATGAGCGGCAGGGCTGCAGCTGGCCTGGTCGTGCACGACACAATATATGCACAAGCATGCAGAAGATCGGCTGCCCGAAACAAATTTCAACTCGTACGTCCGCTCGTGTACACTGCTCAGCCGCATGGGGTGGCTTGGCTGTGGGCCTCGTCCAAGAAGGACCGAGCGCTGTCTCTGCAACAACGTCGTCTGCGCTGATCACGGCAACTGGGTGCATTTGTTGCAGCAATGTGTCGGAGCGTCGGTTTACTCGTGGCGCTGCTGCAGTGCGGGCTGTGGACCATTACAGCTGGGCAAACCACGGTTGCGACCACCACCTGCATGCTCAGGTGCGCCTTCCTTTCTCCTCCTACTCCTTCTCTGCACGCTCTTAACATCAAACAGGCTCAGGTAGAACTGCCTAGGTTTGAGCTTGAGCTTCAAGCCTTACAAAACATCCTGCATACATGCATGCCCACCTCGTGCATGCCCACTCATGGGTGGCGTTCACTACTTGCAGGCCTGACACAGGTGACTGCCGTGGCTCAATCACACGCTTCTACTGGGACCCAGACGCCAGCAGCTGCAAGCAGTTCACATATGGCGGGTGCTCAGGCAACGCGAATAACTTCATCAGCGAGGCGGAGTGCCGTGCGGCATGTGCACCGACAGCTGGTGTGTTGGTGGCCATGCAAGTGCATCTGCAACGTCGCCATGCTTCAGGCTTGTGCTGCACTCATGGCAGATCAAGCATCACAGCACCCCTGCACCCTTGGGCAGAGTGGTACGCACAGCGCCAACAGTGCCAAAAGCCCTGACAGTGCAAAGGAACGTCATAACTATCAGCAGCATGCCTGACGCTTGCATTGCACATTGCCTGTGAGCTGCAGCCAGTGAGGTGGACACTCGGCGTGCGGCCGTGATCGAAGTGGCTGAGCCTGCTCCAGCACAGGCGGAGACTGTGGGCACAGGTGGGCACACCCCTGCTGCAGCAGCTGCCCCAACACCAGTCATGAACCCTGGCGCACCTGCAACAGCTGCCGTCAACCCTGTGGTGGTCAACCCTGGCGCTACTGTGCAAGCCCCAGCTGCCAGCGCAGCCCCATCGGCTCCCAGTTCAGCCAGTTATGTAGTGCAGCCATGCATGCTGTTGCTAGCAGCTGGTGCACTGCTAACAGTGGGCGCCCAGCTGGTGCTCAGATCTGAACTGTAGGCGGGGCTGCTGATGCTGCTGGTGCTGCTGACAGTAGTTACCCAGCTCCGCCACAAGCTGACATAGCCGTGTACAGTGCTCATTGGACCAGCATACATGTAACAAAAGTACAAAACCGATACTACAGGTGTGCAATGTGTGCACATGCTGTGCGTTCACATGGTTGGTGCAAACTGAAGTACAGCAGCCAGACCACACCAGAACAAACTTGGTTGCTCACGCTACATGGTGCACACAACCACATCCCATCATCCCCGGGGGGAGGGCGGCGGGTCACTGGTTGTCCTGCTGCCCCTGTGCCTGTGCCCCTGCCTGCTCCTCCCGCCTGAACTGCTCCACCAAGGCCTGTAAGCTCCTGTCGTCATCTGCATCATCCTGCCCGCCATGTGCCCCTCCCCTGCTGCCTGCTCTCCCCCCCTCCATTGCATGCGCGCGCGGCCCCACGCCCTTCAGCCGCATCACTGGCAACACCGTGGCTTTAGCACGCCCCGCCCCATCTGCCTGCCCTGGGGCCCGTGCTGCAGCGTTGTGGCCCTGGCTAGTGCTGGGTGCCCCACTCGGTGCATGTGGCGGTGCGGGGTGTGGGGGTGTGGGGCGTGAGCTGACACCAGGGATGTAGGTCGGGGCAAGAGCAGGGTGCAGGGGCTTAGGTACAGGCGGTGTTGGTGCTGGTGCTGGGGTCTGTGATGATGGTGCAGGTGCAGGCGGCGCTGCTTGTTGTGATGAAGGGTGGATGGATGGCTTGAAGCGCCGTTGCAGTGGCGGGTGCTGCTGCTGGGTGTGGCCTGATTGTTGTGCTGCAGCAGCACCCGCTGCTTGCGCTGTGCGGCCAGGCGCTGTGCCTGGCTGCTGCGCTTGGGCAGCCAGCTGGTCCAGCACAGGTAGCCACGGCTGCCATTCCACCTTGGGCTGCTGCAGCTGTGGCTTCTGATGGCTTGCTGCAAGAGCCCCATCCTGGTCCCTTCGCTGGCCGCCGAGTGCTGTTCCTTGCCCTGCCTGTGATGATAGTGCCTGCTCTGGCCCTTGTGACCGAGCACGCTTAGCTGTGCTTGGCCCGTCGCTTGGCCCGTCGTCTGCCCTCCCCCCAGCATCTCTGCTGCTGCCGGCTGCTGCTGCCGTGCTATGTATGCTGTCCTGTGCCTCCTCTCGTGCCCTTTTATGGTCCCGCTGCCCTGCCGCTGCCTCAGAGGATGGCGCGGCTGCCGGTGGCACAGCGGCTGCGTCCGTTGCAGCTGATGCGGGCGCAGGTGCATCTGTGGGTCCACTGCCTGCCCTGCTTGATGCAGGCTGCTGTCGCACAGGCGTGGTCGCAGCCTGCACCGCCGCAGCGGTCTCCACAGCAGCTGTTGCTGCCGCAGTTGCATTGCCCATGGCCTGCTCCTGCTCCATCTGCCTCTCCCACTCAGCCATGCGCGCCTCCCGCTCCTCATCGTCAGCATCAACTGCTGCTTGCTCCACGGGGGCAGGTGGCTGTGAGCATGGCCCACCCTCAGGCTGCAGTTGCTGCCCAGGGGCCTGCTGGACAGGGCCGTGCTGTACTGCTACCTGTGTCTGCGCTTGTGCCTGGCCCTGTCCCTGCACCATCACCTGCCGTGGTGCCGGCCCTGACCCATTCTGTCGGCCCCGCTCTGGGTCCCGCTGGCAGACTGGGTGCCGCTGCTTGGGCCCCTGAGCTTCCCTGCGGCTCCTGGCCTCCTCTGCCATCTGCCGCTCGCGCTCCTGCCTGCGCAGCCTCTTCAGCGCCTTCTTCCCCAGTGGTGCGCCCTGCGCGTGTGGGTGCTGCTGCTCGCCTGCTTGCTGCCGGTCACCTCCCTTTGGCGGCCGCTCCCTCTCCCTGTGATGCTGCTTGCCTGAGGGTGTGGCGTCCGCCTCTGCGTACTTGGAGGGGTCCAGCAGGTGAGCAGGGATGTCGGCCTGCAGCTGCTGGTGCTGCAACGCAAACTGCTGCCACTTGAGCTGCATGTCTTGTGCCAGCTGGGCAGGTGTGGCATCTGGCGGGGTAGTGGCAGGCAGACCCTGCATTGCCGCCGCCAGAGGCTCTGCGCCACGCAGCTGTGCTTTCAGCTGGTGCTGGGTCAGGAGCAGCAACTGGAACTGATCTGCGACCAGTGACCTGCGCGTTGCATGGCACAGCCACACCACATCGGGGGTCTGCGGCTTAAGTTGCCAAACTGTGGCATCCAGCGACTGTACCGTGGTAGCTCTGCTCACATCATCGCAAGGCAGCACATGCGTCATGCAGTGAAATCACTCACTGGAATTGTTTCAGCTGGTCCTTCTGCGCGTTCAGCTTTGCTTCCCGTGCAGCCAGCGCCTCTTCTGCCTTAGTGAGTGCACTGGCCTGTTCAATCTGCAGCAGGAGCACGCAGCATGCACTGAGCGGGACACCAGGACACGCCCATGCAGCACTTGTGTAATGGGACTGACCGAAAGCCCGAGCAAACACGTGCCTGCTTGGCTTCCCGTTCGTTGATCATCTCCTGCTTGGTGTTCAACTGCTGCTGCAACGTCTGCTGCGCCTGCTCCTGCTCGGCCAGTTGCCTTTCCTTCTTGTTCAACTTCTTATTAAGCTTACTGACTTCATGTTGCTGAGCGTGCAGCAGCTGCAGTTGCGCAGCAACCTGCTCCTGAAGCTCCTTCAACCGACCCATCCTGGGTCCGCTGGAGGCGGCAACAGTGATACGCCTTTACTTTTTGGCTACTGCATCAGTACATCATGATGGGTGGACAGAGCAGAGCTTACAAACTCTTCCGTCCAGCAAAAATAGATATCGTACACGCGACGATCATGAACAAAATCACAGTTGCCGATAGCCCTGATCTGTTGACATGTACAATAATGTGTGAAAGACTGTCCCATGTGGCATGCCTTGGAACCACCATGCCCCTAAACATCCGTCCACAAGCCGTCCTGTTCTACCCTGAACCACCCTTTAGATGGCATGTCCGTGGCATGTTGACAAGCGTCATGTTGAACTCAATCCCTGCCTCCACCCGCTCACGCAGAAAAGCCACAACTGAATCTGGGTAGTCAGCGAAGATGCCATCCACGCGCTGCAGGCAGGTGAACACCAGCAACGTGCAGGAGAAGTTTAGCGCAGGTTGCAGGTCAACAACTATCACTACACCCAAGGCACTTCCATGACCACGAAACAGCTGTAGGGCAGGTGTTGCATGCAAATCGAGTCACATGGCCAAGTAGGTCACTGCTCCACTCATTTATGCGCTTTCGCCCTTCAAGACACATCAATGCTGAGCCCTGCCGTGGAACCCACGCCCACACCACGCACCAACTTGACCAGCAGCAGCTCCATCTCCGCGCGCACTTGGCCGTTGAGGTGCGGCAGCACAAACTGCTCCTCACTGCGCAGCGTGTACGGGTGCACCTGCAGCCCCGCAGCATGCGCGCGCTCCACCAGCCCACTGGACACATACCCCTGCACCTCGCCCTTCCACTCCGCCAGCAACTGTTTGCCCGGCCCGATGCCCACGGCATAGCTCGCCATCTCGGCCAGACCCTTGTCTGTGATGTACTCTGCGACAGTGCGGCCGTCGGGCATCTTGGCCCTGCGTGGTGCGGTGCAGGCAAAACACAACATATGACACACATCCTGAGCCGGCAGTGGTGACTGAGAAGCAAATGGAAGCATGACCGAGCTCCATGTAGCATTGCAGCCAGTGCCCACGCCAACACGGCAGTGTGCCAGCATGTGGTGAATGCCCACACAAGCAGGTGCCAGTGATGGCAAGGTGTGAGGGGCAGCACGGTCATTGCTACCACAGCTTGGAGATCATGCATAACAAGGCACGCACTGCGGGGTCCCCTCCAGCAGCTGGATGAGCGGGATACACGTGCGCGTGTGGAGGCGCTTGAGGGATGCGGGGTCAAACGACTGGATGTACACCATCTTGTGGATCCAGTGTGCTGAGTTGATGGGGCCCACGTAGCCACGCTTGCGCAGCACCTGCGTGCAAGGCACCGGTCGGGGCACGACATGAGCTGAGCGCAGTGCTGTGTCTGCAACTCATCCGTAAATGCAACCCGCCTGCGGCGACATCAGGTTGGACTGCAACCCCTGCGCCCCCCAACCCCCACCCCCCACCCCCCGGGACGGGACCCTGCCCTGCGTGCCCCTTAAACAAACGGACAAACTCGTCCAAACCTCCAGCATGATGTCTTCAATGCTCGTCTTGTTGGCCACCACCTCTGGCAGTGTGTTGTGCCATGCTGGGCTCTTCACCTCGGGGTAGACACCCGCATTCGGCACAAAGCTCTGCACACATGTGCAACAGCAGCAGCAGCACCAGACGCGCAGTAATTCAGGATTTCCCATAGCTACAGCACACATACTGTATGCCATGTGGTACTCATGACAGACTGGTGCACAGATGGTACCGGTACATGCACATCCACTGCACACCTGTGCAAGGTGCAGGTACTCGTCAAACGACACGGGCCGCCCAACGCGCTTGTGCTGGTCGCGGAACGGCCATGGCTGCACCTGCTCACGGCACACAAGTTGCAGCACAAGGCTGGTCTGCGTGTCTGTATGATGCAGCCCAACATGGGCAAGTGCTGTGCGCGCGCAGACGCATTGGGCCCACGTCTCCTCAGTTTGACACAGTGCAGCACGACCCGCCAAACTGTGCGCGCGACCCCAAGGATGTAGCAGGCTGCCCTTGGCAAGGTGTGGTGCACTCACCGCCTCCAGCTGCTTCACCTCCTCCCATGTCAGATCTGCAGCAAACACGCCCGTGCTCTGCACTCCATCCACGGTGCGGGTGGAGACCTTGCCAGGGAACACGGTGTTCGCGTTGGTGGAGTCTGCAGGGCACACCGCAGGCCAGTGGCTTGGAACTCAGGGCATACATGTGGTTGATGCATCAGGTGCCAGCTGGCTTGTTATTGTAAATCATCATATGCCATAATCGTGGCAGCCAATCCATGCATGCAATCCATGCTAAAGCAGCAAGCATGCAAAGAGCAAGCATGCAGAGAGCCATGCCAACACATCCATAGCACAGCTTGCTCGGCTGCTGCAGGTTACTCGTGAGCCAGCTGAGCCTGTGATGAGTGCAAGTGTGGAGGCAAGCGCACGCACTGGACAAGTTAGGGTCATGGCGGCAGATGGGCACCAGGTCCTTGGTCAGCACCACATCACACTCCATGAAGTCGGCGCCCTGGTGCACGCCCTCAATGTACGCCTCTCGCGAGTGCTCCGGCCACACGCCGCTCGCGCCACGGTGTGCAATCACCACAGGGCCCATGCGCTCCTGACCCTCGGTTGGGGGTGCCGGGTTCTCAGGCACTGGCTCGGTGAACGTCTTGGCCACCTCGGCCACTGCCGCTGCTGTGGCACCAGGTGTTGCAGCAGGGCCTGCTGTTGCCGCAGCACTGGCGGGTGTTGCTGCTGTTGCTGTTGGGGTTGACGCAGCTGCGGGGGTGGCCCCGGCCGCCGTGGCTGGCTGCAGCTTGGTGGCTGCGCCATCTGCTGTGCTGGCTGGCCTGTGAGTGGCACCTGGCAAGATTGGCCTGTGTGCGCCTGACCCTGGCTTGCGGGGATGGTGGCGGTGGTGCCCGCCGCCATGTCCCGCTGTGCCGCCTGGGCCCACTGCCGCACGGCTGGGACCTGCGGTGACTGTGACTGGTGTCGCAACTGCCCCGGGTGCTGCAGCTGCCTTAAGACTTGCATTTGTCAGTGCCCCTGTCCCCGCCCGTGGCTGCACGTGAGGGCTGCCTGCACCTGGTGTTCCCCCAGCAGCAGGCGCTGTGCTGTTTGTGGTGGTGGACGCAAGTACGGCGGAGCTGCCTGCTTGGGTGGCTGCGGCAGGAGGCTGGCTAGGGGGCTGTGAGAAAGACAGCGGCACCACAGGGCCCCGCATGAAGCTGGTGACAAACACGAGGCTAATGATGGCCGCCGCTGCGCCCGCCAGCCACACTGGGGGGTGTTGGGCGCAATCAGCAGGACGACCACATGAGTGCAGCACAGGAGGCTGAAGGTGTGATTTTTGTGTGCACATGCGACATGATAGGCCTTGCCCCGACAAGAGAGCTTGTCCGCCGGGTCAGCCATTGGCACGGCACAACACAGCAAGACAACCACCAGGCCTGCAAGGTGTGGCCTGTGTGCCTCGATGCGTGCTGAGCTGCAGGTGATGTGCAGTGAGCCGTTCCAACATGTTGCATGCCAACTAGCAGGGAAGCACAGGAACGCACTCACATTTCTCTCTCCCAATGAACAGACGACCGTGAGACGCTTGCGCGTGAAACAGCGACATCTGGGCTAAGCAGGGTTTTGGTGTTAATGTTGGGGATCGCTGTTCTTTAAGCCATTCGCATCATCCAGTGCTTTCTGCAAGGCTATAAACGTTCTGTCGATGGTCCTGAGCGCACGCTAGATTGCCAGCCAATACTCATGAATGCATGGTGTTAACGACAGCATACGACAACAGCAAATGATTCCAATTTCATCGAAGCAGCTTGTGATGGTAGGCGCTTCCGTGACGCACGATGTTGCTCTTTTCAGGGAAGGTAATCATCGGGTGTTAACTGCTTTTAATTTGGCTGCTTTTCATCGTCTCGAGTCATACATCGCCATCTTCGTGAGTACTAAAGAGTATAATCACAGAGTGATTTAAAACCCCGTCAGCTATCGATCGACGGATTACACCCAATGGCGTTCTGCGATCTGCCATCCCTGCAATGCTGTTACAAGGTCAGCTAACGTAGCTGAATACGCAGCAGCAGTATGCCCCAGCAGCAGGATCAGGGATGATTTCCATTTCCAAGTTACAACTGGCGCATTCATCTGATGGCACATACTGTGCATGCGGCGCAGCATGCAACAGCAGCCACCCCGCAGAAGTGTTCCACTGGCAGTAGCCATGCCGGCGCTCCCTGCGCAAATGTGGGCTTGCAGAATGTGGTTGCCTCCCCCCAATGCTGGCTAAACCTCACATAACACAGCACTGGCTTGACCCTCCGCATACATGGCAAGGGGTCTGCCAGTGCATTTGCATGTGCGTAAACTGGTGATCAACTTCCAATCTTTGTCGAACTACACTGAGCAGTTGAGGATTGCATCACACGGTGGTGAAGATTGCATGCACACAGCGGTGAACTCGCAAGAGCGCTTGGCTGCCTGCTAGCTAGGGACTGACGACTGAGGATTATAATCAAGCAAGCTTTTGGGGACAAGCGCCGATAACTGATGGTGGCTATGGGCAGGCATGGTGCTGTTCGCACAAGCATTTTCTGTACTGACCGGGTGGGCACCTAGTACGACAGCGGTTTGCACCCATGCCCACACCCCATGAGCCATTTGATACCGCACGATGTACAGGCCGGAAGAGATGAACCTCCTCCACCTGACCCTCCCAAAGCCCCAAGCAGGACCAAAACAACACCATGAGGCAGGGAGATCCTCTTGAGCCCCTTTGAAGGGCAGAAAATTGGACAAAAACTGGCCACGGCAGGGTTCGAACCTGCGCCCTTGCGGACAGGAGCGTTACTGGGCTTGCACCCATCCTAAATCCTGCGCCTTAGACCACTCGGCCACGTGACCGCGTAAAACCTCCATGCTGGCCGCATCCAAGAAATGTTACATAATGGGTTTCCTGGTCAGAACACCGTCCTGACCAGGGCCAACCAGGGACACAGAGAGC